>BLXT01008557.1:273804-300217 GCA_019648995.1 Plakobranchus ocellatus | reverse complement strand
AAAAAATCGGGACCAGAGATCAATGTCGCTAACCAGAGGTTGTCGTTATTCAGAGGTGTCGCTATCCAGAGGTTGCACTGTATTGTAAATAAAAAAAAAAATTCAGGACAGAGCAACTAAAACCAAGTCTTTTTTCTGTATCATCCCTCATACACTTTTGCATCATTAAACGTATGTATTGATTGTCTTTAATTCTCTTATTGTTTGTAATTGATATTATGATATACAGACCTAGGATAAAATGAGCCTCAGCTGTAACATTTAATGAATGTTGAAATGTTTGCTTTCTTAAATGGGCCTTGAAAATCATCTTGTCTTTTCTATGTCTATCGCTTCTTTTTTTAAAAGTGCAGGACTAAAACAGTAATTTGTGTGCATTTTATTCATGATTTACACTTTATATTTCAGAAACCTGGTGCGATGAAATGATGAAATTTTATATGTGAATAATCTAAAGATTGTAATCATGGACAGCAAAAAAGATATTGTGCAAGTTGCAAACAAACTCAATACATGTAAATCAGTTGTAATAAAAGATGTAAGCTCTGATCAAATTGTGCAGCATATTCTTCCTCTTCAAGGTGTTGCTACATGTATTGAGGGAAAACCTAGAAAGAAAACTGTTTACAAAGGTAAGAATTGCTGTGATGTAAGGATTTAAAGAAAAATATGGCAAATATTTTTTTAAAATTATGGTCTGTTCAATTCTCATTTTGATGGAAAGGACAAACAAGAAAGCCTTTCCCTGACCCATGACTCAAAATTTATTGAGGTAATGGTGAGATTAAATAATTATTCTATTTGGCAAAAACCCCACACGTCCCTAATATGACATTTGTCTGTGCTTGAATTAAGATAAATAAATAAATATATAGATAGTTTGCCTTAAAAATTTTCCTCAATAATGAAAAAATAGGAATGAATAAATAATCTGTCAGTTGTAATGCGGACATGAACATTTGTTAAAAACTAGCAGTTTCTGTTGCCTCCTAACCTTAACGGCTGTCAATTAAGCCAAAATACACTGACCTCTTTTAACATTTTCATTTAGAAGAAAAGAATCCTCTATGCTTTGAAAAAATTGATACAGTCTTTTATGTCTCGCATCACAACTGATAGAGACAAGACCATCACAAATCCATGAAGAATGGCACCTCAAGAACATGATTTAAAAAGCAAATTGTATTGATTTTATTCAGAAACAGCTAAATGAAAAAAGCATGGAGCACCAGCACAGTTACAGCAAAAATGGGCAATGGGCAACAATGTCTGTCAGTTGTGATGAAAAGGCATGAGGACATGTGACAGGCTTGATGCATTGTAACACAAACTCTATGCTATTTAAAACGAAGGCTGCAAGATTATAAAAACTGTTCTCTTCTTTTTAAAATCAGCACTGATAAAAGTAATTTAACACAATCTTCGTCGTTTGTTACTTTGGACATGAATTGAGTTCGTTGGTTGGAAAAGTTTTTAATGTCTGCGATGAAAGATCTAGATTAGATCTATTAGTTTCAATCATGATAATAGCCAGTTCAATCATTTATGGCGATTTACGGTGAAAGCTTATTAAAACGGGGCCATGGTGAATGAAATTTTATTGAAAATAACTTTTAATAGCTGTAAACACTATCGAAAGTGACGAACCATAATTTTTGTCATGAAACATTCACGCACCGTGTTTTCCCATGTTTGCCATTTTAGAAAAGAGATTTCTTGTTAAGTTAAAGCAACGGGAATGTTGAATCGCAAGAAGTAAGAAAAACGTCAAAACGAAAGTTGGTTTTTGTGAATCGCAATGATTGTTGGTTGTGACGATCGGACATTAACTTAGATCACGTTAAATAAAAAGTCTGACTTGAAGAATCCAGTCTCATAGGCTTTGTTAAGCCTATTCCATTATTAAGTCTTTTATTGAGGAATAATAATAATATAACGGCTGTTAATTTCGCGTTGTCGAGGGTTTTAGTCATTAGATCTACAATCAAAATTTTGCTTAAAGCGGACATTATGCATCACAACTGACGAAAATGACAGTTCCAACTTAAACAGACAAGACCCGTAAATCTCAGTCAGCCATCTCAACATGAAGTAATCAGAAATGTTTGACATCTAATACTGTTTTATAAAAACAATGTCCTGTGGAAATTTTGCACAGGTCTCATGTTGCCTTACTTGGTTTGAACCAAGCCCAAAGTGTCCCATTTTCATGGCCGATAATATGGGCCTGTCAAACCTTTTTTTTTTTATTGCAGGAACAAATCAAACACTTGGTTTTATCATATGTATATATTTATTTTTAAGACAAACAATTTAGTACCAAACTCAACATTTTATTTTTATTTGCTTTATCACTATTTGCTCCCTTTTTTGACGTGTTTAGCACCATCCACTTTATGGATGTATTCTAGTATAGTATTCTAGAAAGAAATAACAAAATACAAATGGTTCCCTAGGTCTATCAAATGAGAAAAACGCATAAACACTCAATGTATTTTCTTCAAAAGTGTTTTCACCAGAGAGGATACACAAAACCTATCATCTTTAGCAGCAAATCATATGGAATATCACTGTATGAAATAAGAATGAATAATTCATACTGAGTGTTGAAAATAATCACAGGCCTTGATCAGCAATAAAGCTCTGAGATGGAATAAAACTCCACCCAGAGTACTAAAAGAATTTATCTTCATCACTGATTACTCATTAAGAAGTGGTTTGCTTTCAGAGGTCTGAAAAAATGCTGAAGTATCTGCAATTTAACTTTGAAAAAAGGTACAAAACGAGATGTTTTGTAACTTTAATATGTATTTGCATTTACAATAATAAAGGCAATGTGGTTCTTGTTCAAATGTGAAGGTTTGTTTTTTTTTTCTTTTTCTCTTTTCATTCAGCCCCAAGCATGCACCTCAAGTATACAAGTACTTTCTCCAATTCGCAGAGGAAATCAGGACATGATCATCAAGGTGGAGACAAAAATAGTGATGAAGATGAGCTCTTTCCCATGGGTAAACATTTCATCATTTCAAAGGATAATTGTACCAAGTATCCTCAGGCCTGTAATAATCAGTTTGGGTTTTACAACAATTTGCTTTTAAAAAATCAAAATTTGGCTCAAAATCATTCCTATCCAGTTAATCCCACAATGCAAAACTCTTTCACGAAATTCAATGTTATTATCAATGATTAAAAATATGAGCCTATCCCAAAATGTGGTCAATTAAAACAATAGAAAGTTATGTACCTTGCAATGAGATTTTCCTCAGTTCTTTCTAACCATTCTATCAACCCTCCAACCGCAATAGAATCAAATTTGTCATTAAAAAAACCCCCCCCCCAAAAAAAAGACATTACAAACACATTTTTTTATCAAAAAAATTAAAGAGCTGATTTTATACTTGATCAAGATCGAGTTAGGCACTAGACCTACATTTGTTTTACATCTAAATCCTGTGTTTTGAGCAAACCAGTACAATCTTGATCCCAAGCTACTTCCTTTTTGTAGCTGAGTCACCTTGGGTTGAAACAATTACTATGACACTCATATTCTTAACAGGTCTAGAAATAGGACAATAATGATATATACCACTATCAAAAGAATTATCCTCACATTCAGTTCTCTCCTCTGATGTATTCATGTCAAAATTAGAGACAGGCTTCTTTTGCTTTGACATTTAGGCACCAGTGCTAAAATATAAACATGAATTGAAACTCTTGTTGAAAAAACACTATGCAAAAAATGCCAGATTAGCAAATAAATCCTGTGCTGTTTTACTCAGTTTGGAACACAATCTTAATAGATCATGATTGTGGCATACTGAAGCCTGAGTTTAAAAGGAATACATAAGACAGCACTGGGGTAACAGACTTGATAAATGATAAATTGTTAAAATATGCATAACATGTATTGTTTGTAGGCTCCTATTTTTTGGGTATTGTTTTATCACTTTTTAAATTTATGTGATGAATCAATAAAAGATGACTTTTCCATTTTTATTTGTGTTTTCTTTAGCAGGCATTCTTGATGATTTTGTTTCTAACTTTAGCTTAGTTATTAAAATGCAGTCCAACCTAAATTTCTCAAAACGTGAAAAATTGATGAGTTTGATGACATTTTATTGAAATCGCTAAATAAAAATAACTTACTGTTGTAACTTTTCCTGATTATTGTAAATATTGACCGTATCACTTTCCTTTTGAGCACAGAAAGTTTTTGTTGCCATTTTTCATTTACATTTAAAAAAAGTGGATGAAAAAAGTTTAGATTAGCTTTTTTTAGGGGTATGTCTTCACCTGTAATGATGGTTGTTGGGCAATTTTATTCATGTTAAGGGATGTTAAGAACTTATCTAGGTTTATGTCGTAACAAGCTAATTTGTGATCAAGATACCAACCAATGCAACCCTGTGCTCATGTTTTTGTTACCACTTCCACTATTTTGATTCAGATATCGGACTGAGTAAAATTTGTATGGGCTGAGATGAGTTAGGCACCGTCTGTCATCTCCTGCCTCATAGGCATGATTGTTTAATTGTCTATCACTCAGATTTGGGACCTGCATTCAACAGGGGCCGAGTGCTAGAGAGAGGGTGTATAGGTCTAAATTTGCCAAAAGCCTCACAATGTGAGGCAAGCTTTGCCTGTCTGTGATTGACACAGTGTTAGTTATTACTCTAGATCTAGTACTAGACTCATTGTAGTCACTCCAAACAAATTGTGAAATTTGGGCTTGGTATTTTCAATCATTTCATTGGGTGGTCATTTTTATTCTAGGATTACTTTACACCAAATTAATTCATTTATCTTAATTTTCAAGGAAGTTATGCATTTTCAAGTTCTTGCAAAAAGACCCCAAACAATTGGTAGTAAGGAAAGCCATTTTTTGCTTTTTCAAAATAAACATTTATCAACATTCAAAAATGATTGTTCTTATACATCTCCAAGTTATGTAGATTGACTTGAAACTTTGGCAAAAACCAACTGTTAAACATTTTAGGAAGGGAATGAAAAATTCATTTAAGTTCATCTTTCAAAAAGAAAAAGGCAAATCAGTACGCTTAAATTATATATCAAACATAAAAAAAAAAATTAAGACTTAAAGAAAACTGTGCATGATAGTTTAAAACAAAGCTACCAGGTAGGCTTCAAAACTGAAAAAAAAATTGTATCATTTTTAAAAAAAATTATACATGTAAAATATGGAAATAATCTCAAATAATTCAGAACAGAGTTTTTAGGTTGTATACTAGTGACTTTTTGCAAAGAACCACGAAGAGGCTTCAAAATTCATAGAAGAATTGAACCAAGCTGGCGTCTCAAAAAGTTTGAAACTAAATGCGAAAAAGACGAAATATTTGTATATTGGAAAGAACCATCAACCTATTTCTTTTGAAGAGGAAAATATAGAAAAAGTAAACACTTTTAAATACCTGGGATCTCTAAAAACGGACTCTGGAGACAATACAAACGATATAAATGCTAGAATCGGAATGGCAAAGAAGCGAATGCAAGACTTGGTAAACATCTGGAAGGACAAGACAATAACGCTCCAACTGAAAATTAAAATTATGAAAACACTAGTGTGGACCGTGATGACATACGGAGCCGAAGGATGGACGATCAAAAAGAAACAAGAGAAGAAAATAAATTCAACCGAGATGTGGTTTTATAGAAGACTATTACGAATAAGCTGGAGAGAACGGAGAACAGATCAAAGTATCCTAGAAGAACTAAATGAAGAACGCAAACTCCTTAACTACATCAAAAAAAGAAAATTAACTTTCTTTGGGCACACATGCCGAAGTAAATGCACGCTGATGAAAAACATACTGCAAGGAAGAATGGAAGGCAAGCGACAACGGGGCAGACCACGTATCAACTATTTTGACAACATCAAATCCTGGACGCAGATGACTACAAGAGAGATATACGATGTCATCCTGGAGAGAGATGTATGGAGACAGATGGTACATGAGGAAGTGCGGGCAGCCAACGTTCTGGGGAACGACGCTGGATAACAACAACAACAACAACAACAACTAGTGACTACTAAAGAAGACCAATTGAAGTATTGCTCTATTTACAGATGAAAAAGTTTTAAGATCATTTCAAAATTTTCAAGGCTGTATGGAGAAAATTAAGTGTATTTATTTCAAAATGCAGTCCACCATACAAACATATTTTACACAAACTTGTGAAAAATTCAAGGCCTAAGAGAAAATAGCATTAAAAATCAAATGAGTAAAAAGTATCACTATCAGCAACCCCTTAACAACTTTGTCTCCTTCTTCTCTCAGATAGAATAGCTTAACAAAAAAACATCGCTTACCTGTCATTTAAAAGGTGTACTAAAACCATTTTACACCTTGTCTACTCAAAAACACAGGCATTTAAGTAAATGAGTGTGACATTCGTCACTGCTTTTTATGATACTACAGCCAATTTAAGTGCAGCAGGGCAAGCAACATTAAAATTATAGATAACTATCACTGAGAATATGCCTACTAATAAAGTCTTGTATGGATAAAATTACATATTATAATTTTTTGGCCTCTCTTCTTCAATACCTTGAATGCATTGTTGTTTTGCATAGACTAAACAAATGAAAATCAAATAGTTTTCAGGCTATGAAAACAGGTTGTGTCAGTATCATTATCTTTGATGGATTTAGTAAACAGTTAAAGCCTTCTCATTGTTAAATTGTTTTGAGACAATAAATTTGCAATTAAATAAGCGTAAATAAATATAATGTAGAAAACACATTCCTAAAACATATTAGATCCTTCTTTAATGTACAATTCTCATACACCATTTGACCCATTGGTTGGTGTGACTTGAGTCTAGATCTAGACTCAAAACAGCTGATCTCTTGATCTAGCCTTGTTCACTTGTAATATTTAGTTATTGTTCCAATTTGGCCTGACTAGGCCTATGTTATTTTAATATGAACTGTTATATTTTCTAGCCTTGTTTACCTTTCTAGATCTAGGTTTTTGTAGATGATTGTCAAAGATTTTTTAGATGAAATTGTTAGATTATATCCTGGAGAGGAGATGAGTTCTATGAATGAAGGAGATAATAAATGAAATTCTTCGATTATTCAATATTTTTAGCTATCCTTGATTACATAAGACTAAAATCTACTTTTTTCTAGAATGAGTTGTTTCTTTAATTTTAATGGTGATCAAATATGCCTGTATATTGCAAAATTAGTTTTCTCTAGAATATGTGAGGGGTGGGTTAAAAAGAGCGCACTGTCAGATTGTTGGGGATCTTGCAAGGATTACTAAAAGATAATCTACTGATGTTGGTGAATTTGCAGACTTCTTTGCTGTTCTGAAATTGTTTTTGACTTAAATTCATAAAATTTTCTTTCGATTTTTGGCATGACTGGTGATATCTATTCGTTCGTGTATTTAACAGGCCTCATTGTCACAGGCAGTTGTCAGCTAGATCTACAACTGCAAAGTGCAAAACCATTTCTGACACACCCCATTGAGCAGATTTAAAAAGATTTGCTATATTTAGATTCATATAGATTGAAATAGTCTAGCTGCCATGTTAGAAATCAGACTTAAATGGAAATAGCATTTTTATATATTAATTTCCAAAAACATGTAAATCTTAAAATCTATCAAGTTTTTTTCAGGGCCATCAGATTTCAGCTCATAAAAGCTACAGAAAATAATTAATATTATGTTTGCTTTAGATTGTCAGTGCTTATATAGATCTGTTAATGATTTGTTTTACACATGAAAAAAAAATTGGATGAAAAATCATTTATACTTAACCATATCTTGACTTTCAAGCCATATTTAGAAGTCTAAATAATATGAACTTGTCAGCAGTGAACAAAACATACTGGCAAATCACCAACACAAGCTATCTGATTAGACGTACCATTGTCATGGTAGCGCTTTTGGGTTTGGGTGCGGGTTTTAATTGCTTTTCTGAACCGTGTTGTACTTTAGGTAGTCAGTTTCAAATTTACAGAGAAGATGAAATTTTTTTAAAATGATGTCAAAATAAACAGAAAGCTCAGGTTCTTACCCTCATTTTTTAAACCTTTCTTAAGAAAAATTGTTTTTGTTTTTCTGTCTCTTTTAGTCTGTGATCCTTCCAACTGCCACTTTGACTGAAATGAAGATAATCTTATTTCTGTACAAGTATGTTGTTTTTAGGTTAGTCGGTAGAGCGGTACAGTTCAGGGGTGGCTAAGGGGAATTATAGGGTAAATTAATAATCTTGACAAATTTCTTGTGCCTTCAGTACTGAAAAGGCCTGCAGGTTTTACCCCTTCTTTCACACAAAAATAGTTGAAATAAAGACATGTGAATGGAAAAAGTATAGTTTGCTGATAGTAATTATGCATGATGATACACAGACAAATAAAACAAAAAACGAACAATGACTTGTTCAAAGTGTTGATCTTTTATGGCAAACACTCATTGTTGATACCCAAGCAGGCAGTTCAATTTATCTTCTTATGGTTGGTTGGGACAGCATGAAGAGGTGAGATGAAAGAGATAAAATTTATGTGATGAGGCAATTGCAAGCATGTTTGTGTAAAAGATACCCAATTTTTCATGAATATTTATCAAGTTATCTTATCATGGCTTAACCACTTTCCTCACCCAATTCATCTAAAAAATCACCTCCTCTCTTTGCATTAAATCTAAGCAAACTGAAACAGTATTTCACCTGCTTTTAGAATTGTTTAACATGGACGTTCATTGAAATTAATTGTTCAATGAATGTGTAATTTTAACAAAAAGAGAGCAGATACAATGTAGGACCTTTATAATCATAATCTGATTATTGACATGGTTTCTGAATCAAATTATCGAATAATATTGTAATCATTTTTGTTTTTTTTAATGTAGGAGGAGGCAATACACAAGAAGTGGATGATGAGGATCTAATAACAGGCCAAAAAGTCTTTAACTTCAAAACTTCCAAAAAGTCTGGACAAATGACTTTAAAAGGTACAATCAAAAATAGCCCCTCAAATTTTTAAGATTAATTTTATTTGATTTCTTTCAGTGCATTGTTCACTATTGGGCAAGACTATGCTATCAGCACACTGATGATGCAGTATGAAATCAGAGGCATTTTTTTTCTGCCTCAGCCAGCTCAAAACCTTATTATTTTACATATGCTTTGAACAGATTTTGTGGTTGTTTGATTGGAAGTATCTTCATTTTTTATTTTTAAAATTTTTTTGTGAATATTATATTCAATTTTAATCAATTCCATCCCATAAGCAGATAGCACCACTGGAAAAAAAGAAGGCAAGTGAAATGAGCTAGACTTTGATGAGAGGTGACAGGCAAGTTGTATGGCACTGTGCTGTGGGATTGTATCCCTAATCCCTCTCTCTCTGTCTGTCTGTGTCTCTCTTGGGATATTTGTGGGTGGTTATGTAGATCTTTTACTTTATTTTACTGTCTCTCTTTAATGGTCTCTTTCCCTTCCCCTTCATTTGTCACTGGTCTGCTGATGTTCTACTTTAGCATCCCATCTACTTTTCGACCCATCCTACTGCTGTGCAAGATTGAGAGGTGTTTAAGACAGTTTGTTGCCCGTGAACTGTCTCTTGTCATGAGGCAGATCCGCCTTGCTTTGCCTTCTTTTCCCACTTTTTTCTGCTCTGTTGTCTTGTCTGCCTCTTCTTCTTTACATGGTAGCCCTCATATGAAGTGACAATCTGACAATAATGCTGTTTTGCTTATCAACATACCTCTTTGGCTATGGTGGAAGAACTTGATATTTATTTGGGTATTGTGCTACAATTATGAGCTATGGTAATATCTAGAAAAGGTCTAGTAAATATAATTTTTTATTTTGTGAAAGTGTATGAATCCTGAAAAAATCTGCTAAAAAATGTTAAAGTAGTCTTTTGAGGCCGGCTAACTCAGCACCCCTTACATCTCGTACGGTGGATCAAGCAATCCTTGTAAGCACTGGCACCAGAATTTTTTGTTCTCAATCCAGGCTCACAACTGCTGGAGGATCAATCTCAAACCCAGCAGTAACCTTTCAATTCATTTCAAGTGCAGTTGTTAGCGAATTGGGCAAGAACTTTCCAAGTTTCCTGATTTAATTCATTGTGTCCTATGTACGAGATAGCTCGGACAGCTTGACCTAGTTTTGTGGACCAAGCAAGGGTCATCTCGTACAGCATGGTTCAGTGCTGTAGACCAGGCACGGCTATACTCAGCTATGTATGTTTACAATGTTATCGTCTTTTCATTACAAATCTCTTCTATAGAGTGAAAAAATGAAAGGGTCTTCATCACATGACTTTCTAAAATAGCGTTAGTTTACAGTTCTAGCGGTGACATCATAATTTTGTTGAATACTTTGGTTTTTTTCCCTGTTTAGCTACTGTAATCGATGGCTCACTTACATCACCTTCTTTTAAAATGTATTTTCTACAAATGAGCGACAGTATATTAAAAGTACCTATGTATGCCTTCATTAAACTTTATTAAAAACTTTGTGAAAATCAAGAAAAAAAAAACCTTTTATAATAAACTACGGCCCAAAACCAAAAAATGAATAACCATGAATAGAACTTAAAATAGCTGGTCCAGTGGTAGTGGCTCTGTTCTGGGCAACCAGTGTGTGACCTACTTAAGCGGCAAGCTAGACCAGGGTAGAATCAGTTAACAGAGAAATAAATAGTGAAGCTCTGTTGAGAATATTACAGTAAAAGTTGCAATATCAGGAGCAGCCTAAGTAGTGAAAGATAACTGTCAAAGTTCAAGAAAGTATAACGCAGAACTAGTAGGAGTAGAAAAAAAATATAAGCTTTAGCGCATGCAGGTTAAGTGATAATCACAGTAGTAATAGTTGAAATGGTAGTTAAAGGAAAGTAATATTAGTGTTGGCAGTTGTAGTCACAGTGGTTACTTTTTTGATGAAAGTGAGAATCACCAGCTGCAGACATTGTAATAATAAATAGGAGATATACTATTGGTTGTGGAAGTTATGCGTTTTGGATACTGATTACCAGGTTATTTGAAATCTTCAAGATCAACATTGTCATAATGTTTGGGGACAAATTTGTGTCAATATGCTTCATGTAATATTTATTTATAATTTTTTTTAAAATGGAAAGACAATCCTCCCCAATAAAGTGACCTCAGACAAAAGAATTAGGAGTAGGACTCAATGACTAAGGCGCTCGCTGATATTAAAACTAAGATAGATTTTTTGGTTTATCTGAATGTGTGAATAATCAGGATTTTTGTACTTGCTCCCAATGAATCATATAAATAACATAACTATTTAAATGCTACCAACATCAAGGGAAGCAGCAGTGGAAGTGTAAAAGTCATAATGATAGAAATTATTATCGTTATCGTTAGTGGTGGCACATGTAGTAGTGGTTAATGATAATAAGTTATTGTAGTAGCTTGAGGCAATGGTGTTGCAGGTGTAGTAGCTACAATAATTGATAATATCACCATCAGCCATAGAAGCGGTAGGATTGGTAGCAACACAGAAAGGGTAGCAACAATCATTGTAGTTTTGTTTTTAGTAGCAGTAACAGATGGAATTGGCTTAAATAATTTAAGTTATGATAATAGTGGTGGTAGTAATAATTAGTGTAGTTAATCATAGTTGTATAGTTGTCGCACAGGTACAAAGGTAGCAAAAGCAGTAAGTAGATATTAGACTAAAAAATAATCAAGGCTATTTTATATGAAGGATTGAAGTTTAAAGCGCTACCTTCCAGGATTTTACTTTTACTCAGTTTACACTTGATAAAACAATAGAATTCAACAAATTTTAGGTATGTGAAGAGTATAGAAGAAAATGCACTCATAGGGGATTTGTGAGTGAAATAAAAAGTGCACCTATATTATAAGGTGTTATTTAACTTTCAGGGGGAGTGGTGGCTCATCAGGTAGCGCAGTTGGCTACCAAGTAAGAGGTCCGAGGTTCAAACTCAGCCCGTGCCAAGTCCAATTTTTCATTGCTCTTCTGTGTCCACCCTGCATTTAATGTTTTGTCTCCTAAGACCTGGTAAAAGTAAAGGCGGCAAGAAAAGAAATGGCAAACTACCTCATAAAGCCATATGCCAAAAACAATCAGGACCCTACTCCTGGTTCCCCTATGCTTGGACAAAGCGTGGAACCCACTTTACTTACTTTATTTAACCTTCACCTTATGTTGTGTGCCAAAAACGGCTCAGTGACTCCTGATTTGCAATTATTAATCAAATTCCCTGTAGAGGCTCTGAGATGGCAGACTATAGCTGGAACATTCAGCGTGAATATACTGGGAGGTACATTCAAGACGGTAAATTAAATGCAAAGTTGATCCTAACTCTAAAAAGTTCCTGAAAGTTTCATAGTAATGGCCAATCTGATTTTCCCATGTAAGCAAATATAATTATCATATTTTGGACTTCTCACATGTGAACTGAATAGGACTTTTAAAAGCAGTATATTGTTTTTTCACTATATATCAGTAGTAAATGGGAGGTAACTCAGGGCAAAAAAACTAGACACGATAGAAAAACAACTGATATCATATTTGAAATCATGGACCCAAATCTTCCATGATCAGTTGTCTTACAAGTCATGCACCTAAAGCACGGTTTCCCAGTGTTATCTATGTTTAAAAGATCAAAACGTAATTATTCATAAACTCTGAAAGGTCCTTATTTGAAAAAAAATGACAGAAACATTTGATTCTTACATCAGAAGGATAAATTTGTTTTGTCTGATATTTTTATTAATAAATTCAGCTTTTCCTTTGATACCAAACTTTCTGGTCAGTTGGCAGTTCCCAATTCCATTTATGATTTGAAAATTATCAATTGTGAAGACCAAGCAACCTTCATGAAAATCACCTGTTAGCTGTGGACTAGAAAGTTCATTGCCTATAGCAGGCCGATTGGCTAGTTGTGAGAAAAAGGTGGAGAGTGGGAAATATCTCCATTTATCTAAATCTTTTCTAATCTCATGATCACAATTGAGATGAACGATGATACGCTTTAATTATTAGGGCACTGCTATTGAAAGCAGTGTGCTTCATGACTTTGTTCAAAAGGATCAAACTCTTGCCTATTAATACGTATTGACTTAAACTCCAGAAAAATAAAAAAAATGGAGATCAACTTTATCGTAAATTCCTTTATCATTAATGAGTTGCGGACTGCAGTAAGAGGTTGATCTGTGGTTACAATGGTCAAGTCGACATCAACATAGCTTGACAATCACAAAGAGTTATCTACCTGAAAAGTATGACGCACTTTAGTGAAGTCAACTAAATATTGTTTTGCCTTCTGGTTTGGTTTTTATATATAGCCAGTGCACAACAAGGTGATCTCAGACTTTCAAGCCCTCCATCAGGCCAGGGGGCCGGTGGCGGGGCTCGAACCTGCAACAGAAAGGTCCCTTCAGATCTCAGGGCAGACTCGCTACCCACTGTGCAATGGACACCCCCCTTTGCCTTCTCTGCATAGATTTCTTTTTTTATTCCTATTTTCAATATTTATTGCCTCAAATTATTGGGGGGATATACACAAATAGTACTACTGTGGTAAAAGCCATTGAGAACATTTTTTAGGTGGCTGAAAAAAAAAAAAATTGGCATTGTTATTTGTTTATAAAAGTTAATACTTTCTGAAATAGAGAACACACAGCACATGCGGAGTACCTATGCCTTTTTCATTACAGCCTTGAGGGTACTCATGGTGCTTACGAGCAGAAAATTTCTCTTTGATTAGAACTGTAAAGGAATTGAAAACGATATGCACCAAGTGTTAAAAAACTGAAATACCTATGTGTTTGTTGAGCACTTACGAGCTGCAGTGGCAAGTTTGATACCGAAAAGAATCTTCTATCTATTGTATGTGCGTATCTGCTTGTTTATTGCTATTTTTTTGTGAGTGGGATGTATACATTTTAAGACTTGATTTAAATTTTTATTTTTAATTTTTGGAATGTTATAAACAAAACAGAAGCATTTTCCAAACTCCTAAAGCAATAATAGCTTTAAAACAGCCTACAATCTTTAATAGTGTTAGACTCAGTCACAAACCCTCTTGCATGTATTTACTAACAGAGGAAATTCAAATGAAGCTTTTAACCAAGTAATGTATTCATTGAAATCAGTTAGTGGCAGTGAGAAGAACCTAACCAATAATAAAATGGTAAAGATTATTATTAAATTTCTCTGTTTTTGTCTGCATATATATATATATAAATATATATATATATATATATATATATATATATATATATATATATATATATATATATATATANNNNATATATATATATATATTTATATATATATCTGCTTACATATATCTCTCTTTTCTATGAATCACTTTTCTGTATCTCTGTTTTCCTCTTGCATTTTCTCCTTTGCCTTTCTCATTTGATTTTAAACATGTTTGGTTCTCCATGCTGCTGATATGAGAGTATATGTAATTATTTGAGTAGGTGTAAAACGATTGCTATTGAGCTGTGTTTCACAATTATATAATGCATGATGCACATGAGTACATGGGTAAAATAGTATTTTAATTTTCAATAACTTTTGCTGATCGATTTCAATACTTTCCTCAGGAAACGGCTTGTGATGCAAATTTATTTTGTTTGTGTTAGGTGTTTCCAATATCTTTCTCTCTTTTTGCTTTAAATCTAGTTAATGTCTGAAATCACGGGACTCACCTTTGTTAGGAGATATAATTGCATGTGGGTCTTAAATTTTTTTTCTCATTCTTGCGAGCTTGAGATGTTGAAGTGCAATAGTAATCACTCAATTTTTTCATTAATGTAATGACTTCTTGTTTGCTAATTTTTTCTTCTAAGCGGCTTATTGTTACTGATTTCACTTTCAGTGATTTTTTACTGAAAGGGTTTATTAATTCTTGAAAGCTGAAATGACGTTGAAAAATATAGAAATTTGGAAAAATAAACTCAGCTTTTTTTGTGACAAACATGACATTCAGTCTTCTAACTGTTGCTTTTAAGAATTTTCAAATTAATAATTCAGATTTTATTTTGTTTGCATACAAATTGTTTTGTATTGCCATGCATGGAGCCAGCTTTGCATTTTGTTTTATTGTAGGATCTTAGAATCCTGCTCATTTCTTTATTTTTCCCTGTGATTAATTTTCATCACTGTTGGGACAGTGTTTCTATTATTTTGATGAAGAAGCTTTATTGATGTATATCTATGTTTAGAAAAAAGTTGTGAGAGCAATGCAAAATAATTATAAAGCTACATCCTTGAATTTTCAGCCATTGACAGTTTCTCTCCTGGATCAGGAGATAGGAGTCTAGAAACATCTGCGTCACCGTTGGCCTTTGCAAAAAATCCTCGAGAGAAGACTATGTCTTTCAACTCTCCCACACCTGATTACATACCAACTAGATCACAGAGGATGGCAAAGAAAGGTCCAGACTTAGGTGAGCTTTGTTTGCAAAGATAATGAGAAATACATCTTTGATGTTCTCACTAATGGAAATCATAGTTTGAAAAACAGCTAATTTTTTTTTCTTTCCTTATTAGTCTATATCATTAATTTGAAAGCATACTCCATGCAATTTTCACCAGCAACAATCTGTCAAAAAGCAAAGTTTTCTAGGTGCAATCATATACACTTAATAACATTTTTTGAAATGCAACTGAGTGGCTCTATTAGCACGGCATGTGATCTAAAGTTTTGAATTATTAAGTTCATGTTCATATTTGATTATGCACAAAGGTGACCAACACAAAGAAAGAATCAGACTTACAATTGTGGTATCTACAATTATTGTAGACACAAAAGTGAGGAATGGAAGGTTTATTTTTTGTGCAAGGGAGTGAGGAGAGAAGATGGGATTGTGAAGAAGAAGGATCTAATTTGTAGGGTAAATTTTAATTAAAATTTACATGGTTTTAGCATAGTGACCGATGTTAAACATGGGGTGCACAATTTGTTAGCAGGAACTCTACATAAGTAAGCAGTGATGACTGATAGGCCAATCACTCTACATCATTACTGAAATCAATTACGAGGCTGAAAATGCTTGTAATTGTTTATGTTGTATCAGCATGGATGGGTAAAAGCTGTGAGAACTATACATGAAAAAGGAGGCAAATGTGAACAGGGGACGATATACTTCCTTTGCTTACCTTATCTTTATTTCTAGGGATCAAGTGACCATTACTAAATTTATTTACATTCGGATCACTCATTGTGAGATATTTTTCCAACTAACTAACTGTCTAATATTGCAAGTCCACGTTAGATCTATCTTCCTAGTTTCACATAATCAAAGAGTACAAGTGCTCTTTTTTTTTGACTTATCGATGGCATGGAAACATTTATGAGAAACATTGTCAACAGCAGATGTTGATGGAATACTATCAATGTTTTCCAGGCAAAGACACTCCTAGCCCCTAAGATACATATGACACCTGTTTGTGGGATCAAAGTGCAGACTTTCATTGTAAAAAAGTTAATGATGGGTGGGGNNNCCCCCCCCCCCCCCCCCCCCCAAAAAAAAAAAAAAAAAAAGTAATTGAAAATCCATATGCACCACATGATTCAAAATCACAGAAGGCACAGAAACAAATAATGGAAAAAACTTATTGTCCCCTAATTTTACATGACCATTAGGTCCATTCTTCCTATAATGGCCCTATTGAACCGGTCTCCTTGAAGCCTATAGCCAAGGTGCACTAGGTGATCCTGAATTTCAAATTCTCAAAGAGGCTGACTTATTGTAAATGGCGGAAACCTCATTGGCAGATTAATTTGGAGATTTTTGTTTCTAATTCAATGGCAGCTACTAAGAAATGCATCTTTATAACTTCCTTAGTTTTCAACCTAGGATATCAAATATGCACCAACGGACAGTAAAGTTAATAATTATTGATATGTTAAAAAATTCCAACCACCAACCCTTTTGCCTTCAATGATTATTTTTGTATTTGTCAGTGTCTTACCCCATGAAAGAGTTGAAGAAGGAGTGGATCTCCTTCTAAGGTATATTTTAAAACATCCTGAGACGTAGAAGGGGGTTGTACACCTCTTGGACCGATATGCTGTTTATTATCATTTAAAATTACTCTTTATCAGTTCTGTTTTCATAGCTCATGACACAGTTCCTCATAGGGTGCTAGCATGCTGCCGCATTGTCCCAAGCTTTGCAGTCAATGTTTTGTTGTAAGAACTAAAAAGAGCCTTTGTAGATTTTCCTGCCATTTTTGAGGTCCTGAATAGTCAGAACTTTCTCAAGCAAGTTGCCTGACCAATTCCAGATTATTTTTTGTTTGGCCACTGTCTTGGGGAACAGAATGTAGGTGTTGTATTTGAAAAAAAAAGGAAAAAAAAAAACTTGCTGCCATTTTGCTGATTTTCTAACACGAGTGAATTTTTAGAATTTCATCCAATATATCAATTCTATCTATCTGTTTTAGGTGAATTCCATGTTATATTTTCCATTTTGCCATGTTTTTTTAATAGTGTAAAGGGTCGAGGCAGTTTTATTTCTTCACTAAGGAGGTATGAAATTGTCAAAATCTTCCCAAAACAACTTGGTGGGATATTTTGCAGTTAAATTACTCCGCAAAGCTTGTCAGTATTTATGACATAATATGTCTATTTTTGAAAGATGATTTAAAAAGCCTTTTGTAGGCCATTAAAAGATATTTCAAGATAGTTTGTATAATGAAACCATGATTCAGGTTTGTTTCTTCAATTTTATGTAAATTTTTTTGACGATTCTGGGTGTTATTTTAGTTATGATAGGTTCAACAAATCATAAAAAGGTATGGTGATACATATGACAGAAGACATAAAGTTATCCACACAAAGATTATGGGAGCCTTATTTGGTTGACAGTTTATTTTTAGAATTAATTAATGTTTCTGAAATGACACCAGAAAAGTGAGATGTAGAATATTATTTTGATTTTGAATAATGCATAAATAATGCACATAACATGTGCCAAAAAATCAGCTGTTAAGCAGAAGCAAATAACAAGATTTTTTTGTAAGTAATCGAATGAGAAAGCAATGTCTTTTAATTATGCTATTCTGTTCTGACGAGCTCATGGGTGGGGGCTATCTTTCTGACACTTGCATGCAAGGGGTAAAATATCTGATCCTTCACTTCTGGCCATGTGGAGTTTGGCAGATTGCTTGTTCATAACAGACACCTGCACATGATCCTTTGCAATGGTTATGATTTCTCTAGGGTAGCTCTTTCTATCATAAGTAACTTCTATCTAGTTACCTGCACTGAGAGACAATTTGCTTCACAGATTATGCGCTCTAAATTAACAGAGAAAAAAAAAATTTTATCTAGGACGTTTGGATAAAACTTCATCTTATTATCAGTGAATGCAATTGAGTGTACTTTCTTCATACCAGGCACCTCTTCACATTCATCCCTGATCCCCTCATTCTGTTTAATCTAATCCCCTGTCACTTCAAACCGCTAACTTTCTTCAAGCTTTCTTTTGCTACTTTTACAAAGTTACCAGCACTCTGCACAACACCCTCTCCTTTATTCATGATTTTGCCCTTACACATGTCTAGGTATTTCCACCTATGCCTTGACAATCCCTTTCTATGGCTGGTGGCAAAGTTTTATCTTCTTGATGTCACCCATCTCTGGGCCCTGGCCACTACAACATCCTCTTCATATCTTTTTTCCTCAGGATCTCTATTCTTTTATTCTCTCTCTCTCTCTCTAAACATTGGATTACCAGATTAGCAATCATCTTCTTTTGGTAGTTTTTTCTGTCTTTCTGCATTTGGAGCTGTTGTGGGGGAAAAAAAAAAGACATGCTATATTGGTGAGATACATAAAACCTGATTTCAAGAAATCATTAATTTGAAAATTTTGAATTATTTTTTTTCTAAACCTACAATACAGCAAAGTAGGCATGGAATATCTGTTTATTTTAGGCAAAATTTAGGCAATTGATTGTACATTAGATTAGAACTAGATTAGAAATAAATATTAATCTATTGACCAACAGCTCAGTCTATTCCTACAGTTATACTTTTTTTTCTACTCTCAATTTTACAATTAAAATCGATGAAAAAAGTGAACTCTAGGTCTTAACAAAACCTAACAAGCCCTTTTAATAATCATTAAAAAGATACTTAAATCCATGTGTCAAGGATCGTGGACCAAACAGTCGTAGCTGAAAATGGCCACTTTTCAGGAGAAGCAAAAAAAACCCAACTAATTTACTCTTAACTTTCACGTGTTTTATTGAAGTTTTCGCTGATAAATGTTTTTAAATGTCCCAGATATGATTCTTCTTCTTCAGGTACCTTGCTAGGAACAGACATTGGCTATCATGTTCCTCCACTCAAACCTATTTTCAGTTAACCTCATAAAGTTGTTATTGCTACCCTTGCCTATTGCCCATGACTTAAGGCTTTCAGGAAAAGTTATTCTTTGTCTATCTCTACTGCGTTAATCTTCAATCTTTTCAATGATTGCTAAATATTTTAAACCCAGGTGTTAGCAGATATGGCCTAAAAGCAAGTTGCCCCTATGTTATAGTTTTAATTAGTGATTGCTCAAGATTAGCCTCTTTCAGTACCAATTCATTTGACTTTTTTTCTGTCCATGATATCCTCATCATTCTTCTGATAAACCACATCTTTACTGCTTCTGGTTTATTCTCATTTCCCTTGCTAATTGTCAAACACTCATTACCATTCAAAAGTACTGACCATACATATATATTTTAATTAGGCCCTTTTTTCTTACTCATGTTTGTATTTGACAGTATTGGTTTCATTTTTTGGAATGTAGCTTTGGCCTTGGCTATTCTTTTACTTATTTCACTTGTGCATCTGCCATCTGATGTTATCAGGGAACCTAGATATTTGAATTTTGTAACTTGTTTGATTTTTTCGCCTTTGCTAATGAGATTGCACTTGGGGTTAGAGGACTTCTTTGAGATGACCATACATTCTGTTTTCTTACATTCCAAGGCAGGGCCATTCTTTTGCTCTCTAAAACTACAGTATCTAGAAGTTTTTGAAGTAATTTGCCAGATTGTGCTATTTAAACTGTATCATCTGCATACCAGAGATTATTAAGATTCTCTCCAATCATTTATAAGCCTGAAATACCATCAAGATTCCTTAAGATTATTTCACTATATAAGTTAAAAAGATCAGGAGACATTACACATCCCTGCCTCACATCTTTTTTCATGGGTTTGAAGTACTATGTTCTCCTTCAATTCTTACAGATACAGTCTGATCCCAGTATAAATTTCTAATTACTGTCAGATCTTTCCCATCGATGTCTAATTTTTCTAGCATACGAAACAGTTCTGCATGTCTTACTTTGTCAAAAGCCTTAGAATAATCAATGAAACAGAGGTGGAGATCGTTCTGCATTTCTATACACCTTTCAATGAGCATTGACAAAATAAATATTGTTTTTCTAGTCCCTTTATCAGGCATAAAGCCAAACTGATATTTCTTGTCTTAGACTCTTGTGCATTCAATGCATCAAAACGCGTAACAGGATTTTTGTAAAATGGTTCATTAAACTGATTGTTCTATGAAGTTCACATTCTGTTGCTCCTGGTGTTTTAGGCTGTACTATCAAAACAGATTTACAAAGAATCTCTGGAATTGTACCACTATCATATAGCATTAACAAGTTTTGTTGTCAGATATATTCCAAAATCGAAAGGTTAAAAATATCAGGAGACATTACACATTCCTGCTTCACACCTGCCTTTTGATGGGTTTGAAATCATTATGTTCTCCTTCAATTCTTACAGATGCAGTTTGATCCCAGTGTAAATTTCTAATTACTTTCAGATCTTTTCCATCAATGTACAATTTTTCTAGCATACAAAACAGCTGTACATGTTTTTCTTTGTCAAACGCCTTAGAATAATTGATGAAACTTAGGTGGAGATCTTTCTGCATTTCTATACATTTTTCCACATTGGCAAAGTGAATATTGCATTTCTAGTCCCTTTATCAGGCATAAAGCCAAACCAGATATGATTTTTCAGTCAAAAACATGATAAAACTCTTAGTTTTCTTCCTATAGGACTTACTACTTTTTTCAAACCTTAATGTAGCAAGCAAACTGACATGATATGTCAAGCTACAACTTTTTGGATGCTGAGGTTGGAAATCTTGTTACGACCATTTGGGAACTAAATGTTACCTAAAGAAGTGTCTTATCTCTAATTATGTTTATGTTTTTTCATTACTTTTCTATATTTTGTCAATGAATTTAAGTTGATATATCCAAACTATGATAGGCTGATTTCCTGAAATTCAATATGATTTAACTACTATAGTTTTGTTTGCATTAGGTTTCACACTTCTTTTACCCATCTAGAGTGGAAATCCTGTGTCTCAGTTTTGGGAATTAATAATTTCTATTAGTGACCATTGTCACGAGCAGGGGAATAAGTTATTGTCATGTTTTAGCATGTCTATTGGTATAAGCCAGGGCTTAATAATATCTGGATACATTTAACAGCTTTAAAAAAATGATAGAGAAACAAGCATCAAAGATATTTTCATCTTTCAGAGAAAAAAATACCCAGGTAAAGAAAAAGAGCCAGCACTTAAAATTTAAACATTAATATATGATTAGGTTATGAAAAAATCAAGAACAATGGTAGAGCATGATAAATTTTGAAGATAAAAAAAAGGAAGAAACATAGCACCATAAGCTTCAAATATCATTTCTGTAAAAAATTTTCATCACATTGAAAATAATAAGTTGAAATCAAATTTTCAGCTATGATCTTCTCCCAATGGCCACAATATTGCAATGAATTCAATTTAATTGAAAGCTCATACCTATGACATCAGTAGCTTTCATTAAGCAATATGTTGAGCATCGGTAAGTTTGTATCAATACATTTTCATAAGAAATCATATTTATTTATTTATGCAAAAAAATTACAGTCAGCTATGTGTTACAAACTAACAAGCCACTCAATCCGCAGTTTCTAGAACATTAAAGTGGTAATGAAATCAACAGGGGTGAAAGAAAAATCCAACTGTTAGGAATTTGTACACCAAGTAGAATTCTTGGTGTTGTTGCTGCTTACATGTTGATGGTAATGAACAAACAAAATTTTATTCGTATGGATTGTTCTTCCACCATTACATAACTTCCACACAACAGTTATTATGGATTCTTGTGCATGATTGCAATAATTATCATACTATATTTTTTTCTTAACTCAGCTAGTCATATGATCAATATCTTCAAAGAAACTTCCCCCAAGGGAAACTTTTATTGTATGTGTAACCTTATCTCCAAGGGTGATTTAAAAAATATTTATGTCTTAAGAGCTACAGACAGAAAACTTTATGGAAAATCTAATCAAGGTCTTGCAATGGGATTTTCAAAGAACAGTGGAACGCAGGGAACTAACACCAGATTTCAAATGTTCTTGGGGCCCTTATTTTGGTCTTATGAAATGCCTGATCTCTCAGATCCAGCAAACTCAATTCAAATGTATTGACATTTTTTGTCACTGTTTTTTACTATCCTTTCCATCAGCTTGACCTTCTTGTAGCAAACTGTGAGAGTCAGAACACTCAATGTGGTTATGCTTTTCATCAGTGAGTCTGACTGTTTTGATATTGGGCTTCGCCTGGTTTCTTGTATTATTAATATCAAAATTCAAAATCAACTTTTTTTTTTTTTAGTCCAAGAAGTGTGGTGAACCACCTGATTCACAAAATTCTGCTGTGCCTTATGTTCAGCACATTTCATCACACTTTCCCATTGTCTAGTAGTGTACACATTGATGCCTCTCGACGTTGTTTCTATGGCGCATGTACTTGAATCGTTTTTATTTTTACTATCTCCTTGAACAGCAACAACAAAAACATGCATGATTTCATGATGGCTAGCGGATTATAAGGGCAGTCCATAGCATTGTCACTATCTATTCTCATTTTAATCTCCACGCGAATTAGAGTAACAATATTAGCTGTACGATTTTGATTTTCCTGCCAGAAACATGTTTCTGAGAAAGTACACAGGCAGGAAGCAATCTTGTTGGAGCCCCTACTTGTTAGCACACTTGCAGGAAGCCATCTCTTTGGAGCCCCTATTTGTTTGACTCTCATTTCAAACATTGCACTTCACTTTGCCACTGCCAAGTTCATACCATGTAAAATTGAAGATACTTTGTAATTTCCCAGTAGCGTTAAAAACAAACGAGCAAACAAAAAACATGATTTTGGAAGTAATGAAAACTTAGTGGAGATCAAATTAATACCTATGCTCCAAAGTCTGCATTGTTTTTGCTGCTTCCCTCGCTGTTTGTTTTTGTTTGTGACACCAATTTGTAATCAACAATAGGCTAATCCATCTGTTAGAATAGACGGGGGTTACAATATCACAGGGTACAACAAACGACTGCACAAGAAGGTCACACCAAATAGAAGGCAGAACACCGGCAATAGGCGACAGAAAACTTATATTATAATAATAATGTAAATATATGTAGAAGTAGGAAAGTCACACAAAGAAGTAGACAGATAGATACGAGAGCCAAATATAAAATACACGCACGCAGGCGCGACAATAACTATTCAGAGCGCGTTACGTAATCTTATACAATTAAATAGGTTAGGACCGTTTAGATCCACTCACGAGGAAACTCTCCTCTAATCTAAGAAGTAATTTGAAATTGTTACAATCAATAAATATAGTCAACAGGTATGATCTTTAGATAAAGTTTAAAGATATAATTTATCAGTTTAGTTCATAGATATAATCCACAAATATAATTAATAGGTCCAATCTACAGATATAATAAATAGTTACAAATCTACAGATTTAATCAATAGATACAAAACCCCACACTGTTCAACCTCACAAGCACATGCTTCCAAGCACGATCCAGCGATGATTCCCGTCCGCGGAGCTTGTAGTAGAAAAGGGTATATAGTTCCAGGCAAGACAGTCAAATGTCCAAATAAAGAAACGTCCCGACACAATCTGGGTCCCGCTCAATAGTTCCTGACTTACACAGTAATAATAGTCCTACCCGTGTCCTTTAAGCCCTCCACTTACTTTATCTGACTCCGACACACTGTCATTCACCCGACAGGTGACACGCCCTCACGCGAGGGACAATAAATATTAGAAGCACAAGAAAGAGTGCCAATTCAGTTGTACATGGTAGATCATAGACCTGTCTGCATAGGTCTGCATAGGCACACAGCCGCAAGCATTGAATATTAATGCATTCAATTACGTTTTACCACCGTAACGATTTCACAGGAAACATAACTTAGACTTGACCATCAGTCTGGCTAGGCACACAGCCTCAGGAAAATATCATACCGATGTAGATGGACTCAGGTGGTAAGAAGGTTAAAAGTTCCGTCTCCAGTCAACAAATCTGCTACAGTACACCAGGGGCATGATTCCGTGACTGTTCAGTTCGAGTGCTAAAATCCGAAATTGGAGCCGACAAACAGCAGTTACGCAGCAGCTGCAGTACTGTTTACTGTGTAGTTTCAGCGCATCAGGTTGATATTTTCATAAATAATCGCCGTTCTGTTCCTATGAGGTTTGCCTCATCCGTAATGAACTGATTAGATCCATTTGTATTTTCTTCCAAACCAAACCTTTTTTGTGTTTATAGATCTAGTTACCAAAGTTTGAGAGGAGAGATAAGAAACACCAGATTCGCTATTCTGATTTGTCACAATCGATCAACACAGAACGATTCAAGGTTATCTTTGCCCATTTAGTTTTCAGTCACACATTATTAAACACCATGAAAACAGACCCGAGCTCTCAAAGAACTCAAATATTCAACTGAAACTTACAAAGTAGGCAAGTTGTAGAGCCGTCAGAAAAAGGCTGGGAAGAAAAAAACGATAAAGGAGGGGGATGGGTGTTGGATGGTTGAGCTGGGTAAAAATTCTTGACACTGAGCTACCGATAAAACAGGCAGTACACATCGCAACTTATCATTCCCTCACCGCCGGCACATTTCAACACCAAGTAAAATTTACCACGCACAGTGAGACTACACGAAAAACAATAATATTGAAATGTAAATCAGGCACAGAGAGAGAGAGAGATTGCTTGATTGATGTTTATTTTATAAAGTTAGAGAATAGGCACAAGTCCCTTTTTGTTAGCCGTTAATGATATATAATTCAATTAATGCACAAACTTGCATGTCAACTCATAAGGTCTAATTTTCTATTTTTCAATATGAAGCAAATCAATTTTATCAGTTGAACACTGTATTTTATACACTTTTTTGGGGTACAGAAAAATTTATTAAGTAATATGTAAAATAAAATAAATCATGCAAAGTAGGAAATTATACAAGAAAGGGTATTCTTATAAAATAATTTAGAGGAGGGCGGGCGGGCGGGGGGGAGAAGGAGCGGAGCGAGAAAGAGAGAGAGAGAGAGAAAATAAAAACCAGATACAATTACAAAGAGGGGAAGAGCAAAAATGACTAAGGAGATGCAAAAAGTGATAAAAATATAAAGATTGTAAATTTCAATCATATTTTGACAGAATATTCAACACATAGGTAATTGCAATATAATAATTTGTACAGGCAAAAGTACACTCGCTAACACATATTAGCACACAAATACAGTCTTTTTGAGAGAGAGAGAGCGGGAAAAAGAAACAGAGTGAGGGAGAGAAAGAGAGAGCGGGGAATAGAAAGAGGGAGAAAGAGAGAGAGAGAGAACAAAAATCAGATACAAAGATGGAGAGAGCAAAAATGACTACGAACAAGCAATACATAAGCAAAACTTATGGATAAATTTAAAAAAAATGTAAATTTCAATCATATAACATAACAGAATATTCAACACATAGATAATTGCAGTATAATAATTTGTACAGCAAAAGTGCACTCGCTAACACATTATTAACATACAAATGCAGTCGTGTTTGAGAGAGAGAGAGAGAATTTTCTTTCATAGATTAACATTCGTAGTTGAAAAGAAAATTGTTCCTTGGTGCTTGAAGAGCTCATCGTTACATTGTCTTGCGACAAGAAAGGCGGTCCTCAGGCATCCTATCATAACGTATCTAAGATCACCAGCAGATGCCCACTAAAAATATCAGTTTCCCCTGCCTTGATACTTGTAGGCGCATTGCATACCGACCTGTGTGACCCTGCACTACGAGACATAAGCGACAGCCCTCTTAAAGACAGCTTTAAGTAATTATATACCAGATACACATTTATCAACCAAAAGTACAAAAACAAAACAATATTTCACTCACCTTACGTTTTTAGCTTTCTAGCCGCATTCCAGAGAAACGAATCTCTTGAAACAAATCAATAGGGGCTCTTCAGATATAATCTTCCACGTTTTTTGGGGGGACTTTTTTTATCCCCTGCCCTTTTCTTACACTTTTCTTACATTT
>BLXT01008557.1:256779-273783 GCA_019648995.1 Plakobranchus ocellatus | reverse complement strand
GGATCATCATTATAAAGATTATTTTTGAACGTCAAAGATTATATTTGAATGTCCTCTTCGTGAAAGTGCCCGCTGCACGCAAGCTCTACTTAGCAGGTGATAACTGTCCGCTCCAAAAGCCAGAACAGCTGCCATATTGCTAGAACAAGTCCTGTGGCAGCCTGTTCCTTCCATCTATTTATAGTTCAGTGGCTGTCCCCAATGAACTGCTCTCATGTTGGTACGTGGGCGACATCACTTTTTCTCACCTTGCTTTGTCTTCTATCCCCACTTCCTTTCCTGTGCTATCGTCCCATCTCCTTCTCATTCTGCTGTCCTCAACTTCTTTCTCTTCCCATGTGGAGTCTGGGATAGAATTGACCCACCCTACTGTGAGAGTCATAAGAGGCGACTAAAACATTGTCGCCCATGAACTGCCTCTGGTCAGTACATGGGTGACATCACTTTCTCTCCACCTTGCTTTGTCTTCTCTCCTCACTTCCTTTCCTGTGCTATCTTCCTGTCTGCTTCTCCTCCTACTATCTATTACTTATCCACCTTAGCCCTCCAGTACTAGAAATATAATGAAGAGGATCCCCACAGTATGGGCGCCTTGTTTGTGACGGCCCAGTAATAGTGGCTGTCACTCACCAATATGCCTCCTTCACAATGTGCCTATAGCTAGCATTTTAGGTTTCTAAGGCCGACACCGTCTGACCGAGGTCAGCATAAGGTCAGCCCGACCTTAGCGTAGGTAGAATGTTCGACTGTTAGCTTGAGTGTCTTTTCGGGTTTCATGTTATTTTCTTTTCATCACAAAACTATGAAAAATATTTTGTACTGATTCGAAGCTAAGATGAAACAGATAAGACAGTTGGATTGTTCAAGCAAGAATGAAATTAATAGTTGAAGTAGTTAGTTTTTTACTGTAGAAGAAAATCATGGAAGTTATAAGTAATAATATACACTGGCCGACATATTTTACGAGGGCAGGCTGATAATTAAGTTCCGTTTAATCAACTTTTTAATTTTTTACAGCATATATATGGCAAGAGTTCAAAAGATGCTCAAAATTTTCAAAATATTAAAAAGTACCTTAAATTTGCTAAAAATATAGGAAAAACATCTCAAATATTTATATTTTCCAAAAAAGCTTCTTGAAAGATAGTCTGAGCCCTTATTCTGTGTCAGTGGGTGTCATTCGAAACATACCTCTGAAATGTCTGTTGTGACATGTGACGCCAAGAACGAGCCCATGATCACAAGTACACGAGCTTAAACTTTACAACAGTTGTTTTTTAACCTTTGGTAACTTAAGTAAAGCTCAAATAACCTTGAACTGTCAAGAAAGAAGCTTACTTGGGTCAGATACCGGGATCCATTTGGCATCACATGTCACAACAGACATTTCCAGCACACAAATCTTTTTATTCACCAAAGCAGATCAATAGATTTCATTAAAGTTGTGTATTTTTGAACAAATTACAGGTAGAAGAAGATTAAAACAAAAGGAAATGAATAGGGGCACACTTTTTTTAAAGAATTGCGTGGAAACAAGTGTCTGTCGTGACACTGTTTGTGTGACACATGCAATTAGCTGGAGACAAAATATTTTACGTAAATAGAAAAAAATTCAGGCCAAATACTTCAAAAGACTTATCTAACTTGTAATTTAATAAATTATGTAACAGTATTAAACTTTAAAATTGTCAAAAACACATCTTGCAAGAAATGAAGTTATTGTCAAGAGAGAAAAACTTATGGGTTTTTTTTTCTATTTCGTTTGTTTAAAAAGTGCCAAAAACAGCATAAAAAAGAATAAACTTGTTTTTAGAAGCTCAAATTAGCAGTTTAAATTTGAAAGAAGACTACAGACTATCCTTCCATTCAAAATAGTGTATGTTGTTACATGGACTTAGGGAATGCCAGCCCCTGTCATCACACTCCCATGATGTCACAACATACACGTGGTTACTTTCTTTGGTGTTAAGTCTAGTGTTTATAAAATCTAGATCAAGTTGACAAGATATAGCTAGTGAAATATGTACCTCAAGAGTGTTTTTAAAGGCAATGCCGACAATTTTTTAAAAATAATTGCTTTTATAAAGTCTGTCGTGATGCGTGATTACCATCAGTTTTGGCATCACGTAAGATAAAACAACAGTTTTATCTTTCTCACACCAAGTTTGCTTTAGATCTATGCTGTCAACGATGTGCAATGGATAAACAAAGCAATTAATACACCTAAAAAATGTAAAAACGACCATGATAAGCAAATATCTTAATTAATTTCGGTGTCTGTTGTAACATCTTAAAATTAAAATGTCTTTTGTGACACTAGAAATAATGTGTGACGCCAAACTTGACCTTGCCTGTACACAATTCCATTCCTTGTTAGAGTGAAACCGGATGTGCTGATTCTAAAAGGAGATCTTTGGTTTTATGAAAACATGAATCTGTTCTTTGTGAAGCAAAGCAGTTTCCTGTTTAGAAGAGCTGGTGTCTGTCGTGATTTTGTGACAACAAAAATTTAGACAAGCTCAGTTCGATTATCATTATGTTTATTCTTTTCATACTTGTTCTCAGAGTAGCATTGGGTGCCTAGTCCTTAAATTACCCGAAAAGTGTTTGAATGTGTTACAACTATGGTCCTTGTTTGACTAGATCTACCTTCATTGAGTGTGACACCATGCATCACGACAGACACTATATTTTAAATGACTTCTAATTCTTCATTGGCTTTGAAAAAACTTTTCACCAAATATAAAAAGAAAGATTGACCTCTTAACTTTATGGAAACATCAGCAACTATGCAAATTTTATTTTATTTAAGGTGTTTGACTATCTCAATGTGCCCTCAAAGTAAAGGAAAAAACATGTAAATTTAGACCTATCCCCAATTAAAAAACGATTCACTGTTTTAGAAATAAATGGTTTAATTTCATATTTTTTTTTATTTAAATAGCAACTTAAAGAAGGTAACTTATTGCAGTTATAAAATACCCACCAATACAGGAGCACCTTTTGACCTTTGCCATATAGATAAACAATACGTCAAACGAAAGCTTAATATCTCAGCTACATACATAGCACTTTATTTTTCGACGTAGTCACCGTCGCGGTCAACACACAGCCTCCAACGTTTCACTAGTTGGCGCACACCGTCAGCGAAGAATTCAGACGACTGTCCACGGCACCACTTGCGAACATCTGCGATAACTTCCTCATCATTGTCATAGTGATGGCCCTTCATGTACTTCTTGAGTTGGGAAACAAATAATAGTCAGAGGGGGCAAGATCGGGGCGGTATACAAAGTGCGGTAGGGTCGTAAGTTCCAGCTGTCTTAAGGCGTCCTGAGTTTGGCGACTGGTGTGTGGGCGCGCATTGTCATGTTGCAGGATTGAGTCCTTATCACGCCGAACACGCCTGAGTCTGAGTTTGAGAGCTCGGAGTGTTGAAATATATCGCTCAGAGTTCACAGTTTGCCCTTGCTCCAGAAATTCCTTGTGGACCACTCCCTCCATGTCCCAGAAAATAGTGAACAAGACCTTTCTTGCAGAGGCAACAACCTTGAACTTCCTTGGACTTGGAGAAGTTTTGTGCCTATACTCCATCGTTTGGGCTTTTCATTCTGGATCGTAGTGGTAGACCCAGGATTTGTCTCCAGTCAGAATGCGTTGCAGAAATGCTTCTCTTTCTGTATTGTAACGCTCTAGGAGTTGAGTACACATGTCCTTTCTCTGCGCTTTCATCTCTACAGTGAGCTGTCTTGGGACCCAACGGGCAGAGACTTTTCGGTAACCCAGTACAGTTGTGACGATATGGTGCACTGGTTCTTTCGAAATGCCTACTGCATTTGCAATTTCCTTTTGTTTGACCCTTCGATTTGCTCTAATCATGCGGTCAACTTTCTCTCGATGAGCCGTGACAGATGCAGAAAGGGGCCTACCCGAACGCTTTCGATCACGCAGAATTGTCTCTCTGGGGTCTTCCCCTTTAAAAATTCTCAACCATTTGCGAACTGCACAGTCTGAAATGCACATTTCACCATAAACTGTCTTCATTCTTGCATGAATATTTGCAGCAGAACATCCCTCAGCTGCCAAAAACTCAATAACAGCGCTGTTTGACGAGAAGGTCATCGAACGTTGCCATTGTCTCATAAACATGGCTACCCCATCACGTGTTGCGCATCACTGCATTATGAGTACAAATGACGTCACACAAACTTGTTGTTCTAGTTAAGCCTAGAAAAATGGTTCGAGAGTATATGTATGAAATTTTAGGTCGATGTGAAGAAAATCGACTGAGTTATTAGCAAACGGAACTTAATTATCAGCCTGCCCTTGCACAAAGTCAAAAATTAAAATTGATAGTTGCTTTGGTATTGTTTTTAGTTCTTTTCAAGTTGTATGTCTACCGAATTATGTGAAGGTCCCAATATTCTGTAAAATTTTAGCTCTTTTTCTTTTGTTGGTGTTTTGACAATTTCTGTGTCTTTTCTAGGTTTTATAACTCCCTGAAGTGATTTTGGCTGTCCTAGTGTCTTGCAAAAGATGCTCTGTTTTTTGGGGTCAGAATTCAGTTTTCTTCTAATTAAACGTGTGACAAAGCATTTCTCGTGTGCGGCTAGAGGTGTGTTCTTGGAAAGACCTAGTGATTGACTGAATGTTGTATCATTTTTATCATTGGACATGTTGAACTGTCGTGTATCTGTGTTAATAGATGTTGATTGTGCCATCAGGGGAGAGGAGTGGGTTACAAATGGAATCATGAACTTGATTTGCTGTGCATGTGATGTTTGTACTAAAATTTGTATCTGCGGCATTGTCAGTGTGATGTAAAGCTGTGTATGTTGTGTTTGTCCTATCAAAGTGAGATGAGTCAGTGTTCCTTAAGTCTGTGTTGCATGTGTTTGTGCCGTGAGTTTTAAGCTGTTTCTAAAGTAGGCTATGTGTGATTGCAAAACTGCAGGTTTTTTTTTTTTTAATCTTGAGAGGAATTGTCTTCGTTATCAAAATGTGGGATGCTTATTTCTGTGGTGAGGCCTGTCTCACTTGCTGAGTGTGAAGGTGTAGGCCTAGGCATAGTTGCGTTCCTTTCCACACAACCATACATTAAGCTGTTAAGATGGCTGCATAATATACAAGTTCTCGAATTGTTTGTTTGTAAGCGCACCACATATCCTTGTTTTAAGAAATAGTTGTTTTGCTCTGTATGTGGTAGTCACGCTGCGCATTCTTCTTATAGAGTTAATCAAAGCAAAACACCTTATACACATAAACTTTGAATATGTATCCTCATTGTCTTCATTAACATTTAGTCCGTAAGTCTGTAACATGTCTCCAGACAGTTAAGCACATTTGTGCAGTATGTTGGGGGTATTTTTGTTTGTTTGTTTGTTTGTCTTTTTTGAGGTTTTTTTTTTTTTTTTTTGGTAATACAAATATTATTAAAAATTCGACATAGTCCTTGCATACCATGAGTGTGGCTCTCAAAGGAATGCTCCATATTGAGTTATCCTAAATCAAGCAAAAGAAGTAAAATATAAACAGCAATTTCACACAGTTAACTTTTTCTTAACGCGATGAAACTTGCTTCTAATAAAACACTAATATCTATACATTCAAACAGAAAAACCTTTTTTAACATTGCAAAGGTCGATTTTTTGAAAAAAACATTTAAATAAGAACTGTATGAATTTAAAGTGCAAAATCATAATTATTTATAGATTACTTTAATTTGTAAATGAGACTTGCACAATTATTTACCGATACACCAATTATATTCCGTCGTATATATCAAATTCATAAGATAAAAATGAGTGGAAGAACCATGTTTGTACTCTGAGTAGTTATAGCAATAAATTGATGTAAAGAAAGCAGATTTTCAGTTTTATTGTTAGTTTCGCCGCTAACACAGGCCTTCATGAACAATGCACTGGGATTCCATTGCAGGTGCTCGAGTGACGGCAGCAGGTGTGACCTGCTGTAATTAAGCTTTACTCCTAAGTCCTCTGGACCTTTTTATGAGCCCGGCTCGCAGCTCACAACTGAGTTGCAAGATACTGGGCAAAATGTGACACTGTGCCTTGGCCATTTCCTTCTACTAAAATCGGAGGGCAGTGCTGACCCACGCTGCCTAATCAGCTGTCAGTTTTTTTTTTTTCAAATAGGGCTTGTGTCAATCACAGTAGAGGTCCCACACCCTCTGCTGGGAATAAAGCTCTAGGAGCCTTGGCACAGCTCTGGAATTCCGCTCTACGTGCTCCGTGGAAGGCGGGGAGCCCTGGAGCCAACTTTTAAAAACTTTAATAAAAAAAAAACCCTGACCCCTCCCCATGTCCCAATGAGGCGATGAAGCCTTGCACAGAGGCAGCTTGTGGTGCTGTCTCTGTTGCCAGCAAGAGGAAGGCAGAGGACCTTCCCACACCGATGAGTGTACCTTCCTTTGCAAGCTGGTCACCATTTAATAAATTTATATTAGCAACATGAGAGGATCTGTGAAGGTTGCAGACGGATCACCTTTTAAGATCCATAGGGAGTTGAAGTCAATCCTGGGTAACGAGACCATCAAGGTAACCAAACTTAATAGTGGTGACCTCTTGGTTGAGCTAAAGTCGAGCGACCAGGAAGCTTGAAGCAATCAAGAGGTTTTTTAGACTGAGTCTGAAAAGTAATTCAAAGTCATGATGTACGGTGTTGTGTCTAGAAAAAGCCTATGATACTACACGGAGGTACAGAATTTTAAAAGATCTTTTCAACCTCGATTTTAGGGGCAGATTACCCATTTTTATTTCAAATTTTCTTAAAGACCGCCATTGAAAAATTAAAGCGTTTTCTTCTTCTTATCACCAGGACAACGGTGTTCCTCAAGGCAGTTTTCTATCACCTATGCTATTTAACTTGAAAATAAATTATATATAATTAACTCTGTAACTGAAAATGTAAATGCATCTTTATTCGTAGACGATTTTATGCCGCAGCATCTTGGGCGCACCATCCAGCTATGTATAAATGATGTTGAAAAATGGGTCTCCGAAAAAGGTTTCAGGTTTTCGGTTTCGAAAACCACTTGTGTCTATTTCCACAAAGAATTTACACTAAGCTCGCCCTTCATCTGGACGGCCAGCCGATCCCAGTGAAGGGTGAGGCTAAATTTTTAGGAGTCGTCTTCGACTCAAAAATGAGTTATATTAACCTTGTTAACTAAGAAAAAATGCTTAAAAGCATTAAATTTATTGCACGTCGTGGGCAATTCAGACTGGGGTGCGGATAGAGCCACCCTTCTTAAGCTTTACCGAACCCTAGTCCGGTCCAAGTTGGACTACGGCACTGTTGTCTATGGTTCCACAAAAAGCACGTTCTGAGGGCCCTGGACCCTGGGGGCCTTCAGAACGTCATCTATTAAAAGCTTGTATGCCGGGGCTGGGGAGCCTTCTCTCGAGCTTCGGCGTATCAAGCTACCTTTCAACTATGTATTAAAATTAAAATCATTACGTTGTAATCTGTGCCACGGCGTTGTATTTGAAGCTGCGTTGTCTGACATTTCTGCTGATTCAAAGTCAGAACCCAATCTTGTCGCCAGTGCTTTTGAGCATATTAAGAATGCTAAAATCAACCTAAATACTATTGATAACTTACATGTCCAGTGCTCCCCACCATGGGAGGAGCACAAGGTTAACGTTGATATTTCTCTAACGAAACAAAGAAAAGAAGATACCGGTGAAGTTGTTTATCAAAAAGAATTTTATAGAATTAAAGAAAAATTTTCAAACCATTATGCTGTTTTTACTGATGGCTCTAAACTGGAAGAAAAGGTTGCAGCTGCAGCCTAAGCCTATTTTCTGGAACACCCAGACCACTCGAACGAAGGCAACTCGCCTGAGAGATGGGGCACCTGTCTTCAGTGCTGAGCTTGAAGGAATAGCCCTCACGCTCACAGAAATTAAAAACTCACTAAATACTACAAAAACTTTGTTATCTACATCGATAGCCTGTCAGCCTTACAGGTTATCCAAAGCAAAAATTTCAAAGTTAAAGATATCAGGCGCCTGTACAACTTAATCCGAAAATTTTCACCCTATGTTCACATCTCTTTTGTCTGAATTCCTGCTCACATAGGCATCCAGGGGAATGAGAATGTGGACAAACTTGCAAAAGCGGCTCTAGATAAAGCATCATACTCGGGAAAACTCATTTGCTGGCCCGATCTAGAGCCTAAAATAAACACTTTCATCCACTCCGTCGTCTGGCAAGAAAGTTGGGATGCTGAGGGAGCAAACAAGCCCCACGAAGTACTCCTGAACTTGAGAGAAGACCTCCACAAAAGAGATAAAGGAGGAGGCAGAAAATGGGAGACGGTAATGTGTAGGCTTCAGGTGAGCCACACATGGCTCACCCAGAGCTACCTTTTAATAAATGAACAACCTTTTTGTTATGCCTGCGACAGCCTTTACACTGTCCGGCACATTTTAGTTGAATGCACAGACTTTCAAGTCACCAGGAGTAAATACTTCAGTGAAACTGATATGTACAGACTTTTCCAAGAGGTCAATGCCTCTTGCATAGTGGATTTTTTAAAGGAAACTGGGTGTTTATAGAAATATAGGAGACTTTGTACAGATTCGTTTAAAAATTTTTCTCCATATACTCTATTAAATTTTTTACGGATTTTTTACCTTTGTTTTATTTTTGCTTCAGCATCTGATAGTGGCCTGTAAGAGAGAATAAATGAACAGAGATCTTGAGATCACTGGTTTATGTTGAACTGAGAAACCCAAAAATCAATCAATCAAACATTTCTAGTCCTTATGTTGAGAATGTTTGGTAGATAAAAAGTCAAATGAAGCCTGCCATGAGCATAAATGTTGGTTTGTTTTACCCATTTTGTAATAATATTTCGAAACAATTTTAAGAAGTCAGGGGCTAGGGTTTGGAAGTAAATCTATTAGAACTTAAGCCCAAATCTTTCTGAAAATGATTCTTCAAGATGAGTTGATGTCTTATGGATCCCTATGTTTTATAGATTTCAATCTCCAGGTGCCAGTACTATTATATTGCTCGAGAGTTTGTTTTAACAATTCTCCTTAGAATTATCCATGCATCTTGCCGATAATCATCATCTGCACCTATATTATCATCAGCACAGAATTTGTCAACAGTTAGGGGATGTTTGCAGGTTTTGCCATTTTCAGATGCCCGCCACTTGCTTATAAACAAGTGACTAAACTTCTCAATTTCTGTTTCAATATCGTACAAGTTTGACAACTGTGGCCAGCATGCCGGCCAATAAGAATTTCTTGTTAATTACTGTTGGAGATTGAGACCATATGAACCCGGCTTTATCCCACTGATGCTTATAGTCAGTTCAAGGGATGTGCATATATAGCACTCACTTGCAATTTGAAAAGAGTGACCGCGCCTCAGATTTTGAGTGTGAATTTATGCTTGCAACAATCTTATAATAGGAATGCAGAAACCACAGATCTGCATCTAAGAATGCCTTTCTTATTTGGCCTGACAGGACCATAAGTTTGACATCATATTGTTAATGTTATGGACAAAGAAATCCACATCCTGCCCACAAAGTACATGGGACTATTGCGATAATAATGGGATGGATCGAACCAGTAGATCTAAAACCTATGACTGTATGAACGTACAAACTAGAATTCAGCAACTTTGCGTTTTTCTTAATCAAGATCATAAATATCACAGTCATTTTCATCTGACATGGATTAAAATTTGTTTAAAAATTTGGCCTCCAGCCAGTTTGCGACATTTCAGCACTTTTTCTTCTTCTTTAGATGCGCGGTCCCATATAATCAGGGTAAATATGGGAGAAGTAAGTGCTCTCTTATAAAAGATGTCGTACAGGGAAAACTTGAGGGCAAAAGAGGCAGAGAAAGACCAAAAGCAAGCTATTTTGATAACATTAAGGATTAAACAGGAAAAAACAATACAGAAATTTTCACCATAGAAAGGAGAGAGGACTGGAGAGATGAGCGAAGTGGTAGTGTGCAAGCAGCCAATGTTTCTTTAAACGACGCTAGATAGAAAAAGAAAGAAAGAATATATAATCAATTAATATGGCTTGAGGTGACCAGATAGAATAGTTGAAAAATAAGAGTAGTTTAGGTTTTTAAATTAAATGCCTTATGAGCTTAACTTTATTTTATAGCCCAAATTTCATTCGCAACTTTTAAAATTTCTTTTGCATTTTTTTTCTTGTTCAAAAAGATGATCTTCTCCTAAAATTATTATTGTAACCTTAGTTTAAAACCACTAGAATCTATGCCTTTCAGGACCTCTGACTCCTAAAAAAGCTCTGGGAGTTGCAGCTACAAGAGAACACCAGCGAATGGAATCCAGTACTCCACATAGACTACGTAAGCGCCATGTGGAGGAGCCTCAGGGTAAGGTTAACGTTTAAAGTAAAGGAAAAATATTCCAGACCTGCCATTAGTGCCAAATATTCCATTTTGCCTAAGAAAAATCCAGATTAATGCCCATAAACTGTATTTTCGGGGGGGGGGGTGTTGGGCTAAAATTCCAGTCAAAAGTTCTGGTGATAGGTAGGAGGCAAAAATAAATCTCTTTTTTTTTTCTAACCTTTGGATCAATCGAATATCATCAACGTTCATGTACTGGTATATTCCTGTGAGACATTCTAAATTCCTGTGTGTAGAGATGAATAACTTGCGATTTGGGGTTGGCAGTTCTGAATAACCTTCCTTGTGGTTTTTTTCCTTTTGTTGTTGAAAATGTTGGTGTCTATTTTAGTATTTATTTTTCCTTATTCATGACAAGTCTGCTCATATTTGTATGCCATTTTGGTTTCTTTGTGAACTCTGGGTAGGTTTATTTGAATTTATGGTCATTTTTTACATACACATCTGCTCTTTTGCTCTCTCTCACTTCCCTTCCCTACACTTAACTTGGAAAGGAAATGTTTAAGCATATTTTCGAGAAAAGAAAGGTAAAAATTTGATAATATTCAATATTAGGCCTTCCTGTTTTATGCATTTTGAAATAAAGATAGGTCTGCCATGAAATAAAAAAATGTGATTGTATGACATTCTCCAAAAACTTGGGGAATGTTAAATGTCACACTAAATTACATCTTTTTCCATAAAAGTTGTCACATATATGAATGTGCATAGCTAGTTACCAATTCATTTCTAAAAAAAGAGATATTGCTCAACACATAAGCTTTTATTCACTTTGGAGACCACCAATGAGCTCTTGGCTCACTATCAAAATAAGCCAGCATTTCTTTTTTTTAACAATTAAATGTGAGTCAGTCTGAGTGAAGGATGCGAAAATTGGTACATTTCTTATGTGCACATCTTATAGCTGAGAAGGTCTTGATCATTTGGTCTTTAAATTTTTAAAATATCTTAATTCTGGCCTGATCACTGTTTAAAGGCACAAGACACATACATATTATGACAAAATGAGAAAATGGCTTTTAAAGTTCAGACTTTTTTTTCTTTTTTTGTGTGTGTTTTTGATACCAAAAAAGCTCTCATTTTTATTTTGGCTGTAATATCATTGCATATCCAACATATTCAGTAAAAATCCATGTTTTGAACAATAATATGGGGTCAAACAGTATAAAAGATACTTTTAGACCACGCAATGTTTTATTTTCTTTTACAATAATATCTAGATCAAGATCTAGGTCCATATTTAGAATGGAGATAAAAGCAAGACATAACACAATCTACATGTATATCTATGTCTACACTGTTCCTAGAAAATACAGAAAAATGGTTAGATCTAGACTTATCAGGAGAAACAGGTTAGGATAGAATCTATCTAGATCTAGCCTTGTTCTGGATCCAGATCTGGATTTAGATTTGGGATATTGACCAAGATAACATGATAAAGGTATATTTTATTCGATTATTTCTGTCAGTTGAGCATCTCCATCTTCCTTAGGCCTTTTATTATCACAGAAGTTGTCACAAATTAATTCTCTGAGATCAGAGGTCCAGCCATGAAGACAGATCAAAGACCTATCTTGCGATCTACGTGTCCCCCATTATTGTTATTATTATCACTCTTAGCAATCGCCATAGTTGTATTTGAAAGAAATTAATTTAAAATGGTTTGGGTTTTATTTATAGGATATAATTAACTTTTCTGATGATATAAAATGTTACTTGAAAAAAATTGATGTGAATAGATTTATCGACTAGACTTGAGGAGAAAAAGCTACCAAGGGAAGGTAGTGTTTGAAAGCTCTAAGAAAGAGTGATATGGGTACATGCACAAGCTATGAGCCCGTTTTAGGTCAGTGTATTCATGCGCACTAGTTTGAATGAAAAGCTGAGAAATTTCCTTTCTATTGACATACATGGTGTGATGGGGTGGGAATTCATTAGTCTGCTATTCAAAGGGTGCAAAGTTGTTAAAGTTGAATGATGTAATATGGCCTAATTTTTAATATTTCACTTGATATAATATGTTTTTAAGAACAAAATACAAATATTTTTAAGTTTCATTTAATCTTGAAATTCACAGAAAGGCAATTGAATAATGATCTGACCTTAACTCAACTTTGACCATGACTGACCTTCACCTATTATTTCTCAATAATAACCTTTGCTTAACCCAGTGAGTTTACTCAGACCACCTCACAAATGGAATGCACTTACCGGTACCTTCAATCAACTTCACTTAAATCAACTTAAGACAAAGTAGGCAGTTATCAACTAGATATTATCTTGAAAACTAAATGGTACTCAAAGAATAAATTAGTGATAAAGAAACATTCAAACTTTGCACCATAAAGGCTTCATCAGTGTAAAATGTAAAATAGTTTGAGGACAATTAAAACACTTTTGAAACACGCCAAAAAATAGTGAATGCAAGGTAATGCATTCACAAACCATTTCAACTTTAAAAATACGCCAATGAAAAAGCTTTTTCATGAAGCGTAACGGTATTGAAAAAAAATTGATCATAAATTCTATTTTATCAGTATCCTGCAAATAAATGTGTTTAAACTGAAATTTTAGGGATTATTATTTCTATTTTGGTTCGAGCATAGCGTTTAAATGAGTAAGATTAATAACAGAGAGTAACCAACTTCCGAAATATTAATTTAAACCAATCCCACCCATCGTAACACCACAATGAACATGCCTATCCACAAATCTTTCTCTCTTTTGTATCCATTTCCCTACCTTCTTCTCTTTCCTTTTCAGTTAAGAGGTTCTTGCGCCTGTTATCGATGTAGAATTGTAGAGTTTTCAAAATTTCATCATCGCCTAAGTGAGTTTTGCAGTCCTAGTCTCTACTTTTACAATTTAATCATCACCTAAGTTTTCCAGTACTGAAGTTCTCCACAAGAGAGATGGCTTTATTATCGGCTGTGATGCAACAGCGTTTGCTAAGCTTAGCACTGATGGGGCCTAGACATATAAAGAGTATCTGGCACAGTCCCACTGCGTAACTCACTAAGTGGTGGAAGAGAAGGGATAAGCAGGTGTGTGAAGTAGACCTAGACCAGCCAGACATCGGGCCTGGCCGCCTGTAGTATTGGGTTTGCATGGAGTAATGCGCGAAAGAAAGGGATGGGCAAGGAGTGTAATATAGTTTATTTTGCTTTAGCGATAGTAAGGCAGCCAACGCTTTTGGTTTATCGCATGTTTAATAAGAAAGAATAAGAGGAAAAATGGGAAGCTCTTCAATTTCTTTTTGGTTTAGCCTTTTTGGGTTTAGGTGTGGTCTACTGTATATTGCATATCAATATGCTGCAGATATTGACATCTATATAAATGTATTAAGTCCCAACTTTTCCTCTGTTTCTTCAATTAAAAAAAAATGTTTACCAATAGGCTTTCCCTAATATTTCTTTTAATATACGCCAAAAGGTGTCTTTTTTACAAAAGGATTAGTACAAAACTAATACAATATCTAACTTGCGTTGAGATTTTGCCTATTTCTTATCAATCCCTCTATTAAATAAGTCTTCTAGACATTACCCATAGGGTAGCATTGGGAAAGCGGTAGTCATGAAGTGTTAAAATAATTTTTTAAATGCATTGTCAGTTGTAATGTAAAAAATGGGACATTGCATGGTAACTTTTTAAAGTCATGAGCTGAATGAATAAAAAAGATAGTATTCCATCATTTTTGTGTCTCAAATTACTCATTATTTTTTCCTTTTGTTGCTTTTCGTGATGATTTGGTGCTAACATCTTCAGCTATTGAATGGCTATGTTAATCATTGCTCACTTTGTTAACATGAGTATTCAAAGAAAATTCAATATCCACTCTTTAAAAAAAAATATGTCAAAGAAAATAAAACTAGAGCTTTTTATCATAAGGACATAAGCCAATTGATATAGAGATGGATTTAAAAAGTATGCAATTATTTCGTATTTCATCCGAACCAAAACGCCAACTACCATCTTTTTATGTACATAGTAAAATATGCTGTTACAAGCCAGGCCATTTTTATCTCAATACAATATGATAGTGCTTTAGCGAAAAAAAAAAAACCGACAGCAAAATGGCGGATATTTTATTTTGAACATTTGTAAATTGAAAGAAGCAATGCTGCTTTAGTGTTAGCTTGAAAATGAAATCCGAAATGAAAAAATTAATCATTGTGTCAATTGTCATGAATATATGCAAAGAGAGAAACCTGATGTTTGCTTTTGCATTTTAGCCTAGTTTCTTTTCTCCGAGTTTTGATCACATTACTAATCACAAAAAGTTCTTGGTCAATAGTAGTACACTGTTGGTTAAATTGCTAAAATATTTAAGGACTAATTCGCGCCGCATCATCCTTAGGAAAATAATTTCCAACCTCAGAACTGACACAGACGACATCACTGGGGAGTTACCAGTAAGGGTATCAAGAAGTTTGCTGAGCTGAAGAATACAGATTATTAACAATTAGTAGTAGTAGTATGTGTATGAGGTTGTATTAGGCAAATCAAGCAAGTTAGGAGTAGATTCTCTTCCTTCTTCATGATTATCTGCTTCTATCTCCTCTCCCTCTGCTCTATCTTCATCATCTTCTTGGAGACCATGAACTAGATGAGTTGGGAAAGGATCTGAGGTGTTGGATAAAGAGAGGAATTCTTGTGACTGACCAAATTGTCCTGTGCTAAAAAGGACCATAGTTTGACCAATGTGGGTAGTAGGTGGATTAATTGCCAATGGTGATGAAGTTGGTTGGATTATATGTAAGTAATCACTTAAGTCTTCCACCCCTGACACAGGTATTTGTAACTGGCCACTGGGGTTGTCATTAGATCCAAAGTCGACAGGTCTTAACACTAGGTCTGTTGGTGTGAAAAAGGTCTGAGTTTGTTGTGGGAGAGCAGGTGTCCTAATGATTGATGCTGAGCTGTGATTTGCCATTTGACGTTGTAGTTTGAATAGAGGCTGATCAATGGAACCAATAACTTGTTCTGAAGAACTTTGTGAAGTGCTTTGTAATGGGGAAGTCATTCTCAACTCCCCCTGAAGTCCAAGTAAATGTGCCTGTTTGGTTGATTGAAATTGATTTATAGTTTGTGATTTAGTTGCGCCAAGCAGATTTTCAGTTTTTGGTTGGTAAATGTTCTGAATCTGCTGGGCTGGCTGAGTAACAGCTGTCAGCATTTGAGGCTCAGTGAGAGAAGATGTGAGGGGCAATGGTAAATGACGCCGATTTAGAGTATGCCCTGGTAGTGGTAAAGAGGTCATCCAACTTGCTTTACTGTTCAGCACATTGGAGAGGTTCACTTGTGACTGGGGTAGCCTAGTTGAAGACAACCCCAGCAGCTGTAGTGTTTGCTCACTAAGCTGGCTAGATAATTGAGGTTGAGCTAGATCAAGAAGAGACTCTGGCTCCACTGAGGATTGAACCAATGGTGAACAAGATGGCTGAGCTGGCTGACTATTTGGGCGAGTCTCGCTGGGTGGTGCATCCCCAACTGCATCTGATGGATATGGAGGAGGTGGAGGAATAGGAAAGTTTGTTTCCTGTAAGTTGGGGTTGATATCCGTCTTGTGATTTCCTTCTGTGACCTCCAGTGAAAACCCTTGTTGCTGACATGCCTTTGCTGTTGGACATTAGCAACAAAAATGTTTTTAAAATAATAAAAGCACTGCAAAAATTTGAAATGTCTTGTTTCAAAATGTGCTCCCTAAATTCTATAAGAAATTAGACCTGAAATTAAAAAAAAAAAATTCAAAATTTAATATTCATCATCATTTCCCTACAAATGTATTCATGAACCCTCATAAAATCAATTTGAATAAAACAGAAAACTGCATGAAAAAGAAGACCAGGCTGTAAAACACAAAGGATAGCTCCGACACTCTGACAAGTCGCCGACTTGGTATGCGCTCACACCAAAGAAAAAGAGTATTTCAAAACATGTATTGTTGGAACTACTGCCTCCAGTGTGGGCCTACGCTTAGTCACACAATTGTAGGGAACAAAAAAAGGGAGATAAATTATATATTTTCATGTAGGTTTGCCCCTATACACTATGAATTGAGTTATGCAGCACTTCTTGTATGTTAGAAAAAATGTTCCAAATTTAACTTCACAAGGAACTTAGAGCCTTTCATTGAAGTCCACAACCAATCTCTTATCAAAGACTATATCTAGTATGATCCAAATCTTTGAGCTCTTCTTTTGGTTTCCTCTCCCTCCTCTTCTTTTCTCTTCCTTTTCTTTCTTCTTATATCTACAGTGATGTTCACTTATAATAAACTTGTATCAGAAATGCTTGATAAGATTTTATCACCAGACCAGATATATTTCCTTCTTTACCTTACTAATATGGTATCTATTAAAACTAACACACCTAACTGCATAAGATTAACTTGGTGTGTCTGCCTGCAAATGCAAGTGTAAACTGTCTGAAATACAGAAGCCCACCCAAAACACATTCCCTTAACTAGTTAAAGCACACTGGAGCACACCAGAGCATTATTGAACATTCAAATTCTCAGCCTCCAAGCATGTGCGCATGCATGCACGCACGCGTGCGCACACACACACAC
>BLXT01008557.1:245777-256732 GCA_019648995.1 Plakobranchus ocellatus | reverse complement strand
CCCCCCCCCCCAATGTCAAAACACTCATGCAGGTAACACTATAGACTTTTTGGTACTATAGAGATCCGCCTACCTCTTCTTTTTATTTTAAATTTAAAAGTAATTATTACTCAGTGGGTCCATGACCTGATCACCGCTGCTTCTTTACATGTGATCAGGTCTTGTAAGTCCAATCATCATTGGAGTGGAACATAGCAAGAACCAGCTGGTCATTCAGATGTTTCTCAGCCGATGCAATTGTGCTTTGGTGTATTTATGATGGATAATTTTTAGGAAAACGTCACGAAAGCTCAAGTGTATAATGAAAACCAATTCTAAATTGCAACTCTTGGGACTTGCAATACCCAATCACAACTACACAATTTAATCTTACTTCTTGTTTTTTTTTTTTCATACTTGTTCAACTTTGTTTGATTTCATAAACTTACATGTTGTATCCTGTGAAATTTTTCTGGGCTTATCTTTTTTATGAATTTTGCCATGTTTCTTCATGGTATTCATCAATTTAAAAGCAGCGCCACACACTATGCAGATATAGGGACGTTCTGCTGGATGAAAAAGAAATACAGATAGTGCAATATTACAATTTAACTGTTGCCTCTTTTTTCTTCTAAAAATTGGAGAGCCGTAAAATAAATACATGAATAGATTTTATGAAATTTTCCTTCTCTTTTATCTCTTTTACATTTGTCAAATATTAAGACTAATTGGTGCAGGTTTACCCTCTCTGTACTTTGCTGTTACTATACACATTGTATGTGTTGAGCTGTTTTCTATTCACATTTTTATATACAGTTGTAGTAAAATATTGATTGCCAGCAATGACACATATGCAATCAATTAGCCTATCAATAAGGCCATTCTCCAGTGCTTGGCCCCCAAAGGAAGCCCTGAAAATGATGAAAATGGATCACTTTCAACGGGCATTTAAAAAGCGAAAAAGCTTTTTATTGATTCTATGCAATTTCTTTTTAAACAAATCTTAATTTTTTAAATTTCTGTAACAGCATTAATAAGAGCTTCAGTACACATATCTGGAATGGACTCTTTCGGAAAAAAAAAAGAAGAAAATTTGAAGTTCATGTGCCATTTTCAACACAGATCATGTGGCAAAGGTTAAACACTGTGGAGCAAAGAAAATTTGTTGGCTTAGACTGGGAATGGAACTTTTCACCTCTCATATGAAAGCCAAGTGCCCTTTTGACTGCACCATGCTCTAGAATGAAATTTAAAAGGAAAATTAAAATTTTTACCAAAATTTTTTTTCTCACTCATGTGGAAATAAGAACATTGATAAATAATTATAAATTCAATTACTCATTAAAGTGCTTTATGAAGAAAAACTAGTAAGTGATAAAGATCTGTCCCTCACCCCTCCTACCTTTCAGGCTTAATGATAACATAGATCAAAATAATTAAACATGAACGTCTTTTGAAAAAACCTGAGCTACATTAGCAATTGAACTTAAAATATTAAAGTTTCAGTATTTTTTCTGATATTTTAAATGAAGTGACATTTTCTCAAACAAACTTGAACCTCAATACCTTTGAAGAAATTTAAGTGAAAATTAAGTTTTGCTTTTCACAGCAACAAAAATTTATTAAATCAGTGTTTCTTTTTTTTTCATGATTTTTTAAAACAAAACAAGAAAAAAAAATTGTCGTTGTGAAGCTTTCAAAATATTGATCTTTACTTTATGCTTTTATACATGAGCTCTAAATTTATGCAGCTGTAGAGTATTGAAAACAAGTTTGACCTTTTTTAATACTTTAAAATGATATGACTTACATGCATATGGTGTGCCAAACAAGGGTTATAGTATATAACTAAATGTATGTTGTATTATAGAAATTGAGCATGAATAGTTTGTTTTCCCACAGAAAAAAAAAAGCTTCCTAGGGGGCCGTTGACTTTTTTAAAAAGTTCTATCTTGAAAGAAAGATTTTTGCCTTTGGTTTTGTACCATTGTGAGATCTTCTGTGGTTGGCCAGTGTACTGTGTCTTGAAAAAGTGCGGCTGCATACATTACACACATAAGGTTTCTCATTGGTGTGGACACGTCTATGGTGTCGAAGCTCAGCCCAGGTTTTGAATTTCTTTGGACAAAGGTCACAAGGCAGGTCAAACACACCTGCATGAACCTTCATGTGAATAGTTAGGCTGTTTCGACCAACATAAGCCTGAGGAAAAAATGAAAATATAAATAATGCTTAATTAAAATAGGGGCCTATCACAAATATTCAAACTGATGGTAGTGAAATACTTCAACATTTACTAAAAACTGAGTTATCAATAAATTATATGATGGCACTTTTTGCTCCAGCACAACAATAAATGTATTATTTATAAGAATTTAAGATACAGAAATTTGTCTCGATTGACCTTGCCATGAGGTCACCATTCTAAACTTTGTAAGACAGCCGCGTCAAGTTATTTCAAAGTCATTGGGATAAAACAATATGATTCTCCAGGACATGCTGAGGAAGAGAAAATATGTACCTATCATGAAGGTCATAAGAGAGGTAACAATGAAAACCCCTTTGCTTTCTGATTCATTTCCTTTGATTTGAAAAGCCAAGGGAATATGGCCCTTTGTACTTTGTAGAAATGACTTTAAATTAAACCAATACATGTAGTCGAAAAAAGAAATTTTTTGGCCTGCATCTGTGCAAACTTAAGGTAGAAACTCAACTAACAAAAAAGAACTTGTTATAATAAAGTTAAGCTCATGTGTGGGAGGACTGAAAGCTAGAAGACCTATGAAACCTAAAGTTAAATGTTTGAATTACACTATGTTTTTTTTTTCTCTTTCTGCATTCAATATCATGACACAAACACAAAATCAACATTTTTTGTTGGCCTGTTTTCATAAATCAACACAAGCAGTATAGGATACCAGCCCACTGAATGCTGTTTCCTTTCAGCAAGGCCTACTAGACCTTGATCTAAACATCAGTCATGCGTACAATATGTATTGAGCCCAACGCAATTTCTCCAAATATGTGTGTCTGGCATCACGGTTTAATGCGGCGGCATTGGCAAATTTGCGGCCGCTTTTATTTTACCTTCCCGCATTTTTTCTCCTTACTCTATGCGACTTTTATAGCAATCAGATTTTTAAAGGTTTTTAAAAATATCTTCATTTCACAACATACTGGCTTTGCCAAGCTGGCACATTTTGCTCTGAAGACCTGATATAGTTCCCAAATCCTCTGTGACTGGCGCCGAAGCCTAGATTTTCAATCAAAAGTCCTCTTTCAATATTTAAACTGCACATGAAAATAAAGATATATTCTTTGTGCACTCGTTGGACTTTGTTTGTTTTCAGTCTGTTGACTCCTACTATTTTTACATTTTTAAAATTTTTTAACATTGAACCCCCGCAACATGATTTTATAGCGGCTGCGATGAAGAAAGGTGGATTCTCTTCTTGGTCAGTCTCTATACACTGTTTTTGTTTAATACTGTCGTGTTTGGTAGGCTAGGCCTAGGCTGAAGACTATCTTCTACTCCTCTTTGACCTAGGCCTGGTTAGAGCGGAATGCTAGGATCTATATATTTCTTTGAGGCTGGTGTTTTGGACTTGCCCGAATGAAAATGGATGGATCTGAAACGCTGTAATGTTTTATAACTTTATCCAAGAAAGTAGAAATTAATATGAATAGTTTGTTTTAATCGACGGATTTGTATCGCGTAGTAGTAGTGCTGGGTGAGCTAGAGATCTAAACACCTGATGTGGATAGAGCGATCGATCACTTAAACAGTCTGCCAACTTTTTAGTGTGTGCATTAAGGAGAACAAGAATAGTTCAAATGAAAGTTTAAAAGCTGAAAAGAATAGTTCAAATGAAAGTTTATCTTTGTTAGCAATTTTTTTTTATTTGTGTATTTTTTTTAAGGCTTCTTATTTCTTTAAAAATTGTTCACGTGACCTTGCTAAATGACTTAGGCTTAACTAGCAGTTTGACTTGATCTCTTGGGAGGAATGGTCGTCTGGCCTTTTTTTTATACTCTCTACACAAGGGTAATGGGATGAAAGCTATGATTAGAAATAGTTTCTTACAAGCTATTATAAAACATTTATAAAAGTGTTTTTTCATTGATTTTGACACTAGTTAATTGTGCAAGTATTGACTATGCAATAAAGATTGGTTTCTAGTCTAGTGAGTGAATTGATTATGATCGCAGTTAATCATCTTTGAACTGTCAGTAGGCCTAATTGCTTGCATGAGGTAAAAAAAGAAAAAAAAAACTTAGCCTAATAACCTTTTCTAATGATATTGTGTAGATCTAATTCAAATTTAGTGTCAAAATATCATAAATAAATAAATTTTGTCTTCTGTGTACCGATACACAACATTGTTGTCATTTATATGAAGCTTTGAATGAGATTGGCTTTTCCTTTTTTTCTCATTTGAGGGAGAGAGCAGAAGATTTTACGAATGTGTGATAATAATGACAATGACATATTATAGTTTTTTTAATGAGAACTTCAAAGTATTTAAAGACCTGCTCAATGAAAAATAAATAATTATTTGCTGCACATGCATATAGTAATGATGAAAAAGAATAACAAAATCAATGCTTGTAAACAATAAATAGTCTAATCTCAAACAGTGTATAATTGTAAAAAAATGTTTAACCCTATCTGTACGAGCTGTTTTATTGTCATATCCGTACGTCGGGGGTAACTGAGTGCCCCCACATTTTAATATCAATATACACATGTAGTCTTATCCGTACGTGTGAGGTAACTGCATGACCCCATACCATAGAGTAAAAAAAATGGCTATGCACCTATCCGTACGTGGGGGTAACAAAATCACTCCATACTCAACATAGAAAAAATACAGTGAGGGTTTCAGAAATGAGCTCAGGTCAGTTCAATATTGATTTTCTGTCAATCATTATTATGTAATCATATGTCAAATTTGATTTTTGAGGAATGCTGAAAAGCTGAAAGAAAAATTCCCATTGTAAGTATTAAAAAAAAATTAAAAACAAGCCTTGGGGTAACAAAATTACCCCACTTGTATGGATAGGGTTAAGAGCTGAAGCTCATGTTTAAAACTTTTACCATATCAATGTAGGAGAAAGGGAATAAACTTAGCAATTATAATAACATCTGAAGAAAACATTTTTTTGGGTAGGCCTACTTACTTTTGGTTATCTTTCAATTAATAATTGTAAATTACTTTGGAGAAGTTCATACATTACAATTAGCTCTTTTTTCTGATTTTTTTTTTTTTTAATTTTGTTTTAAAAACTTACCGGTTTACCAGTATTTATGTTGCATGTCACAATGTACGCCTCAATAAATAACAAAATTTTTGTTTCAATAATATGTGAATTTTTTGCATTTTTTGAGGTTTTAATTTACATTTTCCGCGATGCCAGTTATGTAAAAGATAGTGTATATGGTCAATAAAATGCACCATAAATGCCTATCAAAGGCATGCAATCCATTTTTTTTTCTATTTTAAGGGCTTGCTTTGTGGGCAAAGCAGTACGGAATGGCCTTATATGCTTGCTGGCATTTTTTTTTTTTTACCAATACAAGTAACAAAGCGTGAGTTGAAAACACCTCATGATGAACAATATGAAACAGCAAAGATTAAGCTGATTTATTCCCTGTGATAGAAAAATGACTGGAATATGACCAGAGTTAAATCTAAATGGTGTTTTAGAAATATGTGTCTGTCTGCACTAAATTAGTTTTTTTTTTTTTTCAAGCAATGTGTGGGCGCACAGGAAAACCCTTCACATAGGTCAAGATAAAAAAATTGAGAAAGACATAATTGTGGATTCTACAAACATTCCTGAGCATTTTGCTATTTATTTGAAGGCTGTATCTTATTTAGTTAAAAAATTATAATGGTTTAAAATCGCCCAGGACAGGAAATATAGTTTTGAGAAAAATGGCTTCTAAATTTTTTCATGTATGTTTTTTGTAGTTTTCAGCTGATAGAATAGATGATCAAATTGGTTTTACAGTCACATGGCACACATACACTTCACCATTGTTCATTCTAACCCACAAATGAGAATTTTTTTTTTTTTTTTTTTTAATTTTTTTTGGTGAAAATGGACATTTTATTGAGAAATTTAACATTTTGGGCCCATGTTGTGTGATTGTTCATCACTGAGTGTTACACCTCGAAACAACATTGTTCAAGTCTGTAAGTGTAATAAATCTTTCACATTTAACTTCGATATCTAGATCTCTAGATCTCGAGCAAATCTATAAATTGTAGGCTGTCAAAACTACGGTTTTAAGTTGGATCTAGCTTCCAAACATTAATAATAAACGACAATAGAGCAAGGTTTAGATCTAGGCCAGAGAGAGAAAAGGAGGTAGAGAAGGAGAGACAGAATGAAAGAAAATGGGATACACTGGCAGTCGTCTATAGATTCATATCAAATCATCAAAACAGAGTGATTTCTTCATTACTTTTGCTTTGTTCATCATCTGCATGTTTTTCATGAAATAAAATCGACATCACCATAGGATTATGAATTGGCTAGGTTTAGGTTTAAAAACTTTGCAATTTTCGAGTCATTCATTGAAGCTGCAAATGTGGGTTGGTCAAGTTTTGATTGAATGAAAGAAAACGGGACATACTGGCAGTCGTTGTCAAGAATGATTTATTCATTACTTTTGCTTTGTTCATCATCTGCTTCCTGTTTTTCATGAAATAAAATCGACATCTTTTTAGTTGCAAAAACTTAAAATTAATGCTTTCAAAAGTAAACACTCTATTTTATATAGTATAGAAATATCAATGTTTTGAACTTTGAAGATCGTTATGAGACAAGAAACGTAAAATGTTTGCTTAACAGATTACATGTATTGGATTGGGGTGTTATTTGAGTCAGCAGATCTATAAGGTTATCTCAATAAAACGGCTGCGCACTCACCCAAGTTAATTTGTATTCATGCAAACAAGTTGGAATCCATCGGTCAAGAAACTGCTGTTTAGTTTGGTGTATAATACTTGTAGATTTGCTGTGGGAAATTGGCCTGCGTTTTTTTTGGCTTTCGTTGCCACAAACCTGATCAAAATGCCTCACAAAAAATGTATAGTTAAATATATAGGTTATAGAAATTAATAAAACTTGGTGGAATATGAAGATGAATAAATGGAGATTTTGTGGACATCAAAATCTCGGTTTCGGCCATGAATGAGTTCAAAACAAGCCTTTGAAACATCCGACGGGTTTTCCTGTGCACCCACACATACAATCTTCTATTGACAAGCAGCCATCAACGTATTCTTTTGAAATGATCTTAAGTTTAATACTTGCCAAAAGAGGCAATAAATGGTCAAAATTGTTTTGGGGGGGGAGACATGGGCTTATCCTTACATTTACTCGTCCAAACAATGAAATCTGTTTTTTGGGGGGTGGGGGTCTATTCGTCCTATTTGTTTGAAAATGCTGTATTGTCAGTAACAGTTGCTTAGCAATAGATGTGTCAGTACCCTTTTGTTTCAAATGCGCCACTGATTTTTTTTTTCATAATAATGGTTTTACAATGAGAGAATATGATTTGGGGTGTAAGTGTAAGGCGTTTGCTTTTCTTCTGCTGGTTCCATGCTCAATTTATGATGCAATTTGTAAAATTTACCAGTCTTATGTCATTTTTATTTTGAAGGTAAGATTGCTGTGCCATGCATTGTAGTATATGGTAGAAGGCCTACATGTAAAGCTGGGAAGAGTTGTGGGTGACTTACATATATGTAGGTGAAGTGATGCACAATGATCTTTTTAAAGGTAAACAAACAACAAAGGTTGACAAAATTGTGGATACTTAGCATGATAGAGGTTTTAAGACTCGTGAGACACCAACTCTATTGTCTAGATTAGGTAGCCTGGCCTGCTGTGTAAGTGGGGAGAGGCAATGGAACAGATCTATACATCAAAAGATCTTAGGCCAACCTAGTCTTAATGTAAAAGCTGAGCCTTTCATCATATCAACCACACAATAATATAACAAGACCCAGAAAGACAAAAGAATATTGCAGGGGACTCAGGTTGAGGTCGAGAGAATCAAATTATTACATGTGCTATTATTTATTAGTAACAGAGAACATCGACTGGCAGTAACTAGCAAGACAATATGTTGGGTTTTATTTAATTGTGTTGAGCAATAGATCTTGATTACATTAACTATAATCACTCAAGTCTCTTTTACTAGTTTTACTAGTATAAGACTCACATTTGTTTCATGTCCCCTAAATCATTTAAGAGCTGGTATAATTATATGTACTTAAAGGATTTATTTTGTCACCACAAAGATTAAATTAATAGCAACATATCAATTTAAAATTAAAAATGGGTATGCCCTTAGGGAAAAAGGATTGACTCAGGCAACATTGAATTATGTGAAGTCTCCTGTACTTTTTTTTTGGAAATTTTACACCATTTAAAAGAAATTGCTTGTAGTTTTCATTGCACATTGATTTCTGTTCATACCATTTTTTTAAAACTTTGTCAGCACTTAGGCCAGTAAAAAAAAAAAGTGGTCTATCTTTAATTAGTTGGCTGCAATAATATACCTTCCTAACTATTGTGAAAAGTGCATGAGGATACAAAAGTAACCAATTTTGCTCTGGCTCAAGCACTTCTCTCTCCACCAAAGAAGCCAGAGCTGCTGGTGGAGAGAGCTTGGCGCTAGCTATATGTACATGAATGTCAAGTATTAAGACAGTAATAACCCCACATATGCTCCACCACCAGACTAAGGAAAAATCAATAGACCAATATTGAGGGAAAAAGAGCAACCTCTTTTATTGACAATGCAGCAGGGCTTATTCGCACAAGCAAGTTTAATAATAATATTCTTGAACATGGTTTGGTGAATGAGTCAGTGTTCTTTTCAATCCATTGCCAATCCTCCCCAGGACATTGACTTAACAGTGGTTGACTGATCTTCAAATTAGGTAGAAACCTGAGCCAAAAAGAAAAGCCAAAAAGTTCCACCAACTAGCCAAGTAAAGGGGTAACCTCTTGTGAATGTCATTTAAAAATATTACTTTCATAACAAGTGGGGAGCGTCGGTAGCACAGTGGCTAGCGAGTCCACCCTGAGATCTACAGAACCCTTTTGTTGAGGGTTCGAGTCCTGCCACCAGCACCCTGGCCTAACAGAGGGTCTGAAAGCTTGAGATCACCTTGTTGTGGACTTCCTGTATACACAAACTAACAAACAAACTTCATAACCAGATATCTCCTTGGCAAATAACATGGCTAGACTTGCAGATTGTGGTCAAAGTATATTTAGCACATTCCAGGCCCAATTCACAACCACAACAACAAAAAAAACCAACACCTAATGAATAAAAGATTTCAGAATGACAAAAATACAAAATTGACAAAATGGAATCCGATATATTGGGTTTCAGCAACGATTGGTTCAGAATAAGTTCGGTTGCATGATGGGATTTACAACATGAATGATGCAAGATCCCTTATTCTTATTTCAAATAGAACCAATTTCAAGTAAATTAAATATTTGCTGAAAAGAAATATTTTTTGTCCACTGTCAGCTTGGTTTGTGCACATTTATTTTTTGATAATGACTGAATGAACAGAAACTTTGAGATCACCGCTTAAATGGTGGACTGGGTATACCAATAATCAATCAATCATTTTTTAAATAATGAAATTTTAATAGAAAAAAAAAGAAAAATTAACGTACTTTGCCACAAACAGTGCATATAAAAGGGTCATGGTATTTCCTTTCTTTAGCCTGGACTTCATGTCTCTTTTGGTGAGTTTCCAAATCAGCCAAGGTAATAAAAGATCTTCCACATTTGGAGCAGAGATATGAGCGCTCCACTGAGGAAGTAAATGGTTATAGGTTTTGATCACCAGTAACTAGTAAGGCCTACATAAGTAAGAGTTTTTTAAGAAATATTAATAGAAAAGCAATGTACAATGCACATCATCTTTAGGTCCTCTTATTGCCTTTTCTGTTAAATAGGACATTTTGCACAAAGCATGAGTAATAGGCAAAATTAGATCCAAGAACACCACGAACTAGATTCTATTAGACCTACATTTTCACCTATCACCCTCTCACCCTAGTTTACCTGTCCCCAATCTCTCGTTGTTAATAGCACAGCTAGAATATGCTAGTTTTTTTTTTTTTTTTTAATTTATTTATTAATACAGTGATTGGCACTGTTGGGGGAATCGCCAGATGAAAACAGTTTTTTTTTTTCAATTCAGTTATTGCAGGTTTGTGGAATGTGGGCTTCAAATTATGAGAATTGACTTTCTTTGACTTATAATAGTGAGTTCAAACTTTAAAAAGCCAAAGAAGAATAAAGAAAAAACCTCAGACCGCACTTTGATTTATGAGAAATTCAAACAGTCAGCTTTTGACGTTTCCACTGTACGTACATGACTTGAGACCAGACAAAATGAATCCGATGGCATTTGGAACATTCCTTTAAAAAAAAATTTTTTTTTGTTAAATTTTAACTTGCCTTTTTTTTTTTTTTAACAGAGGAAACTCGAATTGGTGACTTGTTCTTATTTGGCCTTTTGAAAAATTTCCCAAAATTTTGTTTGTCTCACATGGTAGTTTCCAAAAGGTCACAGTTGGATTTTGAGATTTGCTTTGTCAGTGTTCTTTAAGACCCCTGCTATTGTCCCCGCAAAAATGTGCTATTTGAATCCTCATAAAATTTGCCATATTTTGCGAATTTTTGTGATAAAAATGTTTGATGGCTCACATTCTGAGTGAATGAGTCAAAATTGAATAAAAAGGCTAAGAGAAAACAATCGTTTATTGGAAAATGGTATGTTTGAAGAAATAAAATAGATGCCCATCTTGTAAGTGACTATCAAGTATGACAAGGGTACTTTTATTTTTCTTTGATAAAATCGTTTAAGAAGGCCTATTAAAAATTTTAAATCCATTTTTATTTATGATAGCATACAAAAAAA
>BLXT01008557.1:228031-245770 GCA_019648995.1 Plakobranchus ocellatus | reverse complement strand
AAAAAAATAAGATAATAAATAACGAGGCTTTTATGGAGACAAATTGAATACCGGTAGTAAATAATATGCATGCATTTGGAGTAACAATCAACTTCCCAATATCATGTGGAAAAAAATATAAATTTGTAAATTTCATTGAAACATTTTCTCTTCCAGGCCCTATTATTATCCTGTTGTGACAGAAGAAAACTGCAAAAGTAAAACACTCGTAATTGCAGAAACTGCCAAAAATAACACCCAACTTTGCTAAAATTTGAGAAATTGCTAAGCATTTGGCCAAAAGATTTAAAGTACTTTATGAGTAATTTTTTTTCGAGATTTTCTTGTCTGGCCCAGCGGAAAAATGCATTTTTGAAAAGGAAAAATTGCAAGGTTAACAGCCCAAAATTGCAAACTTTTTTAGACCCAGCCATACAAAGCCTTTCAATATTGACAACATGAAAATTCTGTATTTTTAAGACTAACCTGAACAAAACATCATGCTTGTAGTTGACATATTTATTACAAAAAATGAAATATACAAGTACTTCTATGCAAGACCCAGTGGTACTTAAATACATTTTTTTTAGAATGATATGTACAGTGCTTTGAAAGAAACTTTTTAAAAATAAGGAAAAAATATTGGACATAAAATCCTAAAAAAATGTGGCAATACAAAAGTGGGAGCAATAGACTGGTTAGATTGGCTACTGATAACAAGTACTAAAGAAAAAATGGGAATGGAAAAATGAGTTTCCAAGAATTAGATTTTACTGCGTTCGCTATCATGAGGTTTGACTATTCATTTTGGGGGGAAGTTTAGTGAAACTTTGAAAGTCCCCGTGCCTGAATAAAGATAGCACCAGACACATTAAAAAAACATGTTAACAAATTTCAAACCTTAAAGGTACTAAAAAAAATGTACCATAATGGATTAGGAAATAATCAAAAAGCTAAAAACTGAAAATACTCATTTCATCCTGCGTTCTATTTTGCCTGATTTTTTGTAACTCGCTACTGCCTAGCCTACCTGAATAAAGTATGAAAAAATTGCAACATATGCAAAATCAGGCTGCCAAATTAATTCTTAAGAAGAAATAGATTATGTTACATCAATGTTGATTTAACTTTACTGGCTTCCAATAAAATATGGAATCAAGTACAAACTTGCAGTTTTATGCTAAAAAAGTAATAATGGGACAGCTTCTCATTATCTTTCCAACTTAGTTGAATCTTACAAACCATCTTGATCATTAAGATAAAGCGAACAAAAAATCACTAACTGCAAAAATTTTAAAAATGAGATAGGCCAGAGCATTTGATTACTGAAATAAAAATGAATTTCACTGCCCACCAACTTTCTTTTTGCATGTTTTGTTGTGGCCATATGCGTGTCCATGCTTGATTTTCTATTGTGGTCCAACACAAGGTTGCACCATCGACAGTAAAGTAACTTTTTGTCTACAGAGACAAAGGTGTCATCTGCAAACTGCCGATGCCTTTCAGTGGCTGTGGTGAAGATGTCTCTTTTACAAACTCGTCCATGCTATTACTGCTAGAAAGATCGGGTCTAGAGGTCTATCTAGATAGATTTTAGGAACTTTGGGTTGGAGGCATGGTTTCTTACTTTCAAGTTAAGCTTTCTACAAGATGGCATCAAAGAGGACGCCTAATGTTAGTTTTTTTGTGGTCGGAGTTTACATTCAGCCTTAAAAGTCTGGGGCAAGCTGCCACATCCTCTAAACATTAGTGAGCGAGATTGGTTAGTAAAGGAAGCCAGGAATGGAACACTCTTTCTAGACCAGCGAATAAAAACCTCAGTTTTTGCTCTTGAAAAATAAAAATTGTGAGAAATTGCTGAAAATCGTAAAATTTGTGGGTTTCTTGCGGTCTTTGGCAATTTTTGCAGCCGCAGGATCGCGTTTTCCTGGTGGGCCAGCCTTGTGTAATTGCATACAGAGTAGAAAAGTTTGTTTCCTCTAACTTTAGTCATGGTCCAAGTTTTTTAACACAGAGAGTATGCTGAGCAGTGACTGAATGAGGCAAGCTTTCTTTTTCTTCTTTGCAGCAACTAGAAATCTATGCATATCTACTTATAAGATGAGATAGTTTAAAGCTTGGATAACACTAACATTAAAAAGTCTCTAGGACCACAAAAATATCTATAAAGCAAATTTGCTACTGTCTTAACAAAACTTGCATTATTCAAGGAGTGCTATTAAAACAACTTGAGGTGGGGAACTGGAAGGGGTCAAAATTACATATGTATGTGAGAGGAGGGAATGTGCCAGAGGCTCACATTAAATTTAAATATAGACCTAGCCATAAAGGCAATAATAAATTTCAAGCGAAGTCAGTTGCAAGCGCAAGAAAGGGAAGATGAAGGAAGCTTGGGGTAGGACAAGTTTTGGCTGGGGTGAGAGACACTGCTTTTTTTTTTTTTTTTTGATTCGTTTTGATACTGGTACATATATGTCCCAGTAACTTGGGCAGCTAGAGACTGCAAAATATTGTGCTAGTACAGTATCCACCTTCCAGATATAAAATTACATAAAAAACACACACATCAGCAGCGTTACAGCATCCCGACTCATGTGTATCCAACTATTAGGCCTAGCCCTCACTGGAGGCAGCCATTCACTTGTCCAATAATACATGTTTGGAAAAACTCTAGTTTCTTTGGGCGAGAGTACGCCAAGTCGGCTGCAACTTCCATCCTGTCGAAGCGTCAGAGCTATCCATTGTGTTTTACAACCTGGTCTTAAGACAGTGGCTCTGTTGGATAAGGGAAAGGGGGGTGCCATTAGAGACCATGCATAATTCTATTGACCCACAAGGCCAGTATATATACAGCCCAGTCTTGTTATGCGAACAAGTTGAGTAGAGCACAGTAACTGCGACATCAGTCCGTCTTGTCGGCTATTAGTAATTACAAATTGCTTCGACTCCAATATGGGCCTTTGCTAAGTGGGATCACTCGTTGCTTTGCTACTCATGCTCAGGCTTACAGCGAGGTCATGTTATGCGGCCCACAAAGACCAAACAGTTATTGCCATGTTGGGGCAAGAACAAAAAGCGACTGCAATGTCTTTGAAGCCTTAAGACATACTATCTACGCACGCTGATTTATTATTATCATTAATATATGAATATACATGTATAACTATAATACTTTTTAATGTTCAGTGAACAAGGGTCAAACTTTCTAAAATTACTTCAGCTTTCCGATGGTTTTGTTTTAAAATCTATAGGCTGCATGTGATAATTTTCTTGTATTTACCTCAATTCATCTCTCCCTCTCTTTCCCTCTCTTTTTTCTTTATACTCTATGTCTTTTCTTTCTCCTCTCTGCCTCTCTTTCTCTATTCTTTTTCTGTGTAATATGTTTCTCCCTATAGCTTTTGCTTCCTCTCCTCGCTCTCCTCTGTCTATCCTTTGCTTCTTTCTTCTGCTCTTCTATCTCTGTCTCGCTCGTTCTCTCTCTTTCACTCTCTTGCTCCTATATTTTGCTCTTTAACTTCTAATACTACTATTATTAAACACATACACATGCACTTTCTCTCTCTCCACCCCTTCTCCCTCTCTATCTCTCTCTACGAGCGTTTTAACCTTTCTTACAACAAAGCTAATTTGGCGTTACAAGCACTTATTTTGCTTCAAAAATATAATATGAATAAAAATTGCATGCATGATTGGAAATTTTTTTCTCTTTACTTTCTTACTGTCTTATAGGGTCATTTTATTTCATATTGCTTGAAAAATGGTTATGTTCCCTTTATTTTATTCTGCTCGTGCCGAAATATGAAGAATAATTTAGAGATACCTGGCATTGATTATCTTCCGCCCAATTTTTTTCTCGTGCCGCAATATAAATAATATTAAATTATATACATCGTGTTGATTATCTTCCCCCTAGTTTATTTTTCATGCGCCGCAATATGAAAAAAATATTTTAGAGTTGTCTTAAATTATAGACGAAACAGTGGAGAAGAAAAAAAAAAGGGTTTTTTTGTTTCACATTGCTATGAAATTCAATTACCTCCCCCTAGTTACTTTTTCTTGGGCCACTCTCAGTTTTATTCTTTTAAATAACATAAATAAATACATTTTTTAAGACCTTTCTTAATACAGTGATATGAAAATAAGGATTTAGATAAATACCTTGGCACACTGAGCAAAAATATAAGGGACAGAACAGATGAGACAAGTTTTTTTTTTTTTTGTAACTAGTGACAGGTTGGAAGGTATGGAATGTCTTGAAAATAAGACAGTGAAATTCGATGGTGAGCATGAAATGGAAAGTAAAAAAGAGTATAAAACCGATGCTCTACCTGGGTCATGGCTCTTGCAGTGGAAATAATGCTCGCTGCGAGACTCCGATATCTTGCCACACATTTTGCAACAGAGTTTGCCTTTGAAGTGTGTGTGCTTGTGAATAGCTGCCTCTCGAGTAGTTGTAAACATTTTAGAGCATAACTGACACTGTAAATCACTAGTTTGGTTGTGTGCCTTCAGATGTGCCTGCAATCGCAACTCAGTCTTGTAGAGCTATAAAACAATAAATAACAGTAGATCCACTTGATTCAAATTTTAACACTTGTCCATACAAAATTTTTTTTATATCAAACTAAGTAGGTGTCTTGAAAAGGCCAACCAGTACAAGCCTGTCTCAAACTTACACTTCTAAACAAATCATAGTTTACAGCATTTAGGAACTTGATCCAATTCCATCCTTGTCCAAATCTTTGCTGTAGGTTAAAAAAGTAAATAATTTTTAAGGCCAAAGATGTATAGGCACCTATGTGCCTATGAATTCCCCTAAGGATAGAGAAACATATTCTCTTGATATATAAATTGCATCTATTAGTATTATTGATATACTAGCCATCAACAATTTTAATTGATGTCTTGTAAGTTGTACATGTAGGTGTCAGGCCCTCAATAAGAATCAAGATAGGATATATAAACACACCTAAACTGTCAAGAAATTTAGATTACTGACTAGGATGGATGACAAGATCATTTAATTGAATTTGCAAGAATTAAAATGCTAGATTTGACTTTAAAGGGCATGATGTATGGTGTTTATTAATGTGAATCTGCTATGCCATGGTTTGGGAAGCACCTAGCAAAATAGAACTTCTCAAAAATTTGTGACGACAGGGTAGGCCTACCTGTCAATTTGCTCTGATTTGTAAGGCATTTTACATACCGATATACCTAACTTTAGAACTCAAAACAATATTTGATAATATGATGTGTGTGCCTGGATTGTTGCGTTTATGACCTAAGTTACAACAAAGTTTAACCTTAAAAGGCTAAGGATTAAGGAGGCATCCCTCCTCCTATATCAAAGTCTAGGGCATGATGATGATATAATGACTATGAATCTGCCACAGGTAGGAAAGCATCCTACCTTGATCAAATTCTTTCTAATTGAAAGGAATGAAAGTGTGGTGCTTATAAATCTGCCATAACAGGGAGGCATCTACCTGGATTGAACTCAAATTTAAAGGCATGACAATGTAGTAGCTATAAATTCTACAGGGATAGGATATGCCTTATGTGGATTTAACTCTAAAAGGCATGACAATAAGGTATCTATGAATACATTGATAAAAAACATTTCTTTTTTTTTTTTTTAATAAAATAGGCCTACAAGCCAAGGAAATTTATTTTTGCTCAAAAGACAGTTTTAAAAAACATAATTTATACCCGACCACAAATCTTGCAGCAGAGAGGATTGTTCTCTGCTGTTTCATCTACATTGGTTTTGTTGTAAATGTTCTCCTCTTGTGCTGTGTGCCTCAGTTTGTGAGCATTTAAACCTGAGGTCTGAATAAATCGCTTACCACAAACATCGCAGGCATAGGGCTGTTCACCTGCAATAAATAAAAAAAAACAAAGAAAAAGAATTTTATATAAACGAACTAATTAGTTGTAGAAATGCGATGGTGCATGATTATTTTATCAAGTCAAATTTTAAGACCATTCATGATATAGACAAATTTAAAGGTTAATCATAGAAGCAAATTGAAATGATTGTGAACTAAGGGGGAGCAAACATTTAATGTGTTAATACATATAACTCTTTGTTCGATATTTTCTTTATCCTTTTCCATTTGAAGTACCGGTATTTGCTTGAAACAGTTGAACTTAACCCACAATTCATGTGTATTTGAATTACAAACTGATGTTATTACTTTCCCCTTTTTTGTTTATAAATTATTTTTATAATTTATCAGGATTTAGTTATTTAACCTGTATGCAGCATCTTGTGTGTTCGTAGGGTAGTTCGAGTCTTGAAGCCTTTGTCACACTGTGGACATTTGTAAGGTCTCTCTTCATTATCATGTTTTTCTCTGTGGTTTTTTAGTTCTAAAATATTAGTGAAAATTTCTTTGCAAAAATCACAGTGAAACTTGCTCCCAGTTTGATGCAGTTTTTGATGAGCCACAAGAGCAGGATATGTGGACAAACTCTGCAAGAGTAAATGAATGTTTGATATTATTTTTATTATTATATTACTTAACCTTTGCCATTCTTTGCTATTACAAAACAAATTGTATTTCATGAGCAGTTTTCAACCCCTACTTTTGTATAGTAAAAAATTAAATGCCTGCATTAATGCAAATGCGCTGGATAAGCCAATCAATATGGCCATTCCCTACAACTTCGCCTACAAAACAAGTGCTGAAAATTGGTGAAATTGGATCTTCTCTGACAGTGAAAGCCCGAGAGTTTAGAGAAATTTATCAAATCGGGTTCATTTGTTTTTCTTGTTTGCATGACTGATGTTTAGAGTTAGGTTTAGCCATGGATGCATGAAAACTAAGCTACATCAATGTAGATTTACAGTCTTTCTCTTTTTCATAACAATCTTTTGAATTATTATCTGCAAAATAAAATAATAAATAAATTTTAAAAAAAAAAAAACATGTTTGAAACCTTCCATGGATGGCAAGATACTTGATTGCCATGAAAGTTTTGTAATTGTGGGCCTACCTCGGGGTTATAATGCCAATGATTATCAAATAGTGGTGATGACAATGGATTGGTTATGATGGTGGTGGTGATTATTACTAAATACAGTATTAGGATGATGATGATGATGACCTGGATGTAGATGATAACAGTGATAATGATGATGAATACAATGATGACTGTGGTGACGATGATGAGAATAATTATGATGATAAAAGTGGTGTTGATGATGATGGTGATGTGGTGATGAACATATGGTTATAGTAATGTTCAAATGAAAGTGGTGAGATAATTTTTTTTCTGCTAAGTATTAATATTATAAAATCATTGTTTTTCCTCATCTTACTGTCAAATTTACTTTGTGCAAGTGATCAGTGAATGGTCTTTCCATTGTAGATCTATACATTTTGGTAATGTTTCATCAATAACCAAACAAAAGTAGACTCTCACAGTAGGCTTACATTGAACACAATAAGATTTAAGAATGCAAAATAATGTAAAAATACTGACACTGAATGACCACTAATATTAACATTAACAAGCAATTTTCTTTATCGATGGAATCAAACAAGGCCTTGCAAATAAGCCTGCAGGAGTATATGCATTTGTAGGCTCAACGAATAGGCTTAGTTTTTTTTATCTAGTTATGCCACAGAGATACAATTGGTGGCTAGAGTAGATTACTATTCTAAGTATTCTTGCACTATGCCATTTTTGACTCTCGATTCTCTTGTTACGTAACTTCCTTCACCCGCTCAACACATCATCAGTACATCCTTATTCTATAGATCTAAATTTTAAGTTTTCTCCCACCCCAGCTCTCAATAATTCTGGTTTACCACAAGGTTGGGAGACAAGATTTGTTAATGAATGTCTCTGCTGTGTGATTTTGATGATGTAGTCTGGGCATATTTGTCGCAAGTTAAGGTATGTGCATGAGATCGTTGGGGAAATTTAAGATGCTTTTTATTTCATTTTTGTTTTTCACTTCCGTCATTACAGCGGGAAGCAGTTTTGGTTCTCGTTCTTACAAAATAAATAACATGTGTCTAGCTTAATTGAAGGAAAAAATGGGGCTTGCTTTTTTAAAATCTTTTGTTAAAACAGGAGTTGTTGTTATTCAAGCTTTTCTTTAAAATGGGTTCCACTTAAGGAAAGAAATAGTGAGAAAATTACATGAATAGACTTAGAAGGCTGATTTGCATAAATGAAATCATATTTTATTATTCTCTCTAGTTTCTAACTCACTTTGCCACATATTTGGCACAGAACGAGTTTTTTCTGTCCTCTTGTGGCTTGTGCTAAAGTAACATCGGAGCCATCATTTAGATGCAGAGCAATATGCTGGCAGAGCTCAGCTGCATCTTTGCATGACTGAAAGTGAAGGCAAAAATAATCTGAGTATGTGTAACATGCACTCATAGGAAGTTCAGGATGGAAAAAATACATGTAAGGACAACACAATTCCACCACTTAAATTGTAGTATGACTGGAATAGATCAAGTGTTATTGACAGAGTAGTAAGAAATCTTGCAGCAGCACCCAAACTGACAAGAGTATCTAAGATCTGTAAGGAATGAATTGAATAAATAAAAAGCAAAATCAAAGTACTCAGCTTAATTTTCTCAGGTAAGCAGTATTGTATGGTCATTAAAAATCTCAATGGGTCTGCTAGATAGGCAATAGTGTATGAACAAATAAAATCTCAATGGGTCTGCTCAGGAGCAAACATTGATTCATTGATTGATTGTATTGTCATAACTGAAGAAACCTGTACTTCTGTGCCTCACTTTTAGCCATCGCCATTATCATCATCAGCTTCATCTCATGTGAGGTGGATTTCCATCTGTCTCTATTTGCCAGCTTCTTTGATACATTCTGTCATGTCTCTCTCCTTTGGGTCTGCCCAGTTTGTCACACTGGGTAGACTACCAGTACTCACTTTCTCGATGCTACTCTAACTTCGGCCAGTACCAAGAGGACAAGGTCATATTCGTCCATGTTGTTAAATCAGCTCTTTTCTTTGCCATCCTCGCTTGCCCCCACACTCAACAGAAGTCCTTGGGAGGATCTGCAAAACTCAAGTAGGTTTTTGCCTCTCATCTTGTGTTTGTTATGTATCAAGGACTAGATGTACTTAGCATTCTTTGTCCAAGTCTTTTTTCGCTTGCTTTACCAACAATGTTATTGAGAAATTCCACCTTTTGTCACAGTTCCAGTGGGGTATCACAAGGCCTTCTGCATATTGTGTGTCACACAGACAGCACATAGAAAATAGAGCTTGTGCACAACCCCTAGTCTGAGAGCCATTGCCATAAATCATAAGAATATGAAAGCACCCTTTCACAAAGACGGAAGGTATCTAAATAATTCTCAATTTTACAATAGGCCTTGTATCGTGCATGTGTCAAATAATGACATTGTCAAACAACCAAAATTGAAGAAAGAGCTGGTTCGACAACATAAAGAGTGGACGGACATGACCCTTGAGTGCAGGCTGAAGATAGATCAAACAAGGCCTGTGACAAACTGGCATGCTTCCCTCTCCTATGTGTCTTGATGTCACCCTTCCACATACGATTTTGTCTTCCTCTTGTTCTCTTTCTATCCATGTTATTAATTTATGTTCACATATCTTGTAAGTTCCCTTTGAATAGAACTTAGTATTAGTAGCCAGTAAAAATGCACATAGTTATATCAGTGTCTGTGTATCTGTATCTGCCATACTAAAGTATTGAGTGAATGTAATATTATTTTAAGAGGCAGACAACTACAATGTCTCTTGATGTTATTATTAATATTATTGTCTGATGTAGAGTTGTAGGCCTACATATCAAAACAAGTTTAACAACACGTTACAAATAGTAAAGAGTGAATATGGGACTTAGCATATATGGAGTGCTGATTAGTTGATGTCCTCAAGAGGGGGGGGACGAATCTCTATAACTCTACTAAGGTCTATTATACATATATACACAGGGATGCCAATGGCCTCTGACAAAAAAGAAGGAAACTTCACAGTAATAAATAGTTCTCTCAAAGCTGTGGTTAAAGTATAATTGGCTCCTAAGTAATACAAATACGGCAAAAAGTCGGAAATCCTGTTAAAATTGGAAAACTGGCATCCCTTTTATATATATATATATATATATATATATATATATATATATATATATATATATATATATATATATATTGTTACTTATGATTAAGCAACAGTAGCTAAAAATTTTTCAAGGGAAATTTAACTTAAATTAATTCTAATTTATTTATGTACATTTTTAAACAAATTTGAAACTTACCATACCACACAAGTCACAAGAAAACAAAACCTTTGTGTTGGTCTTCCCTGTGAGTCCATGCCATTCCATGTAGTGACCTTTGAGAACAGATTGGCTTTTGAATGTCTTGAAGCAGAAGTCACATACATATGTCTGCTGAGCCTCATGGGCAGTCTGTGCTTGAAACTGAAGTTGGCATTTGTTCAAAAAGTTTGGACCATAGTCGAAATATTTGTGCTGTTGGCTCATATGATCTTTAAGATTTTGTTGGCAAATAAATTTATTTTTACAAAACTTACAACTGTAAAGCTGGAGTCTATCTCTCTGTTTCAAACAGGAATGGAAAGATTGGCTCATGCTTTTTTTGCAACCACCAGGGACAACTTTGCTGCCATTTTGAAATCTTTTTGTAAGAGAAAGCTTTGCACCTCCAGGATCAGTCAGAGGCTTGTTTGATTTTTGAAATAAAATAGGCTTCCTCATTAACTTTTGACGGCTATTTTTTTTAGTAACCAAACCTCCTTGATTTATTTTTTTAAATTCATTAATAGCTTTGATTTCAACTACAGTCTGTTCATTGTTTATAGCTCTACAGGTTTCATCATTTAAACGCGGATGTGGAGAAGAAATCATTTGATTTTCTGTTTGCTTTGAGCTCTTTACACTTTCCCCTAACTTTCCTTTCCTCTTGTTTTGTATTTCCTCATAAATCCTGTTTTGCAACTTTCTTCTCCTAGTTCGAACTTTTTTATCATCTACTGTTCTAGTTCGGCTGTGGGTGCAGATATTCCAACTACTTTCATCAAATGTTTGGGTGCCTTGATCGTGGTAGATTGATTTGGGCGAAGACCACAAAGAAACATTACCATTCAGCAAGTCTCTGACTCTGCGCACAGCTTGTAGAGATTGGACTAAGCATCTATAGAGCGTTGCTTGCTCCAATAATTCCACAAACAGTATGGCTACTTTTTCAAGTTTTTCCAAACAGCTATTCAAAGATTTGGGACAGTCTTCAGAGGTCTTCAGTGCTTCATTCATATTGTCTCAGATGCACTGTGCAAATGTCAGTAGGAGAAAAAAATTAAGGTGGGTGAGATGCCAACTTGAAATGAAACCTCTTTTAAACTGAAAGCAAAGGATAGGCCAATATAAATACTCATGATATGTGAGCTATCAATATAACACACACTTAAATGGAATGCATACACTGTTCTTTACAGAAGAGTTTGAAAACAACTTAAGCAATACCGTACCATTTTTGGAGATTGGAGAATTAACATTAAAATAAGTTATCAACCATTCTTAAGCATTGTCCCATCTCCTCTACCTTAAGCTTTGATAACTGGCAAGTTTTTTTCTATTTTTTGTTACAGAAGTAGTAGTGGTTTTGTTTTGCTCAAAATAGGAAATTTGGCTAAGCATCGCAAATGAATCTTTCCATTATTAATCACAACAATGCATGTTTTTTCATTCCAATGGATACAACCAAATAGTGTAAAAATAACAAAGTATTATGATTTGGGCTAAATAGAACAAAGAATCAAATCCATTCATTTTTCTTGACTTTTTATAATTTTTATTGAAAGGATATTGGCCTAGATATCACAAATGACAGAGGCATGACCCTGAGTCGCAATTACTACACATAATTTTTCTGTTTTTCCTCCCTAACATTTTTAAGTCAACATGTGGCGCATTAAATTTCAGGTACAGGGTGTGAAGTAAATGTATCACAGTCTAGGAAAAACCAGCATAAGTTTGCCAACTGTTTTATGACACAATGTGTACACACATATAAAAAATTCAAACTCAATTTAATTTCTGAATAAATGATAAATATGAAATGCACTTAGATTGAAACTCTAAACCAAAGGTTACCGACTATGTTCAACACTTTCAGCATCTTTATACATGCAGATATGGATTACATTTCTTCAAACGAAAAGCTTATCTATTAATAATACTGTAATTTAGTGAGAGTTGATGCGGGAGAGAATAATATTTGTCGCTTAACAAACATAATGAATTACATTTTATGTTTCAATGCACTGCACTTGATAAAGAAAGGAAGTTGTATCCCTCAATTTCATCAAACATCACACACTAAAACAAAAACTTACAAGACTTTGCAATACTCAAAATGCTGATATGTTAATTATATTGTCCAATTCTCACAAAGCTAGGTAATGAAATGTGTTTGTATATTACCGACTAAAGACATTTTTCTGTAAATAAACTTCAGTTTCATTCAATGAAATAAACTATTGCTCATTAGTTTACTAATAGGCTGCAATGTTAATATCATAATATTCACTTATTCAGAAGTTTTCTATTAAAAGGCATAAAAATTATCAAATCTTTAAAAATAAATGAGGTTAAATATGCATAACTCAAAATCATATAGAATTTAGGATTGCAATCATATGGGAAGCAGGAGGGTTTGGTTTTAATCCCTTGTTTGTGATTGTTCATGCCTGTAGAAAGAGAAATCTAGATCTAGATCTGCATCAAATTTTTTTTATGTTTGCAATATCAAAATCTAGATTAGGGGCTGTTCAAATATAATCTTACACCTTTTTTGGGACTTTTTGACCCCCTCCCCCTTCTTACACCTTTCACATTGTTGACCTGTTATAATAAGAATTATAATAACAATAACAAGAAGTACAAAAATAACAACAACAACAACAATAATAATAATAATAATAATCAATCGTCGATGGCGTGTTAACTTACAAGGCATTAACTGTAGTTTAAGAAGTGCCCTTTTCAAAATGTTGAATGACCATGGCATGATGAAATTTTGCATGCTCGCATGGTGGTTGTTCTGGCATGTTGGGCTAGGCCTCCGCTTATGAGAACGTACCTCCTATACAAGGCTTATATATACTAAGTGTGCATTCTTCTCGAGTTGCAGGTTAGAAAGCAGCCGAGAGAAGTTGAAATTTAAAGGAGTATAGAATACATTCTGTTGTTACAAAACCACCATTAAAATTAAATTTTTTTTTCTTTAAAATGTGTATTGCTTCGTAAGTGGTCCTGAAAGAAAATACTCTGCTACTGGCTTTCTTTAGAATTTGAACCACGGACTTTTCATTAAGACTCTCAGGAGGACTAGCGATCATTCTGGCACATGTATACTAATTAGCTTTTTTAAAGAACTGTCAATAATCGGCAAGCGGAGAGTGGATCTTGTTGGATCCTAAGGGCCTTGGAGCCCTCAGTAATCATTGAGCATGCACATTGGTAAATATCAGGATGACGAAGGAATTGGAATAAATTTTCAAAGTAATGACTTATTGTCGCAGTCTTAAGTCAAATAATCTTTAAGGCTTACTACTTTATGACAAGGTGAACATTCAACATTCGATTATTTTGTGGATTAAAAGAGAGCTATTAATGAATTACTGAAGTTGAACTTATTATTACTTTTATCGTTGTAACAGTTAAACTGCTTTTGTGGATCTCTTATGACAATAATAATAATAATAATAGTAATAATGATAATGTTTTTAATAATAATAATAATAATAATAATAGTAATAATGATAATAATCATAATCATCATCATAATAATAATAACATTAATTATAATAATAATAATAATATGACATATCCTGCAAATCCATAACACAGCCATTGCTCTATGCACTTTCCATACATATTCATGAAAAACATTCATATGCACATAGCTATGTGCATATGCAATTCTACATTTATAAAGAGTAATTAAGTAAATCATGCAAACAGGCAAAAATTGAAAATCAACATTCTTATATAATTATAGAGGATATAATACTGTTAGACTTAATTCATTTATTGATTATATGCAAAGAATAGTTACCTTTCCCCTTATTGCTTTTTATGTTAACATTTTTTTCCTTTTTACTTTTTCCCCTCACAAAGTGTAATATTACGTTGGTTCAAGACCCCCCTGAAGGCGTAAGATTTTATTTGAACGGCCCCTTAGGTTATAATTCTGATTGACATCAGATGCAAGATTTCTTGATGTAAAGTCTTGATGTAGAGTCCAGCAATAGTTCTTTCCTGTGTTCAATTACACTGTCTTGGGAAAGGTGTGTTATGTATGGGACTGTGAAGGTCTAGGAACAGCAGAAAAGTTGGCCTGCTTTTGCTATGGGCCCTTTAGAAGAAGGGGTGTCAAAGGTCTGTAATAAGTCATATGAGCTTGTAAGCAAAAATGATCTTTGGTTTTGAAAGAAATGGACCACATCTGGCATTAGATCAAGAAAGTAAATTCTAGATTTCATCTTTATGAGCACCAAGATTTTCGTAAAATTATAACAACTATTGAACTAGATCTATATTCTGATAACAAGAGTTAATCTGAATGCAAGATCTAGATCTCAATCCTAACTTGGATTGGTTGTTTAAACTGTTCATGCAAAACAAAACAAAAAAAAATATATAGCAAATTTATAAAAACCAATCATGTCTTGTGTTGCAGTGAACCAACAAGGTCTACAATTTTGAAATTCAGTAACATTCACAAAATGATAACTTCCAATCTTGTTGACGCTGACATTTTTATCAGTTGTATCACACAACCTTCCATTCCCAGCATTTTTTCATGCTGTTTATTTGGCATTTGTGGGGATTGTCTTTTAACAGCTTGGCTATCAGTGTAACATGTAACCCAGACACATTTTGTTTGGGACATCTTTCAGATAAAAATTTAATTCATTCCATACTTATGCCGATTTATTGGCGGTCACTGGTCTCTTAATTCTTGTTTCTTGGGCATGAATTCCGTCTGCACCCAAAAAAAATATCTGTCTTGAAAGAGTTAACATCAAAATACACTGACATTTGTGACAAGATCAGTGAATCTACAGGGCTAGGATTAGCTTGAGTTTTCAAATGAATGAATTTGATTTAACTGCCAGAGAACACCTCTGTGTATTTTATAAAAACAAATAGTTTTAGGCGAAAATGGTTTTGGTTCAATACAATAGACAACATCACTTTAAAAAAATAAGGATTAGGCCTACTTTCACACATATGCAATTTGGGTTCGACAAATCAACATTGTAAACATTTATTTTGATATCTGGTACAATACGGTGTACTTTAAACGATTCATTTTCCATTGATAAAAATGTTGCTTTTTTACCGATTATATTTTGTGTCCCCGCAGATTTTTTTTTAACTGCGGCTTCAAAATCCAGATTACACAGAGATCCGAAGTCCTGCTAATGAATCCCAGCCCTAATCTACGAGTGTTGTTTATATTCAAGCCCCTCTTTAATCCTCGTTGCAACTCCGCAAAAGTCTAAGGTTGAGTCTGAGTAGATGTTATGAATAAAGCTACTGAACTACAGCAACTTGCCTTGACTGGTATTATCCCCTCCTCTTCTTCCTCTCTGCGCACACACTTGCAAGAAATGATTGCCATGCAGTTTAAGTTAATAGATTTTGGTATAATCTATCAACAAGTAAAATCTCTGTGTTCTATTGTTTTTTTTACTGTTTTATTCTACTCAAATCATTATTATCTGCACTCAATATCCATATTTCCTTATCCTTTAACCCTATTCGAACGAGGAATTTTATTATCGTATCCATACATCAAGGGTAACTGAGTAGCAATAGTCTTATCTGGGGGTAACAAAATCGCTCCATACTTAACATAGTAAAAAAATTATGGAGGGTTTCAGAAATGACCTCAGGTCAGTTCAATATTGATTTTCTGTCAATCATTATTATGTAATGATATGTCAAATTGAATTTTTGAGGAATACTTAAAAGCTGAAAGGAAAATTCCCATTTTAAATAAAAAAAATTACCCCACACGTATGGACAAGGTTAATTGGTTGGCTCTATTGCCACAGTAATTTTCATAGGGACATTTTGGTGGAGATAGCCATTGACTTCTATCTCCATTGGAAGGGATTGTTGCTTATTTCATCAGGCCCTTATTTTAATATATCATTGGTTTTGTCATTATATGCTGTGATAAATTCCTAAGAAAGGAATTTCAATGCACTTCTTTGATTAGTATGAAGTAATCCATGTGTTTGTTGGATTTATGTCCAAAGTTTCTTGCGATACTCATGGGCAGGTTTTTTTTTTTTTTTTTGGTTTCTTCAAGAGAAGCGATTTAATTTGCCAGGTCATGGCAAGTTGAAAGTTAAACCAAATGACTGAATATGAACTTGTTCCCCTTTAAAAACTCAATTAGGCAAAATTTATGGATACACAGAATCTTACTTCCTAGCTTTACTATTCATTTCTCCTGTACAATGTAAATTGTGAAAAATACACTCTGGAAAATTAAATCCTTTTTTTTTTTAAAATCAATCTGTGGTTTCTGAATTGATTAGCCTTGTGAACTTTCCTGTGTATATAAATTACAACATGCATATACAGTTTTTTTTTCTTTTTTCTTTATCTTTGACAAAACATGCTCTACTTTTAATGTCACAATGGGCAAACTTCCATTTTCTATAAATCCTATTAGAATACATATATATATTTATAAATAATAGACTAAGTAAATTTAAATGTTTTTGTGTGTTTCAAATGAAAGTGAAAGTTCAAACCTGGACCTAAAATTATAAAAGTTTAAAACTTAAAAACCGAACACAAATATCACGGAGATTTTCTTTGTGGCTGTCATATATGATGACCATATGTCCCTGAAAAAAGTGATCTTTACCATCTCATCTGTGATCCCTAGTTATTGTGGGTTTTGTTTAGGCCTACCGATAATAATGACAAAATGAGGTGGTTTTAGTTGACAAAGTCCTATTTAGAAGTATTTATAAAACATTAAATATCTCAAGAAATTGTGTTTCATTTTTACGAGTTTCTATCACATTTCATTTCGCAATCAGGCCTGATCAATTTAAACTCACTTAATTTCTTCTTGTAGTATTGGTTTTGTAGAACTGAGATGGTATGGATTACTCAAAAAAATTTCTGATCTTTGGCCTTAGTGTCTAGAGAGATCAGAGTTCTGGTTGTCTAGAATTAGGAAGACACTTCTAAGAAAAATGTCCTTTACAAGTACATATTTTATCATTCGTTAAACTTTCGAAGTATTTTTAACAGGCCACGATTCACAATCCAGAGCTGAAGCAATAGATTCTAGGTCTCGATTTTCTCCAAACTTGACTAGTTCTAGGCTAGAATCGACCCCATCTAATCTAAATTTAGATCTAAAATTATTCTTGATCAGATCTTTGATTCAGACTTATAGATCTATAGGGTTGACTCAAGAATGGACTTCCTTCCCTGAGTTTTATTATACCTGTAGTATTTGAATAATGATTTAAAAAATGGTGGTTGAAATCGTTCGTACTTGCAATTTTTTAAATTCGTTTTTAATTGGAAAACGTAGACTTTCTGGACCGGGCCCCGTTCTCGGACCCTATACTTAGAATCTAGGCTTTTTTTTTTCGCAGTGGCTGCCCGTACGGGACCGTACGAGAAGAAAATTATCTATTCGTACGGCACTTTCGTTAACTTCCGC
>BLXT01008557.1:141966-160714 GCA_019648995.1 Plakobranchus ocellatus | reverse complement strand
ATCCCCAAAATGTGATATATTCATCAATGAAGTAAAAGTCAAACAAACAGAAAAGTTCAAATATCTAGGAACAATAATTTCAAAGATGGCAAAACAAACAGAGAAATATCAGCAAGACCTGCTCAGACAAAGATCAACTTTCAAAAGATGAAAACAGTCCTGACAAATAAACACATCTCCATCGAAACGAGGAAAAGAGCCCTCCAGTGCTACATAGAACATGTTCTAATGTATGGATGCGAAGCATGGACAATCTCAAAGCAAATTCAAAATAAGTTACAACTTACAAGCAACAGAAATGTGGTTCCTTAGAAGAATGCTCCGGATACCTTGGACCGCAAAGAAAACAAATGAGAGAGTTCTGAATGAAGCTAATAAAAGAAGATCACTGGTCAGAACTATAAGGAAACGTCAAGCCACCTTTCTAGGCCACATGATGAGAAGAGGAAAACTGAAACATTTGGTAACAACAGGAAAGTTTGAAGGAAAAAGAAGCAGAGGAAGACAAAGGGAGAAGATAATGGATGGACTGGCCATATGGCTTGGACCAGGAAAAGTGTCAGATATACTGGCCACTGTCAAAGATAGGAATTTGAGGACGGACATGATCGCCAACGCTTACAAGCAAGGCACTTGATGATGATGATGATGATGATGGTGAAGGTATGCTAATACTCTTTAGGTCAGATTCCTCATCTTTATAATCGTCTATTGTTATTTATAACTAAAGATTTTACTGCTCTAGCCATCTAGTTTTCTAACCAATTTGTAACTTCCCTATTCCTGGAGCACTTTGGGCATGAAGCACGTAAATATCTGAAATTACACACTATTTTATATATATATATATATATATTGATTGCTTTAAAATTCCTAATTTTTGTAGATTTCGCTTAATTTCTTTAAAAAGCAACTGTGTAAAATATAAAAATCTGGTTTCCTTTACAATTACATATTATTTTGCTTGCCTTGTGAAAGTTATTTTGTGTGATTGAGCTCATGGGACACTATGCTCATTACTCAATGATCCCAGCTAATTGATCTTGTGGGTCTTGGCAGCTCATGCAGATTTCAGTATCATTTTGTAAACTCATTGACAAATTATCTTACAATTTATAATACTATTTGATCCATTGTGAGTGCCCCCCTCCCCCCATTTTTTTTTTTCGGAATTCAAGGGCCACCAGATAGTTCAAGGTGTGAAGAGTTCATTTGTGTGATTATGTGATGGGGCACTATGTTCATTACTCAATGATATCAGCTAGGTGATCTTGTGGGGCTTGGCAAGTCATGCAGATTTCAGGATCATTTTGTGAATTCCAGCACAAATAAACTCCTTAACAAATCTACCTGCAATCTTTGCAATTGCAATCTTTTTATTTTTTTCCTCCAAAAATCTGGGACACACAAAGAATGCACTGGTCTTTAAAACATGACAGAAACTGTTAAAAATGTACAATTTTACACAATATGTATCTCCCCTACTGAGGGTACTCAATTTTGTTTATTCTTTTGCCAAAAAAAAAATGGCTGCTTTCCTAAAAATCATCCATATTGTCACTGTCAGTGCAATATTAAGTCTCCAGTCTTTCGACAGTTACTGCATTGTTGTGCCAATGGCCATAAGCTTTAGTATTAAAATTAAAATATGATTTCAAAAGGATTTAAAAACTTGAAGTTGCAGGGTGTTTGAAATTTTAGGCCTGAATTATAATTGCATCAATTACAACATAAAATGTAATTATTATTCAAACAAACATGAGTAAATTTGGATACAAGACTATAAACTTACCAATTCCACCTCCTGCATGTGGAGCAACACCATACTTAAAACTGTCGATATAACCTTTTATAGTCTCAAGGTCTGATGGAAAGAAATTGAAAATAGCAATGCCAATTAATAAACTAGAAAGGCTACACTTGTGAGCGGTAAAAGCTTATATGTACATATAGTTTCAGTATCTCTCGTCTTTTTCTGTGGTAATATAAGGCAAACAGTTTTTCAACTCATTATTTCAGATGATTTTCAAAATAAAAATCTTACAGAACCAGAATTAAAAAAAAAAAAAAAGAAACAATCAAATTTCACTCTTTAAGTAAAATTCTGTGTGTACTGTATATGTGTTGGTGGGTGAGGGGTGCACCAAAAAGGATTAGCTCTCTAAAGGAGAAATCTACGATGCTTATACACCATGTATCTTAATCAATACCTACCCATTCAAAAGCCCCACTATATCAGCAATTACTTTTTTATTTGCTTTTCATTTTATTTTAATTTATTTATATTGATCTACAATTTTTTTGTTCTGCTTTTCAAAAACCAAACACCTCAAATGCTGCACTCTATTTCATACCTCACAATTTGATGCTTTGGCAAAAAATAACCTGAACAAAACTGAGGAAAGAGTTGAAATGCAATGGAAAATTAATAAGCAGAGTCTGTTTTTGTGCTACTTTGGTGATCATCATCCACTAAGAAACTTCCACTTATACTGGACCTGATTGTGCGCAAATGGTGAGGTACAAAATTTGCCTAGCATAATTTTAAGCACAGATAATCTAATGCAATTATGAAAGAGGAATCAGCATAGTGAATATTTTCTGAAATAAAACTAAAGGCAATGCAATGGCAATGTTTGTCGTTAATGTGGAAAACACACAATTGATAAAAAATGATTTGGGGCAAGAGGATATAGAACTATTAACAGAAGACTGATAAAAATTTTTTTTCAAACTTGTTTTAAGACTCACTAAAGCTTTACAACATTAACAGAATAGAACTGAGTATGAAATTTATTTTGTGTTAATGCTGAGATTTTATATTTAAAAATGGCCTATGCATAGTATAGTTGATTTGAAATTCAAAAGAGAGGTCTTGATTTTGATAGGCCCAACACTTTTTTAAAAATATCAAGTTTTCTTACTGGCCTTAAGAAAGCATGCCCGAGCAGCAGTGGAGTGGGAGTGGAAAAAAGGATAATTAATGGCCCTGTTATAGCTCACAAAGCACAGGCAGTGAAGCAATCTGTAGTACAAATAAATCTCCAGCTTTCCTGGAGTTGAAGATGAAATTCCACTTGTGTTGCCTTATATTATGCTTTTTGAATCCTCCAACAGTTTGATGCAGAGAGAATTTTTTTTTTATAGACACAAATAGAACTTGCTGCCCACTTCTTAAAGACTGCTTTTTTCTTAAGACAAGCAGCAAGTTCTGGTTGTGTCTATCCAATAGTCAATTCTGCTTCAGTTCTTAATTCTTTGATTAAGTTTTTGTTTATGGTGTATCTTAATTTATGCCTTTGTGCACCTTGGCCTATACTGGACTATTGCACTAAGTAGAATGACTATTTTCGTTTGGTTTTTAGTGTAGAGTTTGACATTTTTTGTTAAAATTTGGCTTTTTTTTTCCTTTATATTCATGTTTTTTTGGTTTAAAAGATGGCATTTTTTACAGAAGCGAAATATATTAAAAGATGGCATTTTTTTTGGCAGAAGCGAGATAATGACCCTTATTTATTATTTTTTTAATGATGAAAGGAAAGGGTTGGACCTTACAAGGATTAATAAATCTTAAAGAGACAATGCTCAACACATAAATGTTTGAATATAGAGAAGAGGTTTGCCTTTATTATCACAATAATTGATTTCAAGTATAGGCACAATCAGCAGACTGGACTTATGCTGACAATAAGCTTGAGCATAAGCACAAGAAAGACATAAAACATAAAGCCCTCTCATGGTCAAAAATGTCAATTTTGAAACACAAAGAAAAAATATTTTTCATAACATGCAAACCCCTGGAGACATGATCATTCCTTAGCTCATCAGCAAATTTGAGATGATTTGAATAAAAACTCAACTAATTAGTGCATCAAATGAAAATTTAAAATGGCAGCCATCACTACCATGGCAATAGTTAATAATAAAAAAATTTGGCCCTTCTTTTGTCTCTAATGTGACACGAAAATTTAAAAAATGTGTATTTCTCAAAGTGTCCGTTTTCAAAGGAATGAGATGGGGAGAAAAGGAAACTGGTGTCACTTTTTAGCATGTGAAGACTATATCTTTTTTTAAAACTGTTGGTATCTTTAGAAATTAAAAAGACTGAAAGTTCTCTACAAAAAAATATTATTTAGGAATGGTTAACTCGGACAACATTGCAATCACCAATGTTAAGTTAAAGACAGTTAGCAAAGAGAATTAATTTGATGAAAGAACACTGCTTAAGTCAAACCTGCTTAAGTGGATTTTCATTCAAGTGAATCGTCTTACTTGGAATAGTTCCCTTTGAACACTTATTATAAATTTATGGCAATTGCATGAATCGATTTTTTATCTAAGTCAATCTTTTACTGTTTGGCACCGCTCATTAAAGAGCACTTTGCCTCTTTCTAATTCTAATCTTTAAAAATGTTACTTACACTTATAAATAACTGTTATGCTAGTGTGTTTTATGCTAACCCTTTTCTGTACAATTCACCCTCTGTTACATTCTCCAGGCTTTATCACATTTACAGGACAGGACCACAGTGAGAAGTATATTTTTAAATGTGTGTAGGGGAAGGGGAGGAAGGGCACTACTCATCACATGCAAACAGTCTAGTCTAGAGGTAGGCTTTGTGTTCTTCATGTTTATTAGCAGCATCCATTGTATTGGCCTAGGCCATATTGGCTGGCTTTGTCTAAACTTTAAAGAGTTTTTCTCTTCCTTTTCTCTCTCTCTCTCAAGCACTGAGGCTGTGTGACTGTAACGATCAAGTTTGCCCATCATTTCCAAACAACCTATGTCAGAGCTGCCAACTAGAAAAATCAAAAGATGTAATCCCAAGAGCCAAAACCTGTAATCTGGGACTTAAAACTGTATTCCAAGTATTTCACTACATTATTTGAGCTTGTTTCAATGCACGCTGACATATAATAGCCTGCATTTTCGAAGCACACTGCACAGCATTTAAGAAAGAACACATTAAAGGTAGCAATGTAAGATTTCTCAGCATAAGTATTGTGAGATACCTAGTTATGGGATGTAAAACAATACAAAAACCAAAAGTATGATTTTAATACCAATAAGAATTATGTTTACTGAATAAAGATAATGCATACTGCTTAACAAATTTTACAATAGATTGAAATAAAAAACAATTGTGGAAAAAAAAAATGCTAGACCCTTTATTGAAGCACAGCTTACCTTAGTTCAAAAGATCTAAACTAGATTCTTGACTGCTTGAGCCAACTAGATGATGGTCCTTTGTTATTGGTAAATTTCTCAAAATAAAACTGCCTACAACAAAAAAATTGAGTTGCAATGAAGATATCCTTGAAATCAAGTTGTATATATATGTATTTTTCACCTTTTGTTTGTTCAAGGACAATAAAATTACCTACAATAAAAAAATTGAATTACATGAAGATATCCCTGAAATCATACATTTTATATATTATTCAATTTTGTTTGTTCAAGAGCATTTTTAATTTATTATGCGACTGATGATTTATTTTTAAAAATTCAAAATAATCTTTGAGAAAAGAAGATTTGTAGTATCTATCTTTACTTAGGCCTGCATATTCTGTGAAACAAAATCCCCCTCAGATGGCCACAAGACTAGGTCTTCCCCATTAGATTTGATGTATAGGCAGGCCCCTTAATTATTTTTTTCTTTTAGTTCTGGGTGGTGTTATTTGTCAGAATATCTTCTTCATAACTAAGACTCTTGGAAGTACATTGCTGCTATAGCAACTTATAGTAGGCATTTGAGTACGTCTATAATTAGAAATGCAAAACCATTAAATCTAGGAATTATTCAAGTATATGCACCAACATCTGACAGTAAAAATGTAGAAGTAGAAAAGTTTTATGAAGAAATAGAAAAAGCAAAAGGCTATCTAAAATCCCATGACATCATAATGGTAATGGGAGATTTCAATGCAAATGTTGGGGATGAAAGAGTAGATGTTGTTGGGCCCAGTGGCATAGGGACTGTAAATGAGCGTGGAAGTAGGCTAATTGAATAGTGCCAAATCAATGATTTTACCATTACAAATACTTGGTATCAAAACCACCCTAGACAACAGTGGACTTGGAAGAGCCCAGGAGATAGAAGTAGAAAAAAATAGATTATATTTTTATTGAGAAAAGATTCCGAAACGCTGTCAAAACATCGGAGTCACTGCCGGGAGCCGACTGTGATTCAGATAATATTCCAGTAATGTGTATATTTCAGATAAAACTTAAGAAGTAGAGAAAGGCAAAGGCTAATCCTAAATTCCAAATGAACTTACTAAAATCTGAAGAAAAACAAAGAGACAAAATTGCTGTAGCTGTGCATGACAAATATGATACTTTAAAAAATATCTCATAAGTAGAAGAGTTATGGTTAGAGATGAAAAATTCACTTAATGAAGTCATAGAGAAAAACGTTCCCAAAAAAGATAAAAAAAAAGAGCATAAGAAATGGATGAAAAAAGAAATACTCGATTTAATGGAAGAAAGGCGCAAATCAAAAAATGTAGAAGCCAAATACAAAGACCTAAAGAGAAACATTAAAATAAATGCAACGCAGTGAAAGAAGAATGGATTAATCAACAATGTCAGGAAATAGAGCAAAAGCTAAATATAGACAGCAAATTCATGCATGCTAAAATTAAGGATGTCAGTGGTAAGAAAATCAAATGCAGTAGCCCTGGCATCATCGAATCAAAAGATGGAATAATATTATTGGAAAAGAAAGAAATACTAAACAGATGGTCAGAATATGTTGAGGATCTTTTTAAAGATGATAGGTGCAAAAAACCCAAAATAGAGAAAAATATAGAAGGCCCAACTATCGTTAAAGATGAGGTAGAAGTAGCAATAAAGAAAATAAAAAATGGAATAGCCACAGGACCAGATAATATCAGTAGCAATATTTAAAGCATTAGATAATTTAGGAACAGATCTGACAACAAAACTTCTTAATGCAATATACGATCGTGGTACAATTTCAGAAGATCTTTGTAAATCTGTTTTTATAGTACTGCCTAAAACACCAGGAGCAACAGAATGTGAACTTCATAGAACGACCAGTTTAATGAGCCATTTTACAAAAATTTTGTTACGCATTTTGATGCATAGAATGCGCAAGAGTCTAAGATCAGAAATATCCCCAAAACAGATTGGCTTTATGCCTGATAAAGGGCACTAGAAATGCAATATTCATTCTGTCAATGCTTATGGAAAGATATATAGAAATGCAAAAAGATCTCCACCTCTGTTTCATTGATTCTTCTAAAGCTTTTGACAAAGTAAGACATGTAGAGCTGTTTTGTATGCTAGAAAAATTAGACATCGATGGGAAAGATCTGAGCACAGTGTGCCTATAGCTAGCATTTTAGGTTTCTAAAGCCGGCACCGTCTGACCAAGGTCAGCATGAGGTCAGCCCGACCTTAGCACGGGTAGCATGTTCGATTGTTTGAGTGTATTTTCAGGTTTCACGTTATTTTCTTTTCATCACACAACAAAAGTATGAAAAATAATTTGTACTTATCCGAAGCTAAGATGAAACAGACAAGACAGTTGGATTGTTCAAGCAAGAATGAAAGAAATAGTTCAAGCAGTAATTTTTTTACTGTAGAAGAAAATCATGGAAGTTATAAGTAATAATATACACTGGCCGACATATTCTATAAAATCAAAAATTAAATTTGACCCTTACGATTTTTTTCAAGTTTGGATGTAGGAATGGCAAGAAGTATTACTTTTAACTCACCAAATTTCGTAGCCTTAATAACAAAACTGTTTATGCAGTAGCTTAATCTTCCCATCCGCTCCTTTTTTTTACTTTGCAATTCTCCGTTAGGACACGTTTATGACGTTACAATAACATGTTTATAGCTTTCATAATGCTGTTAATAAATAGAATAAAACTTGGTTGCTTTGGTATTGTCTTTAGTTCTGTTTAAAGCTGTGTGTCTACCGAATTATGTGAAGGGCCTAACATTATGTAAAATTTCAGCACGTTTTCTTTTGTTGATGTTTGACTACTTTTGTGTCCTTTCTAGGTTTGATAACCCTCTGAAGTGATTTTGGCTGTCCTAGTGTCTTGCAAAAGATGCGCTGTTTTCTCGGGTCAGAATTCAGTTTTCTTCTAACTAAATGTATGGCAAGGCTTTCCTCTTGTGCGGCTAGAGGTGTGTTCTTGGAAAGTCCTAGTGATTGACTGAATGTTGATCATTTTTAATCATTGGAGATGTGCGCTGTCGTGTGTCTGTGTTTGTGTCATCTTAATAAATGTTGATTGTGCCATCAGGGGAGAGGAGTGTTAGAAATGGAATCATGAACTTGATTTGCTGTGCATGTGATGTTTGTACTAAAATTTGCATCTGCCGCATTGTCAGTGTGATGTAAAGCCATGTTAGTCCTATCAGAGTGAGATGTGTCAGTGTTCCTCAAGTCTGTGTTGCATGTGTTTGTGTCGTGAGTTTTCTAAATTATGTGCGATTGTATAACTGGGGGTTTTTTGATTTTGAGAGGAGTTATCTTGTTATCAAAATGTGGGCTGCTTGTTTGTATAGTGAAGTCTGTTGCACTTTATGAATGTGAAGGTGTAGGCCCAGGCATAGTCGCTGTTTTTTCCAAACAACCATACATGAAGCTGTTATGATGGCTGCATAACGTACAATTTTCTTGAATTGTTGGTTTGTAGGCGCACTACATATCTATGTTTTAAGAAATAGTTGTTTTTCTCTGTTTATGATAGTCACGCTGCGCATTCTTCCAATAGAATTAATCAAATCAAAACATTTTACACACATTAACTTTGAATATGTATCCCCATTGGCTTCATAAACATTTAGTAAGTAAGTCTGCAACATGTCTCCAGTAACATTTGCAGTCTTTTTTTTTTTTTTTTTTTTTTTTGGTAATACAAGTATTACGACAAATTCGACATAGTCCTTGCACACAACGTGTGTGGCTCTCGAAGGAATGCTCCATACTGAGTTATACTAAATCAAGCACAGAAAGTAAAATATAAACAGCAATTTCACACAATTATCTTTTTGTTAGCTTAATGAAACTTAATTCTGGTAAAACACAAATATCTTCAATTCAAACAGAAAATGCTTTTTTAAAATTGCAAGGGTCGATTTTTTAAAAAAGACATTTAAAAAAGAACTGTATGAATTTAAAGTGCAAAATCATGATAGGTTACTTTAACTTGTAAATGAGACTTACACAATTTTTTTACAGAAACACCAATTATATTCCGTCGTAAAGACCAAATTCAGAAGACAAAAATGAGTGGAAGAACTATGTTTGTATTCTGAGCAGTTTTGGCAATAAATGGATGTAAAGAAAGCAAATTTTCAGTTTTATTGTCAGTTTCGGCTCTAACACGCGCCTGCATACACGGTGCAGCGGGATCCCTTTACAGGTGCTTGATTGACAGCAGCAGGTGTGATCTGCTGTAACTAAGCTTAACTTTCCTAAGTCCTCAGGGCCCGGCTTGCAGCTCACAACTAAGCTGCAAGATACTGGGGAAAATGTGACGCTGTGTGAGAGTAATTAGAAATTTATACTGGGATCAGACTGCATCTGTAAGCATTGAAAGAAAAGATGGTAATTTCAAACCCATCAAAAGAGGTGTGAGGCAGGGATGTCTAATGTTTCCTGATCTTTTTAACTTATATAACGAAATAATCTTAAGGAATCTTGATGGTATTTCAGCCTTAAAAATAAATGGAGAGAATCTTAATAATCTCAGGTATGCGGATGATACAGTTTTAATAGCAGAATCTGGTGAACAACTCCAAAAACTTCTAGATACTGTAGTTTTAGAGAGCGAAAGAATGGGCCTGTCTTTGAATGTAAAGAAAACGGAATGTATGGTCATCTCAAAGAAATCTGCTAACCTAAGTGCAATCTCTTTAGCAAAGGCAAAAAAATCAAACAAGGTACAAAATTCAAATATCTAGGTTACCTGATAACACCAGATGGCAGATGCACAAGTGAAATAAGTAAAAGAATAGCCATGGCCAAAGATACATTCCAAAAATAGAAACATAAATATGACAACCAAAATAAGGGTAATTAAAACATATGTTAAATCTGCTAACCCCAAGTGCAATCTCTTTAGCAAAGGCAAAAAATCAAACAAGTTACAAAATTCAAATATCTAGGTTACCTGATAACACCAGATGGCAGATGCACAAGTGAAATAAGTAAAAGAATAGCCATGGCCAAAGATACATTCCAAAAATAGAAACATAAATATGACAACCAAAATAACGGTAATTAAAACATATGTATGGTTAGTAGTTTTGTATGGTAGTGAGTGTTGGACAATAAACAAAGAAATAGAAAAAAAAATTAGAAGCAGTAGGGATGTGGTTTATCAGAAGAATGATGAGGATATCATGGACAGAAAAAAAGTCAAATGAAATGGTTCTGAAAGAAACTAATCTTGAGCGATCACTAACTAAAACCATTAGACAGAGGCAGCTACAGTTTTTAGGCCATATTTGCTGACATAAGGGTTTAAAACACTTAGCAACCACTGGAAAGATTGAAGGCAGTAGAGGTAGACAGAGAATAACTTTTATTGAAAATTTTAAGTTGCTGGCAATAGGCAAGGGTAGCAATAACAACTTTATAAGGTTAATTGAGAATAGGTATGAGTGGAGGAACATGATCGCCAATGTCTGTTCCAAAAAAAGGTACCTGATGAGGATAACTAGACCTATTTTAAAAATGGGTGTACTACAAGTAGATCTAGCTCTAGAATAGACTCTTCACAGTTTACTTGATATATTTAGTCAAAGTAGATTTAACTCCGGATTAGAGTTTGTAAAATTATGTAAAGATGAATTTGTCACATGTTTCAATCTCAAGATTTGAGAAACAACATTGCTGTGTTTGTTACTTTTAGTGAGAAATAGAAAAAACGTTCCAGCAGTTCGTCTCACTGCAAACACGATTTCTGCTTTAACTGATTCAGTCCCTTCAGTCCTTAAGCTGCTTTCAGCAGCTTGGCTGTTTTATTTCAGTCCCTTGAGCAGCTGTTAGCCGTTCGGCATTTCAATGCAAATGTGTAGAAAACAAAATCGCAAAACTACGTTTATTTAGTAAGAACCAGTTGAGGACACTATATACTTCCTTTTAACTTTACTCTTCATATCATATTGCTGATACTAGATAATTTAGAGTGCTTTGCATGTTTGTGCTTCTTTTTTCACCGTTGCCAAAGTAAACAACATAGTTGAATCAAACCCATACCATAATAAAATGACTGCAGAGAAGGTATTTGAATTTTTTTTTTAACCAAACAGAGATGATTCTAGTGATGGTTGTAGGTCGAATGGTTCTGAGGCTAGTGTTGATCAGTTACACAGTCATAGTAGTGATAGTAAGACAAATAGCGTGGGTGATATTAATCAGCCTGTGCCCCCTGGATCTAGACCTAGTTGTAATGTAAGAGAAGGAGATTAGATGCAAGTTTCACGTAAAAATGTAGCTCATTATACAAAATCATTAAAACAAAGTTTTTGCTCAAATTCTTGGACATTTTCTGTACATAGTGTTAGGTCTTTGGATATTACACAAGATAAGTACCTTAGAGTGCATGCAGGCCTTTGAGTTTGAAGTGAGTGGGAAAAAAATGGTGTAATTTTTTTACTTTTTATTTTTATTTATTTTTTATCAGATAAAAGATTTGATGAACATTATTTCACATACACATTATACATATGTAGTTGTGTTCTTCATTCATATTTGTAAAAATTGGTATACACCACTATGGAGCTTTTATTTGTTTCAGCCATGTTCTGACACAAAAACAGAAACACACTTGTTCTGTAATGCGCTCCTAAAATCGAGAAGCTTATTTTCCCTTTGGGACTGAATCAGTTAAAGAACAAAAGACTTACTTGTAATACCTTAGCAACTTTATTGTTGGAAGTGCCCATATTAGTAGCACTGACATTTCAATAAGAATAGCAGATGCTGAAAATGATAAATTTCAAGTTCCAAGCAAGGGAAACTGCTAGGAGAAAAGAAAGAGGAAGAAAGCCGACAATTCTTTAAAACTACACTATAAAAAATGACATAAACGTAAATGCAATTTTAATGTAATAGTATTTGCATCGATAGAGATTTTTATCAATCGGAAGTTTAGTTTTACAAAACAAACCACTTCCATTTCTAGTTCAAAAACAAAAATAGAAAGAAGCAAAAATGAAACTAAAGGGAAAATAACAGTGAAATAAAGGCGAAATTCATATTGCGCACAGTAAGAAAATCATAATTTTGACCTAAATCAGTCTTAACTACGTAGAGCGTAATTTTGGCTTGAAAAACGGTATTTATTACGTTTTCTTGTACTGGTTGGCAGTTCTGTTATGTGTGTGTTGAGGAGGGGGTTAAAGACAGCAGGATCAGCCAGCTTTGCTAGGATATATGTGCACTAATTGTTTAACAATTATACATGTCTTGTCTGTCATGGTCTAGTCAACAGTCAATGTAATTCCCACGTAATTTCCTCTTTTCCCCTCCCAAACCCATTACACCTCCTCCCCTTTTTCTCACTTGAAGGGCCTCATAAGTTTCCACTGTACCAACACAATATTGATCTATATCATAAATCCATCTAAATCTAGTTGTGCACTGCCTATTAGGGTAGAAGTAAATGCAGAAAGTTATCACTCTAGCCTTCACCTTGGCTTAATATGAACCACATTGAAACACTAAATCTACATTGGAAAACTTAAAGCAAAATGACCAGAGTTTGTGACTTTGCACTAAAATGCAAAACTGAACTTATTTACAAAGTGAAAAAGAAGTACAGTGGCAAAAACAAAACAAAGCAAACAAACAAAAAAAAAAAAAACAACAGCAAGAACCACAAAGATGTTTCTATGGATTGGAGTACTTGGGAATACTTTTAGACACCAATGAAGAATTAAATCAATATGCAGTGTCCCATTTTTTTTGAAGAATTGGAACTTATGAAGCTTATTGCCCCCATGCTGTCTTATGTATATAAACAAGTCCTATTGAATAATATGATGCATATTAGGTATTACAGAGACCTCCGCACCATGATGTTAAGACAGCACAAATCACGATGTTGGAAAAGCTCACTCAGCTTAGTTGATAGTCAAAGCCTCAAAATCCCATTAAGTAGTTTGGTAATGAATATAAAAGCAAATGAACCTGTAACCGGTTTTGGTAAGAGAACTTGGGCTTCTGTGAACACACCAAAAAAAAAAATTGCTTCAATCAGAGAGGTAGCTAAAACATTACATAACTAGGTTTTTATGTCAGTCAATCTTTTTAATTATGTCCCTGGACATCGACTTTAGCAGAGTCTACTGTATTTGGTGACACAGATTGAAATTTGCATAGAGGCAGATCTACTTTTATATAATTCATATTTTCACATCCCCGTAAAACTCACCAATGCCATGGTCTTTGGCTCTCTTTGTCAGAAAAACCGGGTCGTGAATTCTCTGGGCACCAGAAAGAATCTCCTCTCCTCTCATAAACATGTCATAAGAATTGGACCATTTCTGGAGAGAATAACAAAAAATTGTGACTTCCTCATCACTTTGCAAATTTGGGATGATGTATTAAGTGCAACAGACTGCCACTGGCTCATGAATCATTACAGACAATTTATATAAACATGCATTTTGAAAATAAATCAAATGCTCGATTATCATTTGATAGACGGTGAAGGCTAATCATGAAATTTAGTACAGTAGCAACAAGAAGTGGTCTGAAACTGATTGCACAATTAGCATTAAATTCTATTACCACGATCCAACCTTGAAGAGAAATATTTTTTTGAAACTGGTAATCACCTGGTTGTGGGGATCTGGCATAGTGTAGAAAGGTCTCACAGCCAGAGGAAACTTGTCCAAGATGTAAAAATCTGTATCATACTGAGGATATAAAAATACACATTCCAGCATTATCTCCATTTTTTCTCTTCAAATTTCAAATGGTTAAGACAAGCTTTGCATGAGGATTATTGATTCCCTCATTCCAAGAAGGCTACACTTAGGCAATTCTACTGAGTTAAGGGATTGACTTACTTTACAAAAAAAAATTGAACATGTCTCAAAAGGTGGCCATTGTACAAAAAGGCAGTTCGAAAAACATGTAAATTGCGATGAGATTTTCCCCATTTATTTTTCATCATATTATTCAATAGAGCTTGTTGACATACATAAGACAGCATAAAGGCAATAGGCTTCATGAGCAATTGTACAAAGGTGGACCCCAAAATTGTGTCACGATTTTTACTGCATTTTGAAAAAAAGAATCTCCAATTACAAAAGGGAAAAGCCCAGTTGAATACCAGTGAGGTAATATTCATGCAGAGTTAGATAGCAGGAGTAGATCCATGTAAAAAAAAATGGTCAGTGTCTCTTAACTTGGTGGTTAATGAGCTTAACTTGTTGATGGGTGACTATTTTTTTTTTGTGTCTCTGTCATCATAGTTATGAACGAAGCTTATTTGGTTAATTTACACAGCAAGGATGCAATCAAAACTGTTTTTTTTTTTAACTTAAAGCAGTACTTTGTACGCCATTACACTCACAAAATCAAAATGTATATTGATGAGTTCAATTTTTTCAAATAGGGCTTGTAGACAATCTTTCGTTCATAACTATGATGACAGCCCACGTTTTGGCAAATCCTCTCATACGTTCCAATTCTTAAACAAAAATAGAACATTGTGTATTGACTTTTTAAAAGTCGTGGTGAAGTAATAAAAGCTATATTGCTTATTTTTTGTGTGTATCAAGTTATCTTTTATTCAGTTTGTTGCCTTTCATGGACATTTTGATTATAACTTTAGCTCAATCATCAATGAATTGGATGTGCATATATATAAAGCTTCTGGGAAAACAGAATTTCAGTTCTTTTTTTTCTTTCTTGAGATGCTTTCTAGAAAAAGTTTAAAATTCCCGATCTTAGCCCAGAATCGACAAAGGCCTATAGTTTTTTTTTTTTCAATATTATAAATCTCATTGTCTCACAAAAGGCTGTTTCCATGGTTGAAAATATTACAAATGCGTCTTCCAACTTATTAAGATCTTGGGGCAAGATATAGCAATATGAGCTATTGCCAAAAGGTAGATGGTGCTGCATAGTCAAATAAGGGAGCAAATAGTGATGAAGTGAATAAAAGTAAACTTTTGTGTTCGATATTAAATTGTTTGCCTTAAAATAAACATATGCATATATGATAAAACCAAGTGTTTGTCTTGCTTGTGCATTTAAAAAAAAGAATGTTGGTTGACAGGCCCATATTATCGGCCATGAAAATGGGACACTTTTGGCTTGGTTCAAACCGAGTATGGCAACATGAAACCTCTGCAAAATTTCCACAGAAGATTGTGTTTTTATAAAACAAAAATGGATGTCAAACATTTCTGATAACTTCATGTTGAGATGGTTGACTGAGATTTACGGGTCTTGTCTGTTTAAGTTGGAACTGTCGGTAACGAAACACAATGTCCGTTTTAAGCAAAATTTTGATTCAGATCTGATGACTAAACCTCAACGATGCAAAATTAAGAGCCGTCATATCATTCCTCGATGAAAAGATTTTATAATGGAATAGGCTTAACAAAGCCTATTAGAGTATTAGACTGGATTCTTCAAGTCAGACTTTTTATTTAACACTATCCAAATTAATGTCCGATCATCGACAATCATTGTGATTCACAAAAACCAACTTTCGTTCCGGCATCTTTCTTACTTCTCACGTTTAAACATTCCCATTGTGATAAGTTAACAAGAGATCTCTTTTCCAAAATGGCAAACATGGGAAGACGTGGTGAGTGAATGCTTCATGTCCGAAAGTTATGGTTTATCACATTCGACAGTGTTTACAGCTATTAAAAGTTATTTTCAATAAATGCCATTCGTCATAGCCCAGTTTCAATGAGATTTCACTGTAAACCACCATAAATGATTGAATTGGCCATTGTCATGACCCAAACTAATAGATCTAATCTAGATTTATCATCGAACACATTTAAAACTCAATTCATGTCCAAAGTAACAAATGACAAAGATTGTGTTAAATTACTTTTATAAGTGCTGATTTTAAAAAGAAGAGAACAGTTTTTATTATCTTAGAGCCTATATTCAAATAGCAAAGAGTTTGTGTTACAATGCATCAAGCCTGTCACATGTCCTCATGCCTTTTCATCACAACTGACAGACAATGTTGCCCAATGCTCACTTTTGCTGTATCTGTACTGGTGCTCCATGCTTTTTTCATTTAGCTGTTTCTGAATAAAATCAATACAACTTGCTTTTTAAATCATGTTCTTGAGGTGTCATTCTGTATGGATTTGTGATGGTCTTGTCTCTGTCAGTTGTGATGCTGGACATAAAAGACTATGTCAATTTTTTTAAGCATAAAGGATTTTTTTTTTCTAAATGAAAACATTAAAAGAGATCGGTGTATCTTGGCTTAATTGACTGCCGTTAAGGTTAGGAGGCAACAGAAACTGCTAGTTTTTAACAAATTTTCATGTCCGCATCACAACTAAGAGATTTGTGATTCATTCCTATTTCTTGGTTTTTGAGGAAAATCTATAAGACAAACTATCTTCTCATTGTCAGAACCAAATAGAAGCATAATTCAGCTATTGAAATATATAAGCCATAACATTTATCATAGAACTTTATTATTTTACAAAGTGTCCGACTTTTCAAGACCACCTTTTGTCATATACGGATGGCTGTGTGAAATCGTTGCAAAAATTGTAATTTTTAAGAGCAATTTTTTTCCCCAGTAATGATCAACATATGTACAAATGACCATTATTTTTATAGGTTTGATATACCTCATGACCATAATATTTCTACAATTATGAAGTTTTTTTCCCCCTTTCCTACAAAAACCTATTGCACATTCTGAAACAATTTTGTAAAAATATTATGTCTTACGTAATAAAATTAACAAGCAATTTGGTGATTTCATCCTGTACAGAGGAAATCACATACATCCACACTTGCAAAATGCATTGTGCTCTCATTCTACTTTTCCATCATAATCCACAGTACAAATAAAAAAATATATGTTCTACGTTGAAGCCTTGTGATTCTTTATTGTAAATGTTGATTTTAGAGAGTCAAAATTTGGGTCGTTATTGAACTCATCAAAGCATAAATCTTTAGTATCTGAGTGTAATGGCATAAAGAATAATGCTTTTTTGGTTTTCCTTTTTTTTTTTTTTTTTTGTTCTGAATGCATCTTTACTTTGTAAATGAACCATGCAATTTCAAACATAAGTATGAAGACAAGATCGCTATAAAAAAAGTCTTCACCCAACAACACCCAACAAGTTTATTCACCACAAGTAAAGAGAAGCAGAACAACTTTTTTCACACGGATTTTCTCACTAGTATCTTATAAAAAATTATACCTCACTGGTAATCACTTGCCCTTTTCAATTTTGTAAATTGGTAATTTATAGTATTGCCTAAAATATCAACGCATCAGGAAAGGAAGTTCATTAAGCAATCACTATTCAGTTTGAAAAGCCATTTTACAAAAAATCCTTTTCTGTGTTTTGATGTTTAGAATGTGCAAGAATCTAAAACTAAAAATATCCGCAAAACACTTCGGCTTTCTGTTTGATACTGGGAGTAGAAATGCATTATTCATTTTTTCAATGTATATTTAAAGTATATAGAAATGCAAAAAGATCTCCATCACTGCTTCGTGGATTATTGTAAGGCGTTTGACAAAGAAAAACATGTAGAGCTATTTCATATGCTAGGAAAAAAGAGACATCAATAAGAAAGATCTGAGAGTAATGAGAAATCTCTACAGAAATCAAATTGCATCTGTAAGAATTGAAGGGTAACACAGTGGTTTTAAATCCATCAAAAGAGGTGTGAGGCAGAGATGTGTAATGTCTCCTGATCTTTTTAACCTACATACTGTAGTAAAATAATTGTAAGGAATCTAGAGGATATCTCAGACTAAAAACAAAAAGCAGAAAATCTTAAAAATCTCACGTATGCAGATGATTTTTAAAAGCAGAAACTAGTGAACAAATTTAGATACTGTTGTTTTAGAGAGTGAAAGAATGGGCCTGTCTTTGAATGTGGAAAAAGAAAATTCTATGATCATCTCAAAGATATTCTCAAACCCCAAATGCAATCTTGTAAGCAAATATGAAAAAATCAAATAAGTTACAAAATTCAACAATCTTGTGAACCTGATGACATCAGATGGTAGATGCACATGAAAATAAGTAACACAGTAGATTCATTACAAAAAATGAAACCAATATTGGCAAACAGATGCATAAGCCTGGGCACCAAAATAAGGGTAATAAAAATTTATGTATGGTCAGCATATAGTAATGTGTGTTGACAATAAATAAAGAAACAAAGAGAAAAACTGTTAGCATAGAGATGAAGTTTATCAGAAGAATGATGAGGATATCACGGACCAAATTTAGTACTGAAAGAAGCTAATCTTGAGAGACTATTAATTAATATCATGAGACAGAGGCAACTGCAATTTTTGAGACAAAATTGCTGACACAAAGGTTTGGAACATATAATATTGAAGGCAACAGCAGTAGAGATAGAGAGAGAATTACTTAAATAAAAAATCTTAACTCATAGGCAATAGGTAATATTAGCAACGATTTTATAAGGTTAACTGAGAAGGAGGAACATGATTGTCCTAAGAAGAGAAAGTCAAAAAAGTTATAGATTAAAAAAAAAAA
>BLXT01008557.1:1735-14671 GCA_019648995.1 Plakobranchus ocellatus | reverse complement strand
GCCCTTCCCTTTCTTTCTCGCATTACTCCACACAAACCCATTACTGTTGGTTACCGGTACCTCACACTACAGACGGCCAGGCGCGATGTCTGGCTAGGTCTAGTGCACACACCTGCCCATCCCTTCTCTTCCACCACTCAGTTACGCAGCGGGACCGTGCCAGGCACTCCCTACATGTCTAGGTCCCGTCAGCACTAAGCTAAGCAAACACTGTTGCATCACAGCCAGTAATAAAGCCATCTGTCTTGCTGAGAACTTCAGTACCTGGAAACTTAGGTGATTATTAAATTGTAAAAGTAGAGACTTCAGGATCAGAAATCTTACCTAGGCGATGTTGAAGTTGTGGGAGCTCTGTTATTCTATATCTATAACAGACACAACAACCTCTTAATTGAAAAGGAAAGAGAAGGAGATAAAGAAATGGATAAGAAAGAGAGAAAGATTCGTGGATTGGTGTGTTCATTCACATTTGGTGTGACGATGGGTGGGATTGATTTAACTTAATATTTCGGAAGATGGTTACTCTCCTTTTAATCTTATTTAATGCACTATGCTTAAACCAAAATATGTTTAACCCAAAATAGTAATCATATTCCCTAGAATTTCGGTTTAAACGTGTTCCACTGTTTTTAAGTTATTCGGCGATACATAAGAGAAGAACTGGATAAGAAAAAAGGTACACATTTGTGGTAGTACACTTATCTATGAGACAAAGGCCAACATCTCACCTGCTCCTATGTGTAAGGTTGTCCGTAAGCTCCCAATCCTGAACCTGGAGGGCAAAGAAGATGTGTAAATAAAAGTCAAAAAAAGAAACATTTAAAAATTTGAAATAATATTTGGAAGTAAAATGGTGGGGCAAGAGTTATTTCTTCCTGCCAAGTTTGCTCATTTCAAACCAATCGGCCAAATGGTGTTACTTTTAAGAAAATAATTTTGTCCTCGCAGCAATAGTCACAGGCCTATCCAGTGCAGCTAATTATTGCCATCACGAGAGGGTTTTCAAAGATTATCAGAATTTTAAGTTGCAGATCTAAATAAGCTGCAGAAAGAGTTATATGGACATTAAAATTTAAATTATTATCAGTGGTCTAAGCTATAAAAAAAGCCTTTTAGGATTAAAAAAAAATCACCTTTTTTTTTGACTCCATTTATGCCGCCTGTCACTCCACCAATGCACTCGTCTCCACGGTGCATATGTCAGGTTACCTATACCATCATGTCTGAAACAATGACAGAGAAATACTAATTAAACACAAATTAATTTTTTGGACAAAAAAAAAAAGGTACACATTTCTGGCAGTACACTTAACTATGAGACAAAGGCCAATATCTCACCTGTTCCTATGTGTAAGGTTGTTCATAAGCTCCCAATCCTGAACCTGGAGGGCAAAGAAGATGTGTAAATAAATGCAATAGCAGGTCAAAGTCTAAAGAAGAAATATTAAAAAATTTGAAATTAAAATTGGAAATAAAAGGGTGGGGGCAAGAGTTATTTCTTCCTGCCAAGTTTGCTCATTTCAAACCAATAGACCAAATGGTGTAACTTTTAAGAAAATAATTTTGTCCTCACAGCAATAGTCACAGGCCTATCCAGTGCAGCTAATTATTGCCACCACAAGAAGTTTTTCAAAGATAATCAGAATTTTACCTTGCAGATCTAAATAAGCAGCAGAAAGAGTTACATGGACATTAAATTATTATGAGTGGTCTAAGCTATAAATAAACCTTTTAAGATTAATAAAAAAAAATCCCGTTGTTTTGCAACTTTATTTATGCAGTCTGTCACTCCACCTATGCACTTTGCTTCATCTTGGAGGTGCATATGTCAGGTTACCTATACCGTAATGTCTGAAAAAAAAACTGATAAATACTCATTAAAGACCAATTAAAACGTCAAAACATAATGTGATATGAAAAGCCCTCTCACCAAATCTTGCACCTTAACCGAAAACATCACGTTAATTGCCCATGCTAAAGACCAGATTTTACAGATTCCAAAAGCTGGCAATATGTAGTCAACCGCTAATGCTTTAGAATATTTTTCCTGCATTGCAAACCTCATTGTTTTACGAGCCAAGAATCTTCAACAGATCTCAATGATTCAATTATATTTTGTTTTGTTCTTTAACTGTAGCCGCAGCCAGTTTCCTAGTATGGTGGGTTTTTTTTATGCTTGGGTTGATTGTTGATTTACTCAGTTCACAATTTATCAGCGATCTCAGGGTTTCTGTTTGGCTCATTTTCTCTCACAGATGAAGGCCATTTTTTATCAGCACTTGAAGCAAACAAAAACTGAAGGTGAAAATCTAAAATGTGTGGATCTAAGTATACAGCTGGATTTAGGTTTTTTTCAAAAGTAAACCCAAGGTTAAACTTGAGAAGCTGTTAATGCATTTTAAATTCCCTTTTTGTCCTTGTGTATTTTTTTTTTCATTTCTTTAGATTCGGACTCAACACAAAATTATGAGCTGTATATATTAGTAATTTAAAAGTTAAGTAGGATTACCAGTAGGGTTACCAGTATGAATTTTATAACTATCCAAGTGTGACATTTTGTAAGTGAAGCATGCTTCATTTTGATCCAACATATGCATTTTACATTAAATACAACATTATATGCTCCTTGAAATTTTTCTAAATTCATATTTAATGGATTCATTTTCAGCTCTTTACCTTGAGGACTTAACAGACACATAACATGGTAATTGTAAATTTTCACTCCTGGTCAGATTGCATCAATGCTCAAAGGAAAATCCTTTTGGAATGTGACTGATGTTAATGATTTTAATAATTTGCGTGCTTGCACATTCTTAGAGATCTCGCCTCATGACTTATTACATTTGCAGTTGAGATTTACAAACGTTTTAGTGTGCTGGGATTTGGAAGCTTGCTTAAGCCGACAGGAGAGGGGCATGGGCTCTTATTGAAAGTCCCATCCATTCACCTAAAAAGATAGCATTGTTATGCACAACTCCAGGCCGCTTAGACCCATTTTTGAAAAGATTTTTACTTTTTTTTATCCCTTTTAGACCACATAACATAGAGCGATCGAAATGTCCAACTTCTTATATAAAGTGGATTTTAGGGGTGATGGTGAGCAAGAATTACAGAGTCTGCTAGTGCCGTATGGTTGAAAGACAGTGATGAATGACCAAGGTGGATATCAAGCTTTTGATTCACATTTTAAAATCTAGAACACTTTGAATGTATAAATCTTTAAACAATTCTTTTGTAGACAAATTCTTAAAGTCAACAGTCCCTGATATCAGCTTTAACAGAGTTTTTGGCTTAGTTGCGCTCGGTGGCATAGTAGTAAACATTTTTTATCTACAGCTCACACCTGCTCACGGCGAGAATAAACTTTCCCAGACTGTTGGCTTTACTTGGTCATGTTTGTTGAATGCTATGCATATAGATAAACATATACTCGAGACATATCAAACATTTGATATTGCTGTATTTATTAGATTTTCAGTGCAAGTTGTATAACCGGGATACCATTTTATTTGCCTTGATTCATTCTTAAGAAAGCGAAGAATCGATAGATCTCGAATATTCACTTGTTAGGTTTTGTTTTTTATTGGCCAGCTTCTTGATATTGCAGGATTTTTATATCCAAATGAAAATGCCTTATTCTCATTTATATCTTGAGAGGCCCAATGATAAAGTGCACAGATCTGGAACCCTACCTGTGTCATGTTATAGTGTAGATGGGCTCTGAATGAAAGCCCTATTCTCAAATAACCTGAAAAGGAAAGACAATGATGAATGCCTCTCCTCGATTTCAAATTTGGGAATACTTGGTGGAGCTTGCTTGCCCCCTCAGCATCCCAATTTTCTTGCCAAATGGTGTGGATGTATGCATTTACTTTAGAATTAAGATCGGATCAAAAAATGAATTTTTGTAAAGATGATGCTCTGTTCAGAGCCATCTTTGCAAGTTTGTCCATATTCTTATTCCCCCCATGAGCAGGAATCCAAACAAAACAGATATGAACATAGGAAGGAAATTTTCTAACTTGTACAGGTGCCTGATCTTTAATTTTGAAATTTTTGCATTGAATAGCCTGCGTAAGACCGATAGCTATAAATGCAAATACTTTTGTTGTATTGATTACGTATTTTTATCTCTGTCAGCCAACTGTTCAATCAAACCACATCCTTTCAATAAAAAAATAAGTACTGGTCAACCAGTCATTGGGGCGACTGACCCCAAATATTTTTTTTCTTCTTCTTAGTAATCAAGTGAAATTTAAAAGCAAAATTTCAGCCAACTGGTGTTCCAAAGATAGTGTCACGTATGCATCTTTTCTTACATCACCTTTTTTCTCCAAATGCAACCATTTCCATTTGTATGCCAAAGTGCAATATTAATATGTGATTATACTGCATTTACTATATTATAATAAAAAACCTTAAATATTGCAATACCTTGAGGTGGTAAAGCTGCTTTAGTTTTATGGGCTGCTTATGAAACCTAGCTTGACAAAAAAGTCAAGTGCGGTAAGATATGAAACCTAGACATAGAATATATTACAACTTATTATCCAGCAAGTTTTTAATGTTAAATCTATTAAAAGTTTCATTTTAAACAGTTTTTTTCTTTTGAGAAAGGATGGTCTCATTTCGTCACATTTATAATATATATAAATATTTGCCATTAAAATTTCAAAATTTTGTGCGCTGGGATGAGCAAATCTGCTTGAGCCACCTGAACATAGAGATTGGCTATCCTTGAAAGCCTTCTTAGTGATCTTAAAAGAGCAGATGTGACATATTTCTCCTAATTTAAACATTTTTGAAATATTTTCCATATGTGATCTATGTGATCATCCTATATTCAAAACAAGCTGTATGACCTGAAATATTTTCCTAATAAAAGTTCACTTGAGATATCCCCGATAGGCAAAATGGCGCAGAGCAGTGTCACTGTATCCCGATTGTCATGTTATGGTGGAGACAGACTTTAATCAACAGCCCTATGCTACAAACCTGGTGGGGACAGAAAGTAGCCCACAATGTCCTGAGATGCTAAGCTTATACTCATATTTCAAATCTGGAATTTTTATAGAGTTTTCTGATGGTAAGATAAGTAAGCTTGAATTTCATGAAATCATTTTTCACGGAATGCCTTAGTGGCACATTAACAGTTAACAATGACATTTTGGATTTACAGCTTGTATCACCCGAGTCAAGAATAGGCTTTCCTTGACTTATAGGTTGGCCTTTGTGTCATGTTTACCTAAAATACTAAATTTAGCTGGGAAAAGACTTAAGACCCATCACTTATCACAGTTCTATGCATTTGATTTTCAGTTTAAGTCATGTGAATGGAATTACACTATTTTATGATCAATTTAAACTGATTTTCCTTCATGTTCATTTCATGTACAAAATATTTTATTATTATGGAGTCAATCTCAAAATGCCCTGATATATATTATATATATATATATATATATAATATGACCAGGAATTGATACCATGCTAGGGTTAAAGTGAGAGAAGAAAATTGTCAAGTTCACAACTTCACTCAGGCAAGTGAATCACAGGCAAAAATGAATTTACAATTTTTAAAGCAGATCTCTTGAATTAAAATTAATGCTACACAAACAATTTGAAAACTAATTTAAATTATCAATGCGGTGGATTCCTTACAAAATACAATGGAAATGAATCAAAAACAAATAAGGTGAGGGCCAGCTCCTGCTGGATCAAACGATTGTTCTTCATGGTATGAACAAGTGTAGATTCTACAATACTCTGATTGTCATACAGTGTTGGTTCATTTATGCTTTACAGCCCCTCACAAGCATTTCTAGCTCTCAATAGGCTGAGCATAAGTGAAGTGCTTGAACCCTAGACAGATATAACCTGCATAATTTTAAGACAAGTTCACAAGAAAGTATGCCATAAACTGTCCTAATCATAAAAAAAATTGAAAGATACAAAGAATTTTTTATGAAAATTGGAAAACACTTATGGTTCATTGAAAAAAAAAAAGGCCAAGAAACAAAAACCTCTAGTTACGATATTTGTCCTGAGAAAAACGTGGCAAAACCATGGTTTGATTTGGTTTCTATGTATAGCCAATCCACAACAAGGTGATATCAAGGTTTCAGGCCCTGCGTCAGGCAAGGGCGCCGGTGGCGGGGCTTCAACCCATGACAGAAGGGTCCCTACAGATTTCAAGGTTGGACTCCACCAATAAAAACATGTTTTTCTTTTTGAGATCTAGAACTTATCCAAAACAGTGTTCAAAATCAATAGCATATCTCTAGGAAATGCAGAGAAAACTTCAATCAGCCTGTTTGCTTATTGAAAACATTACTGAATTAGACCACAAGAATCAGGTGTAGAGTAAACACAAAAGAAGATTGAATTATGAAATACCATACCCCACAACTAGTGAAATGAGGAGCGTGTTCCATTGAATCATAACCGCATACGTCAAAGGCACAACCCAGTAAATCCCTGGAATGTGTTTACCGATAATGCATTTTGCACAATAGGTTTACATGAAACTAAATCAACTATGCCAAAATGGGCTTCTTAGTGAATTCCACAAAATCCTATCAAATCTTTTTGAAAACTTAACCAATGTGCCTAGGTAAGACCCTTAGTGCCTGAATGGATGGTTAAGATTAATACTCATGGAATAAAATACAGTGATGTAAAACTATGCCTGATAAGTTAAATGCTAAGGAAATTTTCAAGGTGTATATTTCACCAACCCAAATTTAGCACTTTGAAGCCAAGTTTCTGCCTCCGAAACATGGAGGCAGAGCGCAAATATAACGATTTTTAAAAATCCATCTAAAACAAAATCCATTGTTGATCTAGATATAGAAGCCTTGATTTCATTTATGAATCCAGCAAAATTTGTTACTGGTACTATTCTTTCCCAAGCGATCTGCAGTCTTAATTATTGCTTTTGGGCATGCTTTTAAACCAATTATTTTATCTTTCTGCTGCAGAGGTTTCAGTGGGTTTGATTTTTATAAAAAGTTTATAAATTGATAGCGATTAGTTACAATAGAGACCACAGGTGTAAAAGGCATACAACAAAAACTTATGTTTATGAATAAAACTATGATATTGAAGCATTTTACATAGCAAAATTATGACTGAAGTAAAGGATCTGAAAATCTATAACGCCACATTTTTTCGCACACAAAATCTTGAGCATATCCTTCAGTATTGAGCTGAAAGCTTTATGAAGTTAATTGATATCAAAATAATCATATCCTCGTCAATAATAGCCTTATTCTTTCAGAAAGAAAATCTGCCTTAAATTTTACTCTTCTTAAGCTTGGCATCCACATGCCATTATATTCAGAGACGATGTGAATGAAAAAATCATTGGGAGCAAACCAAAACTGCATGATCCGGAATAGTAAACGACTTGAATAAAATTAGAAAATACAAGCAATGGAAGAAATTAGAGGCACAAGCAAGACAAGGGTTTCCCCCTAAAACAAGCATGATTCATCAGAAGGATTAGCACAAAGGACTAAGATTGAAAAGCCTTCCACATTCTAAATATTGCTTTGAATATCTTTGATTCTACAAATGTGACATGCAAAATTTAAAGGACTCAAGTTATTTGAACGTTCTTAGTGTCTTTTTTTTTTCTTCACAATTTTGTAGTTTTAAATTCATAATAGTCAAATTCACTAATTTAAGAATTTTTACTTTTCTATTTTATTGTATCCTTTTAATTGCTACATAATAAGACTTGTTTAAAACTATTTGTTTGCACTACCGCAGTTAAATATTTATTTTTTGACACCATAAAAATGTGGACCTATAATATCTATTCTTTTTCTTTTTTAATCAAAGACAAACTCTTAGGTATTTTCTAACAAGAGGCGTCACACGGAACCAAGAATGGTTTTCAATGAATCAAGTATAATTCAATAAACTACCGCTCCAGTCCATGAAATGATCATTCCACAGATGCAGTCGTTCATAAAATCAAGAAATGATCATGCTGTTAGGTGTTAAGAGGAGGTGGTTAGTAAAGAGAAAAGTTTCAGAAACTGATGCACCTGTGGAAGTTTGCGCAGTACGCTGGCCAGCGATTTTGAAATGTCAGTTCAATGAATAACCTCCGATACGGACGCTCAAAAGTTCAGTTTCATTATACATTGCTTGCGACGATCAAACAAGGTTTTTTAATTTCAATATTACCGACTGATTTATAAAATTTGTCTGCATCTATTCACCCTAACCTCGAACAATCTACCATTATTATGCTGATGGTTCACTCTGGTAACTTTTTTTTCACTAGTCTATTAACTTTTAGGCTTTTAAGGGGAAGGCAGAGCCTTGAAGCTAGCTTCATAAGAAAATATATTAAGAGGCAATCCCTACTTTTTCACTTGTTTTGATTAAATTTTCTGCAGGTGATAAAATGGAAAAATCTACTTTGTAAAATTTAAAGCAGTTTAAAATATAAAACGCTTCACTGAGCATTATTCACTATTGGAATATTATAAGACTAACATAATGATTATTTTAAGTAAAAAGCAGAACTAATCCTTAGATTCTAAACTCAAAGAAGAACCAAGTTATACCTTAGAAATTCCTCCCACACAAGGTAAGCCTATGAGAAGAAAGCTTTTGAGGCATGAGGAACAGCACCATGGTAAACAATACCACTACAGTATAGACCTAAAGAGGAATTCCAATTCAAAGATAAATGAAAAACTTAATATGTTCTTCATGGAATTGAAACATGCCTCATACTTGCGTCTTTAAGAAGAGATGTCAATGCAAGAGTCAAAGCACCACAGAAAACACTCAAAACATGAAATATGCTTCTTAATACTAGAACTTTTCTCAACTTTTAAAGGACTTGCAGTTTTTAACTAATATTATCCCACAAAATGCACTAATATATGTATTGTATCCAAGATAAAATGGTTAATCAAGGATTAAATCTAACCAATCATGGGACATTTTGAAAGTTTTCTTTGCCACAAAATTATGAATATGAAAATTTGCTTTCAGTTGTAAGGCAATCACTTGGCTCGTTTTTTGTAACTTTGAAAGTGACCTTTTGGGTGTTAACTAAATCACAGGACACTCAAACTATTACAGAGGACTTGACCATTTCACTTCTATTGGGAAACGTAGACAGGAGGGGCAGGATGGTTGGCAAAGAAAATTTTTATTTAAGAAAATTAAGACTAAACGGGCAAAGATGAAAATAATTTGAACAGGGATAGAGTGTGGCAAATTGTGAACGCAGACTTTATCATCTATCAAAACTCGCAGACAAAATGATTTGAAGGACAGAGTGAAACAATATCCAAAGTGTCGGCCATTAATCATTCAGCATTAGAAGTGAGAAGCTAAACACTATCCTTTTGTTTTAGCATGCAATCCAAGATAATCCCTGAAAATTCCACTACCAACAGCCACTGTGCACAAAGTGCTTAAGGTAAAAATTGCTTAAGTCAATATACCTAAATAGAGAATAATACTTTGATGCCTTTTTAAAGGAATAACAGACTTGCAAAATTTATAACATAAAAAAAAGATATTCAATTTAACAATTTACTTGACTGCGTGTTTACCAGATGACGCAAAGAAACAAAAATTGAAGGAAATGTCTTTCAATGTGATAAATAAGAGACGCCAAAACATAGACCAAACCGTTCAACATCTTGTTAGTCAACAGACTCTACTACACATGACAAATTGGCTAATGTACAGAATGGCTAACACTTCACAATTTTCCACACACCAAAAAAATCCATTACTACTGGCTCTGCAACTTGTAGCAAAAGGTAGTTCTGCTGTAAAGGAGTTCTTTCATATTCAATCATTCTTAACTTTCACAAAAGAATTTTCTGAAGAGCTCTTTCATTTAGTGCCATTAAGCCCACTCATCACTAGGTAATATACATGTGGCTCTCGTTGGGCTTGAACCCATGCACTGCGAGTGCAATAGCTGATGGGTGCACTCCAAAATGTTGCTGGTATTTTATTTTATAAAATAAGAAGCACAGATTTTGCCACACATACAAGCAAACCCTAGATCTAGATCTAGATCAAGTGATGAGGCTAAGATAGATCTCTCCATCTGCAAAACCAAAGAAACCATGTCTCAAATCTGCCTATAACTTGTATGATCTCAAGGGTTTAGGCCCTTGTGAAGCCAGGATGCAGACATCCGATAGTCAAGGCAATGCTGTTCAAAACAATACAAATTGGTCCTTAACACTTTTCTTTCACATCCAGTTTTTAATTTTATAGAGTTTCCCTTCAGTCCACATGTCCCAAGGCAGGGTTCAGGAAAATGAGGGTGTGTTACAAAAAAAAATATTTCTCTGCTTGTGCTTGACTTTACAATGTGATATTTACAGAACAGTTAGGAAAATAAACTAACTTTTGTATGATATCTTTTGTTTTGTGGATTTGGGTCATATGATCCATGTTATTCAGGGCGAAAGTGAGCTAAATGGTGAAAATCATTGAAAACCATTTCTTTTGGATCTGAGAAGAAATAAGGGAAGAATAAAGTCTTGAAAAGTATTCAACAGGCTTTGCCAACAAAGAAGGAAACATAAGCCACCAAAATTTAGGTCTAAAAGAATAAAAGACCTCCAAAGATCATGGATTTCCTGTTTGTCATTTTTATCTGTTGTGCGTGTTTGTTTTGTTCAATGTGTATAATACTTGGAAAATTACAACTTGACGACAGAATCTGACATACCATGAAGTAAAATAATCCGATCCAAACCATTTTAGTCAGATTCAAACAGATTATCTAGTTCATAGGATTCCCACTGATTGTTGTGGTGTCAGTGTCAGTGTTACGATCAGCTGTTGGGCCACACCCCCTCTCAACACTGCCTACTCAACTAAGGCCTAGATCTAGGTCTAGACCTAGAAGTTGGACTTTCACTTTCACTTTCTGACATATCTGATCCCAATCTGAGTTATTTTCATCAAAATTTAGTCATGAATCATCGCTCCCATCATCAAACTCAACACCCTCTACATGTCTGTTGCCCTTGGGAACATCACTGGCCTCAGAATCTGACATATTTCGTCATAATTTTCTCAAAACGTGTCCAATCTTCACGAAAAAATTCATGGGGACGCCTCAAACCCTTCGGACATAGGTCAAAACAAATGGAAGTACGCAGGCGCTCAAGGGACGGTACTCTAACAATTGTTTTGTCGCAACGTAGCTGGTCGCTTAAATGCGTCTTGTGGACGGAGCTAACATAGGTCGGCCGTCGCATTTATGCAACATGTGGAAGAAAAGTGTTAAAAAATCACCCACAACTTGACTTTCAGCAGGAAAAACTGATCATTTTAAACAGGTGTTTATCTTTTTCTTAAAGTTCATATTTGAAGACATGTTTACTCTGCTTTAAGTAACTTTTCAATTATTGTGAAGAGTGTGGAAAAAAAAAGCGTCTTATCTATTTTCAAAATATAAAATATTTAAAGCAATCAGAATTAAAGTGAGCAAATTTTGAAAAGATTTTGTCGACAGGTGATCTCAGGATTAGTAGGCAATTCTGGGCCAGGCGTTGCTGGTAGGCTGGAACCCACGCACATAAATTTCTCAAGATTTAAGAGCAAATTGTTAGGGATAAAATCAATCTCAAACATTTTATTATCTTTAAAAAAAAATCCATGGGAAGCAATTTATCACACAATCCTTCACTTTCAAACTGGAAAAGTCTTAAATATAAAATATGATGCTAAATTAACATACTTAAACATCTGTTTTTAAAAGCGCAAACTTACCTAGCACACAGTTTTGTTGCAGAGATTTCTAGCACAGGGCATTCCTGTTCATCATTTAGCGCCAAGCCTGGAAAAGTTAAGCCACCTAGAGGTAAAATCATTTCAATTTTGAACGCTGAAGCCATTATGCACAGTTGATGTGCAAGGTGTCGATTGCCCTCCTGCTGTTGTTCACCCCTCGACTGCTGTTTGTGGAGCCATTCAAATTCGTTGTCGCTCATATCCTCCACCTAGGATAAAGAGAGCCAATGTGCACTATAAAGGCAGGAGAAAGATTCTGTCTTAAGCAAAAATATCTTTGAAAGTATGCAATGCACCAAAAAGTATTTCAAATTAAAAGGGCTGAAAACTTTTATGAAGATGGTATAGATAAATTATAAATGGTCTCTTTTAAGGACAAGTAGGCTATCCTGAAATTTGTTGTCTAGAGAAAATTGCCTCTAAAGATTTGGAAGTCTTCAAATCGTCTTGAAATCCCTTATGGTGAAATTTTGAATAAAGCTTGTCTGTGTTATATTCTATTGAATACACATTTTTCTGGCTAATTTATTTATAATGTTGCCATAAAACAGTAAAGAGTGGGTTTGCCCCTGTTGTTTAACAGTAAAATATGTGGTTTGGTCCCGTTGTTTATACACCTGGAGTGTCATGGAACTTTTTTCAATGTTGATAAAATGGGTTAACCCAGCCATTTTGTTTGGCTTAGCTTCCTTTTGAACTTAAGAGAGGCCGTTTTCTTATAAAGACCGCGAGGTTTTCTTTAATAACGTAATAATTTACAATGCCAATGGAACAAAATTCTGCTCATAAGTAGGGGAATCCCTGTTTTTCATTCCCATGTTGTTTTCTAGATTTTCCCAAAAAGTGGGTTAGACCACTTGTCCTTAAAAGTGACCAAAGATATAAATTATTACAGATTATTAATTATCCACATATCAAAAGCATTGCTGCAATTACTATCTTGGTATTTTCTGTAGTGAGTGTGTGTGTGGCCTAAGCTATAAACAAGCCTTTTAAAGATAAAAAAAAAATCACCTTGTTTTCCAACTTCATTTTTGCCGTCCGTCACTCATCCAATGCACTTTGCTTTGTCTTGGCGGTGTATAAGTGGGAAACAATGATTGAGAAATACTAATTAAAGACAAATTCAATTTTTTA
>BLXT01008552.1:0-11455 GCA_019648995.1 Plakobranchus ocellatus | reverse complement strand
TAACGGTTTGTTCGTTTAAAGTTGGACCCTGAAAAAGGAAATCGAACTTCTATCTATTTCACTGTGACCCGTACAAAATGCATACATGTATATATGCGTGAAGATGCCTAATAGTCATTGTCAATTATTATTATTATTATTTTTTTTTTTTTGGAAATATAATACACACCACGTATGCATTATTGTATATTTGCATTTTGAAACTCGGGATGCCCGATATTAATGATATTATGATCAAAGACACATCGGCACACACTATGGGAGAAATAGTTGCCCACTATAAGGTGTGAATTTAATATTGTTTTCAATGGATGTACAGTATCAAAATCAACCCAATGCCGTAGTTGATTCATCGGAAGGGAAAACATGCCACTGGGAAAGGCTATTGCAAACGAATACATGTAATGCTTTTGTCAGATCGAGGCTCTTTACATCGCTTTCGATAGGTCGAGGCTGTATACTCGCGTATATCATTTATATGGCCTCGACGCGTCGAGGCTGTATAACCACACATACAGCCTCGACGCGTCGAGGACGGATACGCGTGTATACGTCCTCGGCACGTCGAGGACGAATACCCTTCCTTAGGCTTTACTAGGTCTGAGCCAGGCTGCCAGATGCTCTAAATATTAGGGAGCCACATTGGTTAGTAAAGGAAGCCAGGAACAGGACACTTTCTAGATTGGCGAGTAAAAATCTCAATTTTTTTGCTCTTTATAAGACAAAATTACAAAAATTGTGAGAAATTGCAAAATTTGTTGGTTTCTTGTCTTTGGCAATCCATGATTTTCTGGGGGGCCAGTCGAGGGAACCCATTACATTGTATTTGGATGATTCTTCCCCAACCCCCCCCCATGAGTTTGCCCAATTTGCGTGGTGCTGATTTTTTAAACACAAAAGTGAAAAACACCTCCTAATATATCGGATGAATCTCATTAATCTTTTAAAATCTTCTACCCAAATAATGTTCGTCTCTGAAAGACAGAGAAATATCGAATAGATAGATTTGTCATGAGAAAAAGTTTTGAAAGATGGAGAAAGCCTGACGTGAAGGGGGATTAGTGGGAGACTTAGAAAGATACTTTAGAAGTAAAGGAAGAAAGAGAGAGAGATCAACCTTGAATTTCTAAAAATCACAGAAGCCAAAAATTAATGATGATTAAGTTAATAATATGTACCGGTATTGATTTTTTTGACAATGTAGGCATTGTAAATTGTCCAATATTTATGTTTGAAAAAACAAACTTATTATATGTATGATGTAATGTGATACGATTCTTGGAAACTGGAAAAGTGGCAAATTAAATATCAAGTTATCCCTGCACACACAGTTTTAACTTCAAAGGCTATTTTAGTTTTAATTAATGTACACAAATCGGCCTAACAAATTCTTTAGAAATTCCAACTTGAAGATTGGCAACATAAAGCATTCAGTTTAAAATTTCTTTGAACATTTGAACATGTATTGCCGGCATGTAAAATTGTAACACTCAGGGCCCACTACTGTGTATGGTATGCAATGTATATCATAAAATTAGTTTGCATTCCTGTCTGTGAATGCCAAATGTAAGTTACTATTAGTAGATAGTGTATAATGGTCCAGTAGACCAGGTATCAACATACCGGTATTCATCTTTTTTAAAACTGCGGGTATCAAAAGGACCTGGATCAGGGGGCTGGAAACAAGGGTCAGGAAATTAAAGATAGAGAAGAGATTTTAATTTAAGTAAAAAAAATTTACAGTACTTAATATTTAGTAAGTCTGGGTTGACCTTGTTTGCTGCCAGAGATACATTGATTGAGATGAAATACCGGTAGTAAGAAAAAAAAATTATAGCCCATGAAGTGGTTATTTTTTCTTTTCTTTTTCAATTCAATGGGGGTCGGATTACCTTTTTCAAGGATGTCCTGTACTTTAGGCAAAACTTTGTACTCTAGTTTGCTTTCCTTTTCTAATGGATTAAAGTTAACAAAAACTATAATTTGATACCAGGTGTAGTTGTGCTTGGGCCGAGTATACATTTGACAGACAATTGGCTAATCCTCATCAACACCATTTATTGGGTCTTAGTTCTTACAAAAGATTATAATGTACTGGAAGCAATTCCAAACATTAATTTCTTCTTTAAACTTTACAAATTCCATTCATCACCAAAGATTTTGAACTGACACATGTTGATGAATGACATCAAGAAAAAACATTAACAGCGTCATGAAACACAAATATCTTGAACATTATCATTGTTAATGCAAACTGTAAATTCATGAATATTTGTAACAACCAAGCACAATATGGCAATAACTATACTGACATGAGCTTCTTCTCATTTAAATACAAAACATTCCACCTTGCTCCATCATGCAAACATGAAAATTGAAATACTGGTATTTTGGCCTATAATATTAAACTTCAACTGGCCTAAGAAAGGTGTGAAATTTATCTCAATGAAATATTACATGATTATAAAATATCACGTGACCCAGGCTAAGATTACAATTAATGGCCAAAAAAAAAAAAAAAAAAAGACTACATCAAAATACATGTAAATGTATGTAGTTAACATTGCCCAAAAATTAGATCCACGTTTTCAATGAGGAAAAATCAGAGTGCATCAATTTTAAAATACCCCGGTACACTTTATTAATTTTATTATGTGCTTCAATCCTTTTTCACATTTCTCTTCCTTTTCCTTACAGTGCTTGTATTTGAGATGAATTTAAAGAGTAATACTAATATTCATGTCTAATTTATGATGATTGGATTATCATGAAATACACACTGAAAACTGAACCATAACCAAGCAAAACCTGTAGAAAGTAAAGAATTTAAATTCAATTTTTTAAATTAAACAAGTGCAAAACATAGTATTTTCTAAGGCAGTGTAAATTATGTACAAACACATAAAGAACAGGAACTGTTAATTTACTATGACTCAAAAGCATTTTCAATGTATAAAAAAACAACAACAAAAAAAAAACAACTAATAAAGTAATATAAGAGAACCACCACAAAAAAGTAAGCTATCAGTATCAACGGAACAAGACAATAACACTTGTTTATTAATTGTTATGATTCATCTCCATTGCAGCTCCTGGAATTTGTATAGCTTTTGGGACATAGGAGTGATTTTCCCCATTCCAATTTTTACTGGTTATAATGATTGTAAATTAAATCGATTAGGCTACATGTACAATATTCAATTCTTCTACAATATGGTTGATCAAAGTCAGGTCTTTGTTTGAATGAGCTGTAGGACTAGGAGCATAACTCCTTTTCAACATACAGTGTAGGTAATAATAATATTTTTTCTTAAAAAAACAAACGTCAAAAGTCGAAATTGCTTGCTTGACATGAGTAGGAGCTAATCCAGATCAGTATGAAGTACAAAATACATCACACTTTTTCTTTAACACAGCAGAAATTTAGCAAACAACAATACAAATGTAAATAAACTGAATTTTCAGGAAAAAAAAAAAAAAAAAAAAAGCAGGAACAATAAATTTTGGTTAAGATTTGTAGGTCACCAAAGACTTGTAAATGTACAGTCATTGAAACAAGAAAATATAGCTTAAGACCATCTGATTACATAAGAATAAATCCTTGGACTTTTAAACGTTTCTGTACAATGTTTACATCATATTGATGTATTTGGCCTTTGGGGTAGGCAAAGGTTGTAGTGGGCATTTTTATTCCAAAAGTTCATGTCTTTCCAGCCACACCAACCCTGTGGAAAAGAAAAATAAAAAGCTTATGTTATATAGTAGCTATCAGTAAAACAAAACAAACAAAAAAAAAAGAACTGTAAAAGTATGTCATCATCACAAGATGATCTGTTTTGGGTGAATATTAACATAATAACAATTATTAACATCTAACGGTAGCGAGCACCATAGCACTAGACCACTGAAGCGTCCGGCTTTAAGAGATAAAATGCAATGGTAAGTCTGTCAACGTAGAAGTCCTCAATAAAAAAAAAAAAAGAAGAAAAAAGAACCTTTTGGTGACTGTAGCCCTGTCTAGACATTTAGTCTAGAGCTATTCCCATTTTTTTCCTTTAGGATTTTACTTTAGATTAAGACCTAGAATCTAACTAGATCTAATTATCTTGGCTGGCAATGGTTGAGAGCACTGCTCGAAGACTGTTAATACAAGCTGTTTTTTTTTTCCAGGTTGGGTTGATTTTTCTGCCAGTTCCCTTTTCAATTTATGCTTTCTGGAGCCCAAATGCGAAGACAATTGACTTCCTTGTTTGGTGAAGAATAAAATTGCAAGTAACACAAAACAGTTTTCGCCCTGATACATGCATTTCTTTAGGAAAATGTGCATGCCATTCTATCATTGTCGTCTTCGTGCCACACTTGGATTTTTCATTTGCCTTCGGGTCTCTCGCTTTGACTACGATATAATTATTATAGTACAAACGTGTCCATTTTCTTCTCGGTAGATTCTAGATTCTCTAGGCCTAATGTTGAATCGAGGATGTCTTTACTCATGTTTACCCCAAAGCTATGAGCTTAAAGTTTAACAGAAACAGGCAGTGGCTTAGCACAAATTGCAAAGAGAAGCTACTCCAGTAAATTTTCTGAATCTGCCATGCCAGCTAGTTAGCAGTCACAATACATAAAAAATTATAAATCATTAATGATATCAAATATTACAACAAGACTTTTTAAAGCCCTATCCATATGTGTGTGGTAATTTTGTAATCTCAAGGCTTGTTTTTCATTTTTTGAAGATAGGGGCCTACTTAAAATTAGAATTTTTCTTTCAGCTTTTAAGCATTCTTCAAAAATTCAATTTGACATATGATTACATAATAATGATTGACAGAAAATCAATACTGAACTGACCTGAGGTCATTTCTGAAACCCTCCCTGTATTTTTTACTATGTAAAGAATGGAGTGATTCTGTTAGTGTTACCCCCACATATGGATAGGTCATAGCGATTCTTTTCTTATACGATATGGGGACACCCAGTTACCCCAAAAGGATAAGACTATTCGTTATTTAAAATGTGGGGGCACTCAGTTATTACCGACTACAGATACGACAATAAAACACCTCGTATGGATTGGGCTAAAACTTGCAGAAGAATCTGGAAGTGAAATACTGTACCATTAGTTCATCTTACACACTTCTCATTTTGTTATGATCCTGCAGAAATAGCATCAATCATCAATAAATATATATCAAGCCTCATAAGGATAGAAAAAAGAACTTTTCCAAATGCCATTTGTTCAGAGGCACCATTGACCAAAGAGACTTTGTGTTTCACTTTAGATCTATTACTTTTAACCTGAAAATAAAAGTAAACCAGAAGCCATAATTTGTAGTACTTCTGCATTTCACCATTTTTCTCATTACCAAGATTGTTCACTATAAAAAATAAGTTTATTGAAATGTACCATATTCTTGCAGTTGTGTGCTGTAAAACCCAATACTTCTGAAGACAGGTTTTTGAAACTACCTGTAGTATGAGACTGAGAGTAAAATTATTCATTAAATTTTTTTTTTGCTCTTGCTCAACTTCCTCCTGTCCTTAACTCTTTTGTGACTACCCATTTTTGGAGCTTTTTCATGAAAATTGTAATAGGGAATTTTTAAAGGGTCCTTATAGGGTAGAGTTTTGATCAAATATAGCTTTATGATATATCATAGTATTTGAAAATGAGTAGAGATCACATACAGACTAGTTGCTTTCTAAAATTGCTTATATTTTTCCAACCTGACTTTGTTGAATTGTAACTAAATGTAATAGAAAAAATAATTACGCAACAAGCAAATTGGACAGTCACAAAGAAGGAAAAAAAAAAAAGTATACCAAGATATATTCAATATTTATTCAACCTATGATTATTCCTTCATGACATAATGTAAAAATGATGAGGATGCTGCAAAAAAAAAAAAAAAAATGGAATTGGAGAGGGGGGGAAAAGGCGTGTTAAATCAAGAAAAATAAGAATTGTGCGTAAAAAGCACGCAAGCTTATTTTTACCCAAATTTAATAGCACAACATCTTAAGAATGAGAAAAGAAGTATACAAAGGATAATTTAACTCTTTCAAATGTTGATATTGATAGAATTTACAGTCTACATTTATTTTGTTATGTTTCTCGATTTGAAAATAAAAAAAAATATTGAATCTGCTTGAAGTGATCCCAATTCATAAATGTTCTAGCCCACAAACCCATGCAAAAACCGCTTCCTGGGTCAAAACAACTCAAGATGAAATACGGGGATTAAATCCATGTACATCAACAATCCCAAAAAAAAAAAAAAGTCTTCAGGGGTGAGGTCTGCCAGTAGGTAGTCCAAACCAAAATTTGAATATCAACAGACCCAAAATTTATTTTGATAAAGAATAGAACTTTTATGCCAATCACTATGGTGCCAAATTTATTGCTGTGGCACATATTTAAGAAAGTTATGACTTCTTTAATTAATTTAAATTTTGCGCACTGCACTAAAAGAAGAAAATCTCATTTTTGGACACCCACCAAAAAAAAAATTAGGCAACTCACATCATTCAAACTTCCTGAACTGACTTTCAATATAAGTTTAGACAACAAAGTCAATTTTTTTTTCAGGAAGATCAAAAGACTATAAATATTTTATTTTTAGCAACAAAAAAGGTTCAACACCACTTTTCCTACTTTTTTTCGAGACAAAATCATGAATTTTTTGCAAACTTCGAAAATTGATAGAAAATTAACCACAAGTCATACTGTGATAATACACATATCATAATACACATCTTTTCAAGTAACATGACACTGGTCATTAAAATGTGCAAGTTTACCACAAAAAAAAAAAAATCATTGGACATTGTTCTTCAACAAAAAGTACAAAATTTCACCGATCTGTTTATAGTTTTAAAATTACATTGTTCCTTTTAAAACAAGCGACATGGAAATATACAGACATAAAAACAAAAGGAAACAATACACAAGGTCAAATAAGAGGGATTATAAAACAAAATCAGTGACTCTTGCAGCTTTTCTTTTTATAATGAGTATTCAAATTTTAATGAATAATGAAAGCAAAACAGAAATTGAGCTATGTACAGAAAATCAGGCCGGAGGTCTAATCATGATAATATTACAACTGGTACCAGAGTGTAACTTAAAAAAATTTAGCACAATACATACTACACATATCAGTACACAAATCCAGCGCCAGTCCTTGAACATGGCCGGTTTCTGGAACTTCATGGCCTCTGCGTAGGCATTTATGTGGCCACAGATCTTGACACTCAGGTAAAAAAAAAAAAAAAACTTGAAGAATACTCCTGAATTGTGGAGTAGTAAAAAAATAAACTAAAAAGGATGGTAGATTATATTTTCTTATCAAGAAAAAAATTTGTGCTAAGTACAGCCGCAGCAGAAAAAAAAATTGCAATATTCAATATGATTTAGGAACCCTTTCTATATACTTTATGTAAAGCATGAGCACTAATTCCTCTTATCATTTATGAGCTTTGGTAACGATCACATTACATAGCATGGCTTTCATAAAAGAAAGAAGTTGCTGAACAGATTTTAATTTTATTTTCTTACCCAATTTTTTTCTTTTTTCTTTACCTGGAGACACGTATTTCAAAAAGTCCTCTCATCAGGGAGAATGTTGCCATGTGAGTTTGCTGGGCATAAGTCTGGAATATGATTTAGGGGTCCATCATCTTTTTCATCTTCTTCGTGCACTCTAGCAGTTGGTCTGGAGTAAAGAAAAAGACAATTTTATTGGCATCCGTTAAAAGTGCAAAAATGTATACACACACACATATAGAGGAAAAACAGAAAATCTTATCTTTTTGATCAATTGTAGTTAGCAACAAGGTGTAAAAGTCATGTAAACAAAAGATCGTTTCCAATGGATACCAGGAAGCATATATCTGTAAGGTTATGAAAAACGGTTAGACCTACATCTAGAACAGTAAAATGTAAAGGCTTTTTCTCTGACACTGATTTTATGATTCTGCCAAAAAAGCAGAATTAGACCTAGATACACTTTCATATTCACTTTTTCGCATGTTTGCATCACCGTAGATCTAGAAATCTTACATCTTTCCTTGGAATCTACTCACCCATCGTTTCTAACAGGAGACAAATCCTTGTTTCCCTCATCTGAGCTGTTCTCAGGTTCACAATGAATTTCATACTCATCAGAAGAAAGTTGAAACTTTCATCAGAATCAAAATCTAAAAAATTAAACTCCTTCTTCAGGTTAGAATTGATGAGAATTCGGAGCGCGATACAGCAATAAAAGTGCAACTGATAGCGTCAAAATGGAGGAAGAGGGGAATCCCATCCCGGTCTGAAAACTTCTGTTATGATTCTAAATTTTGGCAAATAAATAAAGCTAGAAATTCCGCATTATTTTCGAATTAAAAAATCTGTTGGGGATTCCTCTTTACAAAAATAGCAAGGTATTTCACTTGTACCAAAAATAGAGCACGATGAGACGTCTATTTTAAGCCCTTAGATCTATCGTTCGAATTCGAACGAAATCCCATAGGGCTGTCGCAAGCGTTAATCTGATTTGACCAGTCTTTGGACTTACCTTGTCCTGTACCACTCGTAAATCCTCTCCACCTGTGTAGTGCGGATCTAAAATAAGGAATGAGATGTCACCTGTCAGTTCACTGTATGCAACACCTAAAATAGTGTGAGCCAGAACTCCACCACCTTAATTGCATACATGAAGAAAGAGAAGAAAAAAAAAGTTTTTACTTGGTTGTGTAAAAAATTCATTGTCATATATGAATATGTGGTTCACTTGGAAAAATCATTTATCGAGGCATTCTTGGAAGTAAGTATTCTTTATCAGAAAAAAAAAGATTTAAGAGTGATCAGATATTGATCTAAGTACTGGTACCCAAAACTAAAATTGCAAAATGACATATATATATATATCATGCTTATAACTTTTTTTTAAAAAAAAAAAAAAAAAAAAAAAAAAACACCACCAGACAAGCCTTGCTGTAACAAGAAATCTTTTTACCTTTGTTTTGTCTGTACCTCTATCCTTAAAAAAAGTTATGGCCATTTGAAATTTTGAAAAATTACGTAATTTGCATAACTATTAATGTGGCCAAACTTTGTTTTTGCACTACAGCAATTATAATATATATACAACACAAACAAAAAAAACAACAACACATTTACACAATCTTTGGAAGGCATAAGAAAAATGCAATTTTTTTTAGGCCTGTAAGTCTTCTTTAAATGGGCCATTTATTCGACCATAATCAGCCTGAGTCTGAGGGAAAAAATTGCAAAATCTGAGATAGGTGAAAAATACAGGCAAAAACGGGAAAAAAAAGCATTTTCAAAAAATGGTAAAAAATCAAAGAATTGTCACACATGGAACTGGAAGTTAATTGCATCAAAATAACGACCAAAGCTAGCACAAGAACTGGAAAATACTCTGTCCTAAAATTTTATATTGCTTTGGCGATCATGACTTTAGAGAATCTCATTATGAAGGGACATTTCGGACAATCACACCAAAAATAGTATTTTCAAAAAAATCATTTAAAATCAAAGAATTGTCATATAAGGGAAGCTATTTACACCAAAATAAAGAGCAAAACTAGTGTAACAATTAGATAATACTCTGAATGTCCTCAGCACGGCGTGTATTTTTGTCCCATTTCGTTGTATTTTAGTTTGGGTGCTGTCATCTTTTGTTCGGTCTTCCCACCCTCGCAAGTAGAATTCAGCAATGAAATAATCTTAGCGCCCCTAATTTTATCATTTTAACATCACAACTTCATTTGAGAGGGACAGCCAAACAAAAAAAAAACAAAATATATATATCAAAGGAAATTTTTGTGTTCATCTTATGAGTGTGATATTTTATTTATTTATGATTTTGACATTAAAACCGATGTCGATGACTCACATTCTAAATTTATGTGAATAATTATTATCGCCAGTTGAAAAATATTAAAAAACGTCACAGTGCACCTTCACTTTTGAAAGTGAGAACAATTTAAGGACAAATGGTGTTCATTTGATCAAGCCTTGACAAGTGATCAATGTGCATCATGTAAACATCGGGCAACTCTCACAATAGGAAGCTTGAGAAGGCAAAGTTTGTGCCAACCAACATTCAACAAGAAAAACGTTGCACAAACCACACACCCGTCATCATGTGACAGACTGGGAGAGCAGAGCAGCAGTACAGCCGCCAGACAGACAGATCTACATGAAAGCAATATCAGTCCAATCACCGGCAGTAGTTATGTACCAATGACAGACATAGAGAGATTACACGAGTCACAACGCATTGCACAAACAAGCACCACAAGCAGAGACGACTCACACCATATGACAGCTCCTAGTGAAACAACCAAAGACAAAACACAATAGGATCACATAATGTCCCACACTCCAGTCAGATACATTTCACCACGCCTTTTATCCCAATAGCAGAATTCATACCTTTAAAATCATCAAGAACACAAAAAATTACAGTAGAACTTCAACATCACCCATGTTTAAACACAATAAATCATTTTTTTTTAAGCTTTTTTCCTTAGGCCTATCAGAAAATGCACATAAAGAAGAAGAGAAACTTAGTACCCGGTACTCATTTAGTTAGAAGAAAGTTGAACAGTGACCCAGGAAAACAAACAATAAAATATAGAACAGGAGGCCAACCATTGGTTTTGCAGAGAGTTGTTGCACCCAGAAAGCACACAACATTACATATAGAACTTCAGCACTCACAAAAAGAAAAAGAGCTAAAATTTTACATAAAGTTGGGCCATAACTCATATAGTGGGGCAGATTTGTGACCAAATTGTGGGATTTGTGGTAAAAGCACCAAAATTGGCACAAATGAAGTTAAGGACATAACAAACAAATTTGGATATTATGCCAAGCTGGATTTTTCCCCTAAAGCCCAAAAATGTCGAAAATCCAAGATGGCCGCCATCTGAGATGAAAAATCTGCAAATTGTCATAAATTTGTGAATAGTTGACACAAAAACATAAATAAAGTGTTGATTGATTGATTGATTGATTATTGGTATACCCAGTCCACCATTAAGCGGTGATCTCAGGGTTTCTATTCACTCAGTCTCTCTCGTAGGCTTCTGTCAGATGCTCAAGCAAATTAAAACAAAGATAGAAAACCATTAAAAATCCAACAGAATATATGAAGAGAAACTTTACAAGGAATCTGTACAAAGCCTCAGATATTTCCATAGACACCAAGGTCCATTAAGTAACCCACTATGCGAGAGGGATTGACCTCTTGGAAAAGTCTGTACAGGTCAGTTACACTGAAACATTTCTTCCTGGTGTCCTGAAAGTCTAGGCACTCAATTAAAATATGCCGGACAGTGTAAAGGCTGTCGCAGGCATAACAAAAAGGTTGATCTTCATTTTTTAAAAGGTAGCTCTGGGTTGATTGATTGATTGATTATTGGTATACCCAGTCCACCA
>BLXT01008548.1:861453-872032 GCA_019648995.1 Plakobranchus ocellatus | reverse complement strand
TAATAATAATAATAATAATAATAATAATAATAATAATAATAATAATAATAATAATAATAATAATAATAATAATAATAGCGGTTGGGTATTAATTTTTTTTCTTGACTGCAAGGAAATGTGGCATTAGAAAAAAAATCTTCATTAGAAAGATATCAAGAAATATACACAATATTATCAAAATTATTGTCATTATAAGCGGTGGGATTGATCATGCTCGATGAAATTCAAAGAAAAAGAAATTAAAATATGTCGATTTAGCTTCGTTTAGATTGGGTTGTTAGGAACATTTGTTGAGATCGTTGCAGAGAGAGTTTGCAGAGACCGCAGAGAGATAGACCGCTGATGTTCGAGAGCTCGTAGATCTAACTATTTGAAGAAACTAAATTGCTGTTCTGAAATAGTTCTTGATTCAAACATAAAATTTTTCATTCCATTTTCGGCAAGACTTGGAGTTGTGAATTGTGTTCTTTAGTCTGTTTAAAAGAACTCATTGTCACAGGCAGTTACAACTAGATCTACAACTAAACAGCGCTAAGCCATTCGTGACATCTTGTGTGCTTACAGATTACATGTATAGGGTGTTTGTTCTCTATTCTTTACCTTAGAAAGTAGATGTGGGAATCATGAGGCAGATGAGCTCTATAATGCTCTCGAAATATCAATAAGCTCTAGCCTGGGCTCAAACTATACTACCGCCAACATGCATGATCATTAACTTATGTTTATCACCTCTCTTCGTCTTCTGTAAGAAAGTATAAGGACACAGGACCACATGTAATTGTAAATATCAGGACTGACTTTGGCTATTACTTTTGCAACGGACAAAGGTTGACGATAAACATGTTGAGTTAGATATCGCGCTTGCTGCTTGCTGTGGGCAGTTGAGTTCGAGCCTTATGATGGCATGACGGTCGAATGCTTGTTATTGAGAACAATACAAATACGACTGGTACAACCTGGCCATTATTGCACAGATGTTTCTCTCTGATGTTTCTTTTACTGCACACGAATCCCTCGCGCATAATCGATAAAACAGTTTATGTGTGCCTTCATCAAGTTCCCTTTTTTTTACGAATGCCAATTTGGAACTAACCGCTGTATAAGAACTACACTGAATTAGTTTTAGCAGCTATAAGAGGATATCATTACTAGATTCAACACCAAACCTGAAAAACTGTGTTAGGCACAGAAACAAGAGAAATGTATCCTGGAAGGGGCAATCTTGTAATTGTTTACGTTGTTGTTTAATTGTTTCTTGTTATGCGAAAAAACCTCAATGTAATCATGGTTTACAATTATGCTCATTATAAGATATTATACTTTCTTTTTTCAGATTACCTGATTAAAAGAAAAGACTGTTGACAACAATGGCAAAGTTTTTTCATAACCGTTTGCGGATTCCCCACATTCAAAACGCCTCAGAGAGAGTCCGAGTGCTACGGTTTTTCCTGAAAGCTTTTTGTATTGGTTTTCTTCTAATCCAGTCCTGTGCGATCACCATCAGCATCTTGATTCGCCTCAAACTGGGATTTCCCCGGGACTGTTCCGGAATTCCCGAAAAAGTGTACGTGCCAGTGTACACCTTGCTCGGGGTCGCTTTTGCTATGTGGCTTCTCTTACTCTTCACATACTTTCAGGTCAATTCTCTAAGAAAGTCCCAGCAAATAAAAAAAATCTGCGTGTCCTATTTGACGCTGAACATACTTCAGTTCTTTGTGATAATTGTCTCCAAGTTTCACAAAGCGGGATATTCTAGCCTGTCGTTGCTTGAGAATCACGCTCACATCTTCACTGGAGATTGCCTGGACAGTGTGCAGGGAAAAGAGTTTTGCTGCGGCTTCAGGAATTACACAGAATGGCTTGAGCTGAAACAGCTGACCAATGTTTTTGAGAGCTTTATATTGTACAGTGAGAACAGTGACGCCGCGTCACCAAGGGCCAAGACAGAGACAGGTCAGCAGAACTACGCCAACTCTGAGTTCCCTAGATCCTGCTGTTGTCAGGATATTGAACCAGAATATTGCACAAAAGTAAGCTACCAATTTATTTTGAAAACGAACACAAACAACTCCTTAAACGCACTAATTTCGGGGCAAAATATCTCCGATATCGTATCGTTGGCATCACCAGCAACTAGAGATAATAGCAGCTTTGTGGACAATTCCGTGATAGACGCGAGGACAATGGATACTTTCGGAAACAGCAGTGCTTTAGACTTAAGACACGGAAATAACAGAATGAACAGCCAAAGACAAGACACTTTTTCAAACGAGCAGTCGCGCCATTCAGTAACAGCTAAAAAATACGTCCAGATTTATTCGAAACCTTGTATACATTCTTTAGTGGGTTACTTTAAGACGGTGAACATTTCCTCTGCGGCTACAGCAGTTGTGTCGGCCTCTGTCAGTCTTCTTGTTTTCTTTTTCGGCTACGTGCTGATCCATAACCTGGAGGGTCCAGTCACCGTCTCCGACGTTTATCTTCCTACAACAGACGCTCAGCGTGTCAGCTCAATCTCTTCTCGTCTGCAAGAGGACAATTTCACCTCCATCAGACGGCCGCTTCCAACCGTGCAAACGTTTTCTTATGATTTGTCACACTTTGTTGTCTGTAACAAACAAACGCAGCTATCCTGTGCAGATGCGTCCAATGGCTCCAAGACAGTTTGTGAATCTGAAATAATTATAGACGACATTAAGCCGGCAGAGAAAGAAGATTCTAAGTCATCATGTCAAGATTCCCATAACAGTGTGTGATCTCTCTAGACTTTGGGCTAAACCTACATTGATGTTGGCCTGATAAATACGCCTTAATCCATACAAGCTCTCAAGGTACAAACATGTACATAATGACATAATGAATCTTGATATGATTCATTAAAAACAATGATTAGTTTTATTGCGAAACTCAAGAAGATTAAATAGCAAATACTGATAATTCGGTCATGCAATTCGGTCTAACCTTGGTGGCACGATGGCTAGGCACTCACCCTAAGATCTGAAGGCACCTTACTACTACTGGCTCGTAATCGATCTTGCTTCTGATGCCCTGATCTGACGAGGGTCATAAGGTTTTAGATTAGCTTATCGTGGACAAGCTTCTGCTCTAGGTGCCCCGTCTTGAATAGACAGTAGCGATCATGTTCCTCCTCTCAAACTGCTCTCATCTAACTTTGTAGGTTGTTGTTGCTTTCATTATTCATTGTAAGTTATTCTATGTCCATTTTTACTCATTGTGCCTTCATTAAGAATAAATGCCAGGTAAACAGCCAGTATATTTGAACTTTGCAACTTGTTTCATTTGTTCCCCCATGTTAAAGAGATTGTATTTTGGGCTTGAGTATGTCTTTGATATGACCATACATTTGTTTCACATTCAAAGGCAGGTCCATTCTTTCACCCTCAGAAACATTACTATCTAGAAGTTTTTGGAGCTGTTCACAAGATTATTTCTGTCATTTGCATACCTGAGATAATACAGGTTTTCACCATTTCCTTTTAAGCCAGAAATATCCTCAAGATTATTTCACTATTTAGTTTTAAAAGTGTGGAGTTATTACTTGTCCCTGCCTCATATTTATATACATATATACATGTTCAAGTACACATATAGACAATATTTTATGAAATACGTGAATAATGATGCATGTGTGTATAAATATAAATGTAAATGTGTACATGCATCAAACACAAATAAATCTTTCCATACTTTTAACAAGCAAGGAAAAAAACGCACGCATATTCATTTTAAAATATATTCGTTAAAAATAATTACAAACAAAATTCAAGGCCCGGTACAGTAAGATAAAATGAAGAGATTGAAATAAAAAGTAGAGGTTTGGTTTGTGTAAATGTCATACAAAAATAATATCTTTTTTTGTCAAATCAATAACTTTTCTCTTTCTCTCCCGTTCTCTCACTATCTCTTCCTCCCCCCTCCCTCCCTCTCTCTCTCTCTCTCTCTCTCTCTCTCTCTCTCTCTCTCTCTGTATATATACATATACATCTCTGGTTTTTGCTTTCTCTCTTTCTCTGTCACGCGCTCGCATGTGTGTATATATTTTATAAAAATAATAATTATTTTTCCTGTTTCTTCTAATCTATCCAAATTAAAGACACGAAAGTGCGTCGCAATTTTTTACTCTTTTAAACTAAAAGGACTATGCCTCGTACATAGTCAGTGCTGTTTGTTTGATTTAACCTGAAAACAAAACTATTACCTTTATTTGTCCTAAATTTGCTTTAACATTCTGACTATAAAAATCAATCAACTTGACCAAACAACTTAGTGCGGCATTTTTTAATGTGTTGTGACAAAGCATTTCATCGTATTTGTGTCGCTACATAGATCTCTAATACATTTTATACCTTTATTTTCTTTTTCTCTTAGATCTATTACTACAATTGAAGCAAAGCCTCTTTAGTGTAGCCGCTCTAAGTGTACTGTAGAAGAATCCTCCAGTCCGCCCTCAAACCCCAACCTTCCCATCCCCTTTCCAATCGCTGAAGGCTATGCCGAAAGCTGATCATTTCACACCCACTTCGTTCCTTTGCTGCGTTTTTCCTGCACTTGGTGTTCAGCAACTCCACTGAATGCATAGACCCCAGTTTTTGACTGTTTAAAAAATAAGGAGTAGTACAAATTATACGCTGTACGCAGGTCAGAGTCCGACACATAACTGTATTACTGTTCTTGTCCACAGAAGGAAGAGTAAGAGACTCAGCAGTCATCTCTAAAGTTAACATTGGTTTTGGGATTATGCAGAGGAAAATTGTCGAAGTTATGAAGTTCTTAACATTTGAGGTCAAAGTAAGATAGAACAGGACAAGAACTGGGTCGCAAAATACGTTTTATTATCGTCAAATGGCAGAGCAATAGTAGGAACAAGTGTTGCCAGTTGAGTAACAGTACAGCAGTGGTTGCAGCAGCAGCAATTGTTGAGTTAGTATTGGTACCTAATAATGGTTGCAGTCATAGAAGCAGGAACAGCTGCGACAGCAGCAGCAGTAGTAGTAGTAGTAGTAGTAGTAGTAGTAGTAGTAGTAGTAGTAGTAGTAGTAGTAGTAGTAGTAGTAGTAGTAGTTATGAATGTTCGTGCTAGATCCTTGGTATTTTTTATCAGCTTTTTAGAGAAGCCTAAATCAAAGAAAGTGGGCTTTGAAACAGAGATAGAGGTCTAGAGCGGTAGATACAAACACAAATAATTCTAATCACGAAAACCTATTTCTACGATTGAAATCTTGAATCTTCTGCAAGGCAGGGAATGTTGTTATTATAGTCTTTGTCAGCGCTTCTCGACATTCAACTTATTGCCCTTTGATTTGACGCCATCAAAATTATAAATGGAAAGATGAGCAAACATCAAAATTTTAATGTGTAGTAAAAATCAGAGCTGTTTGGCTATCGCAGATTCTGTTCCCAGCCGACTGCGTGGGCGACCAGGGATTTGTGCCTTCATCAGGTTCTCTACTGTTAAGTTAATGACATATGTGTCTGCTGCTGTTGCCATGGTAACTGACTGATGCGTTTATTGATTCACACCGTATTGTGTTTTGGTTCAATGTGTGAGGTTTTTTGTGTAGATTCTTGTATGGAATAATCTCTATCTTCTCTTCTAGCAGTGACGTGATATTTTGAATGTCATGCATCACGTAATGGGGAGTAATGTATAGATTAGAACTCGAGCACTGCGAAGTGATTTCAGGCTTTTAATCCTAGGGTGACGTTCGATGGCATAGAATATGCAGAGAAATGCAAAAAAGGCGTCTATCTCTGTTTCATCGATTATTTTAAGGTCTTTGACAAAATGAAACATGGAGAGCTGTTTCGTATGTTAGAAAAATTAGACATCGATGGGAAAGATCTGAGAGTAATAAGAAATTTATACTGGGATCAGACTGCATCTGTAAGAATTGAAAGAAAACATAATGATTTCAAATCCAAGAGCTGTGAGGCAGGGATGTGTAATGTCTCCTGATCTTTTTAAAACCTTTATAGTGAAATAATGTTCAGGAATCTTGATGGTATTTCAGGCTTTAAAATAAATGGAGAGAATCTTAATTATAAATCTCAGGTAAGCAGATGATACAATTCAAAAACTTTTAGATACTGTAGTTTTAGGGAGCGAAGAATGGGCCTGTCTTTGAATGTAAAGAAAATGAAATGTATGGTCATCTCAAAGAAATCCTCTAACTCTAAGTGCAATCCTGTAAGCAAAGGCGAAAAAAAATCAAACAACGAAATGCAAATATCTAGATAACATAAGATGGCAGATGTGCAAGTGAAATAAGTAAAAGAAAAGCCATGGCCAAAGATACATTCCAAAAAATGAAACCAATACTGGCAAACAGAAACATAAGTTTGAAAACCAAAATAATTAAAACATATGTATGGTAGTGAGTGTTGGACAATAAACAAAGAAATAGAAAAAAAAGCTTGAAGCAGTAGAGATGTTGTTATCAGAAGAATGATGAGGATATGGACAAATAAAAAGTTCAATGAATTGGTTCTGAAAGAGACTACTTTTGAGCGATCACAATTGAAGCCATAAGACAGAGGCAACTATAATTGTTTGGTTATATTTTCCGACACAAGGGTAAAATTCACTTAGCAATCACTGGAAAGATTGAAGGCAAATGCAGTAGAGGTAGACAGAGAATAACTTGTATTGCAAGTTTTAAGTCATGGGCAATAGGTAAGGGAAGCAACAAAAACTTTATGAAGTTAAATGGGAATAGGTATGAATGAAGGAACATGATCGCCAAGGTACCTAAAGAAGATGATGTAGAGGGATAAAACTAGTAAAAAGAGTATTGTAAACTTTTGACTTAATTGCCTAAAGCTTCCGAACAATTGTTAGGAGTTTAAAATCCTCTTCAACTCAACTATAGTTAGTCAAAAACTACTGCTTTTGAATGCCTTACACATACACCCAAATGATGCAAGCTGGTTTCAGCCTTAAGTTACAAGTTTGCCTTTCAGCTAATTCCAAATCTTCTTATTTGATTGTACAGAGGGAAAAAGAAAAGAAAAACAACTAAAGGTAACACATTTATAAACTTATTGTTTGATCTCGGAGAGAATTACTGCTGTCTCTGAAAGGAAGTCTTTAAAATCAGTTAACAGAGTCAATGTATCTAAAATCAATCAGGACTTTACAAATCTTGATGCACAATGCACTAAGATTCGCCTCTGTATATTTGTCATATTTTTGACGGCATATATTTTACTCAAGGGCGAACACTCCAAATATACAGAAGAGACATTATCTTGTCGAGATTTTACATCACTCAATACTAAAACCTGCAAGTTAGTTCTTTGATGTATGGAGCATATTTTGACATATCTGAGTATTTTATGGTATGATTTAACCTTTACCTCTACTGTGTATGAGTGGTTTAGGAAGAGAGAAAAGGGCAGTTACAACGTCCAGTGGCAAGGCAGTCTAGGCCGGTCATTAGTTATTGTTCTGTGTGTGTGGTTTTTGTTGTTGTTGTAATTGTTGAGCATATTAGATTGTACGCCTTGAGGCAAGGAGGAGATGAGCAAACCTTAATTTGTTTGTACCAGTCCTAATAACTTTCTGGTTCTTTGATAAGCATGACAATGATGATGCTGATTATGATGGCTGTAGTGGTAATTATAATTGATGTGGTGGTTGCGATGATGATAATGATGATGATGATGATGATGAATGTACTGATGATAGTAACAAATCTTAAGACTACAGAAGCATCCGGAGGTAGAACGGTATGTTTTTGGTTTTTTATTTATTTTTGATAATAGTGATTGTTATAGAAGCTATGATGGTAGTAGGCTTTGATAAATACCCGTACTTTGTGAGGCACATGTTGTCGTACAGCTCCGAGTGCCTCCTCTTGTAAAAATGTAGAGACAGCCTCATTGGCTGGTGTGCAACTCCAGTAAATGTTTATGCCTCTAGCAGTTCCAACACACTCTCTCACACAATCGCATGCCCCACTGTCTGCTTTATTTAATATGGAATACCAGGCTGTGGGTAGTTGGTGCCTTGGTCGATTGTCCAAAATATCTTTTTAGTATGCTTGACTGGTTTCAGAGAGATACTGAAGAAACGAAGGGCAAACCTGAAAAGCGATAAGCTGCCCAATCCTAATTATGTTAAGGCCAGAGGCAGGATGATTCCCATAATATTCCACTGGAAACGATCCCAAAATCTCGCAGAGGTGATAAAATGGCTACTTTGGCTACTAGTGATGTTGCTTTCTTTATTGTTGAACCTCCAAAAAGAGGGAAGTTTTTTTTTGTTTTTTTAAGTGCCTGAGAACTGCTTCTCATGATTTTCATGCAACTGCTGCAAGAAATATAAGATATCTGTGATATTCCCGAAGTTATCCCTCCTGACCATAATGCACAAGAAGCAGTTAATCAGCCACTAGATGTCATCAAAATCAGTCATTGGTCAGGTGATACCTCAAACACGCTAGCCCTCGGTGTGGGTGAACTAGAGAATTATATCATCCACGACAGTAGGGAATAAAGTAGGGATAATCCCGTAAACGGTGTGGGGAATCCTGTTCTTTGCAAATTTTGCAAAGTATTTAACTAATGTTTATAGAGAATAGAGAACAAAAAAATATTGAGCCAAAGACTCCAAGTTGACATGTTATGTGTAATAAATGAGGAGAACCTATGATGAAAAAGATGGAATGTAATCACAAAAACCAATCATATCACTACATCTATTTGCCTTGCTCATGCCTACCGTGTAGCTGTTAACAGCTCTAAGCTTACACCCTACAAAGTCAGCGCTTTAAAGTAAGGTTATAGCTTTAAGCCTACACCCTACAAACTCAGAGCTTTAAAGTAATGTTATAGCTTTAAGCCTACACCCTACAAACTCAGCGTTTAAAGTAATGTTATAGCTTTAAGCCTACACCTTACAAACTCAGCGCTTTAAAGTATGTTATAGCTTTAAGCCTACACCCTACAAATTCAGCGCTTTAAAGTAATGTTATAGCTTTAAGCCTACACCCTACAAACTCAGCGCTTTAATGTAATGTTATAGCTTTAAGCCTACACCCTACAAATTCAGCGCTTTAAACTAAGGGCAGGCGCTAGGAACATTCACATAACCACACAAAGAATAAACATTCCAATAAGACAATGTTTTGTTTTTTTCTTTTTAAGATCTTTGGTATAACTTGAAAATTTGAATAGGTTTTTTTTTTTCGGTATTTAGTTCTTGTAGCGTATTTGTCGAGTCTAAGACCACTCTGTTGTGTCAGTTTCCCTATCGCTTACACCTCGGTGTCGAAGTCCGACTAGTCTTGTTTTCAACAATGTTTTAGTTCAGATTATTTTTACTGGTTGCTCTTGTGCTGACGGTGAGAGCCCACCTTAATTACTCGTGAAATCTGATTGCCTTCTACAATTGCCGGTTATTGCTAAAGCTCCAGGACTACGCCCGATGAGGCCAAAAGTTTGGGATCACCAAAGAAGTAATATGGTCATGTACGGAAAATTAGATGTCTTATGAGAATTCATTTCTTCACCAAATCGTAAATAACCTTGCAATAAAGGTTATAGCTTAATCTTACACTGCTTCATATCAGAAACACACTGATTTTCTACTGAGTCTGTCAGTTTTGTCTGTCAAATTAGTCAGACAAGCGTCAAAACAAGACTTGTCTTAGCGCAGAACGAGGAAAAAATTATGTGGATCTGTCATGTGTCTTCTCTATTCTGAGCCGATTGTTGTCTTTGGCAAGGGAAGTAATGAGTTATTGAGTGTCAAGTAAGGGAGGGAACAACAAAAATATTAGGGAGGGGAAAATGGCGGTTCGAGAAGGATGTAAGATGAGGCTAGTCGCTAGAATCTAAAAATGAAGAGGATAGAGCATTTTATGTTCAAAATGTGGATGACTTTTATCCTGTCGTGATAATATCTGTGAAATCAAATTGACGTTTGTTTTTTCCATTGCCAGCACAGTGTAGAGACAGCGAATCATAATAAAGAGTCATAACATTGATTTTCTAGGGGCTTGGTAATGCAATTAAAAGTGGGGAAGATCACTACTCAGGAAATGCTAGAAACAATATAAAATATAGAATGTTCTTAACTCACCTGATTTGTACGTTGTCTCGGGAAGGGAAATTTGGGATGCTTTTGTTTATATTAAACTGGATCGATATGGAACAATCATTGAATGTCATAGTTGTGATAGAGAGTAAAAGAAAATAATAAGTGGGGGAGATGATTGATGCTGTATTGAAATGGTTTAATGATCGGCATATTGACAGTAATAAAATAGGAGATGTCTGGACGGTAATGGTTGACAGCGGCCCCATACAAAGCATATGATTATGATGCTGATGATGACGACGACGACGATGATGATGATGATGATGACTGTTGGGAGCAAGTCCCTTAATATATATATAGGGATCAAACACACTGTCCGTCAACGGTCACACAACTTCACAACAACAACAACTTAACAATATCGACTGCACGAGAAGGTCACACCAAATAGAAGGCAGAACACCGGGAATAGGCGACAGGAAACTTATATTATAATAATAATAATAATAATAATAA
>BLXT01008548.1:763927-774496 GCA_019648995.1 Plakobranchus ocellatus | reverse complement strand
AACAAGAGCTTAGGAGCAAGAAACACTTGCATTTTGCAGTGATAGAAGTATGCTTTGAAAATAATTTTAAAGTCAACATTGTGCTCATGCAGTAGGCCTAGAGTGATAACTAGCCTTCTATGTCGGCAATAGATCAAAGAAATCAAAGGTTGGTTTTTGGGAGTTACAGCCCGACCTTCAAGTCAGCCCCACATCAAAGTAATTTGAGATGCCGACTATGTCTAGTTTTAACAATATGAATGGTGATGTGCATACAAACTGCCTGACATTTACAAAAACTAACTTAATACCACATTTTACATTTTTCGTAATAGGCCTACATGTATCTTATTAATAATACCTAAGATGTTTTGTCCTAGATCTACTTTTAAAAATCCTATAGGATCTGCACACTGAGTGATAACTAGATCTAATGCATTGAAGGGTAGCCACCTTATCATCCAGTCTCTCTCTCTCTCTCTCTCTCTCTCTCTCTCTCTCTCTCTCTGTTTTTCTCGGTCTCTGTCACAGTCTTCTTAAATGACTCTGTTTTAAAAATGTAAATTTCCTTATCTTTAGTTGTTAGCGTCGTTGTGGATTTTTCTTTTCTGAGGCAATATTCTGATGTTTTCTTTGTCCAGTCTCTCTCTCTCTCTCTCTCTCTCTCTCTCTCTCTCTCTCTCTCTCTTAACTGCCATATGAAAGGGCCTTGCGCCTATTATGAGTATTATGCATTACCCTCATAGGACTCGTCACCCTTTCAGGTGAGATCGTTGATAGGAGTGATATCCCTTGTACAATTCCAAGAAACCTCGGCATCGCTCCTTTTATTAAAGAATATAAATAAAAAACAGTTTGAAAAATCAGATACAATGACCCAAACCTTGAGATAATAAAATGATTGCTCACAAGTAATATGTTGTCAATAAATGTTCATGATGAAACAATTGAAGAGTTTAAAACTTGAATGGTTCTGATAACGCACATGCCAGGTCTAGAACTAGATCTAGATTCGATGCTTCTTTGGTTCAATAGATAAACTTTTATTGTTTTGACCAAACAGTGGAAAGGATAGAATGCTTAATGAGGTGGAATGTTTAATATTGCACCAGATGGAAAGCTACACTAATCAAGCAAGCCAAATATTCAGATTTGATTCAGTCAGGTAGCCCTATAGGTCCCTGTTTCAATGTTTTGTTCTATTTTTAGACATGTTTTAGTCTCCACCGAGGCACAGATTAGACTAGACCGTAGATCTTTGCAAGATTTAAACCAAGGTTTATTACTTAGTCAAATCTTGGGTAAACCAGCCTTGTTGAGTATATAATAATTTTTAAAAATATAATATTGAATAAAGAGAACATCAAGTTAGAGTATATTGAAGTGATCTTTAAAAGCCTTTACTAGAAAACAAATGGAAACCATGTCTGAAAAGCATGATGCCTTAGGCCTTTAATATGATATTCTTATTTTGACTGTTTAATTTGGTGTGCTAATTTTGACAGGATAGTTCATATCTTTCTCACCCAATGAATGCAATGAATTAATATATCCCACCACAATCTATACAAGATGTTTTCTTTTCATTCTATATACAATGGATCATAATTTTAGGCCTTACTGAGATTTTGTAAACCTGTCTCACATAGGTTTTCTTTTTTCATATAACCTTTTGTTGAGTGAGCTAGAATTTTGTTTTATACAGTGAAGGGCACCTTAAAAAAATTCATCACACAGGCCCTAAGCCTGCAGGTCTTTAAGGCTTGATAAATGGTGATATTTTTGGACCAATGGCTGTGAGGGAGATACTTTCTTGAATCTTTTAGAAGAAAAAAATTCATTAATTAGCCTCTGATATTATACTTTAAAGTTATGGAATGTCTATGGTTGAGTATGTAATTAAGGTGTAGTACGGTTTAGCCATGCACATTTAATTGTACTCGTATATTCCTGTGAGACTCTAAATTCCTGTGAGAACAATTTGGGGTTGGCAGGTCTGTTCACTGTCTTTCAGCCCCTTTCTTTCTTTCTTTTCCTTGCTTTTTTCCTCTCTTTTTCTCTCACTCTCACTGTCTATCAGCCTCTCTTTCTTTCCCTTGCTCTTTTCCTCTCTCTCTCTCTCTCTCTCTCTCTCTCTCTCTCTCTCTCTCGCACTCTCACTGTCTATCAGTCTCAGTCTCTTTTTTTCCCTTGCTCTCCTCCCTCCCCCTCTCCCCGCCTTTTTTCCATCCCATCCCCTCCTCTCAAAACTGTTAATTTGATGTACGTATATAAAAAAATTAAAGCAGCCCAGTATAATTATAGGAAGCCGTAATAGTTTTAAGGGCCGGCAACGACAGTACCAATGTTTTGCCTTCTTGTAATCACCTATTTACTCTCTTTTCCTTTTTTTCCCCCCTGTCTTTTTTCCCCCACACATATTTCAACCTCCTTGACGAGGCTCCATTATTTTGTCAACTAGCATTACACATTCACACAAATCCCTAGATCTTCAGTGTCTGCCAAACACACACACACACAGATATTTCAACCTCCTTGATGAGGCTCCATTATTTTGTCAACTGGCATTACACATTCACACAAATCTCTAGATCTTCAGTGCCTGCCAAACACACACACACACACACACACACACACACACACACAGAGATATTTCAACCTCCTTGATGAGGCTCCATTATTTTGTCAACAAGCATTACACAAAAACACAAATCTCTAGATCTTCAGTGTCTGCCAAACACACACACACAGAGATATTTCAACCTCCTTGATGAGGCTCCATTATTTTGTCAACTAGCATTACACATTCACACAAATCCCTAGATCTTCAGTGTCTGCCAAACACACACACACACACACACACTCACACATTTCAACCTCCTTGATGAGGCTCCATTATTTTGTCAGCTAGCATGACACATTCACACAAATCTCTAGATCTTCAGTGTGTGTTAAACACAGACATAAGCTTTCTGTGCGTCATAATCGCCCTTGCTTCGACCCTCTTTAAGGTCTCTGTTTGGTTAAGCAACCAACCTTTCAGTTATGATATTGACCCCTCAGATTGAACAAAACTGTCCACTGACGAACCCAGACTGTAAACATTACCTCTATTGCCTCCCATTTCCTCAAGAACGAGAGAGTAAACTTACTTGAGTCTCTCTCTCTCTCTCTCTCTCTCTCTCTCTACCTCTCCCTACTCTCCCCTCCTCCCCACTCTCTCCTTCTCCCCTTTTCCTCTCACCTCCCTTTTCTTCCTTCTCTAAACCCAGCTGTTTTTGTCTGATTCTTTCTCTCTTTTTTTCTGTTTGCCTGCCTTCTTTTAGTCCTGTCTGTCTATCAATCCCTCTTCCTCTCCAATCTGTGTGCCAACAATAATCTCCCCGCTGCTCCAATGTAGTGACTTGAATTCTTAAGCCATTTTAGAGCTTTTAGCTCTTGCTTGGATATTACATTCGGAACGTTTGTTTTTCTCTCGCTCTAGATATCTGTCTCTCCTCTCTCTCTCTCTCTCCCTCTCCCTCTCTCTCTCTCTCTGTGTCTCTGTCTCCGACGAGCACTCTCCTCCACACCTTTCTCTCACCATAGTCTAGCTGGTGGCATTTCCTGAAATTGTATGCTCGCTTTAGTCTTATTCTTATATCCACTTCCCCCGCACCTGCAATGACAAATCCGCAAGCATTTCAAACGAGTTTAATCCTACATAGTAAAGCATCTGGCCCCTTCACTGTTTTATGTTCATCGTATTTTCTAAGCCCTGTAGCGGGGAACAATCATTTGAACTGATTTAGCCCTAACAGAGTCCGCAACTTGAAAAAAAAAAAACAAAAAAACACAAAACAAAAACCAACAACAACAACAAAACCCAAAACCCATTAGCCACCCAAAAAAATCTTTTTCTTTTCTTTTTTCTTCTTCTTCTTCTTCTTCTTCTTCTTCTTCTTCTTCTTCTTCTTCTTCTTCTTCTTTTTGAAAGGCTTTTTATGAAACCTGAAAGTTCTCTATTTTCTTAACATCGTTATTTTCTTCCCAATGTGGAAAAAATTTATCGAATATTACAATCTACAATGACTTGAGAATAGATTGCACATATATTATGTAAACATGCGTCGCTTACGCTGAACCTGCGCATGCGCCGCTCTAGCACTGACTGACCCTTTGGTTTTGACCCGCTTCCTTTTTCATCCTCTTGACTCAGTTGGTGTACAGACCTGACATGAATACCGGAATTGCCGTCTGCCACGCTCATTCCGTTACTTTTCAGAAGCCTATTAATGTCAGCTGATGTCATTTCCTGCGAGGCGCCCACCTCAAGGGCTTGGTCTTCAGGCCATTCACGAGCCTTCAGTGGGGAGAAAGACTGTCTCAAAATAGAAGCTTGAAAATGAGAAAGTAATTTATTCCCGTTACTCATGTGTTAATCTAGCCCCTTTTCATTGTCAGAAATCGCTAGTGGGACGCTACCTTTTCACTTTCAGTATCTAACCAAAGATCATCTGAGACAAGATAAAGCAACGCTTGAAAAATCATGTCCGTGCCGTGTCAGATCTAAAACATCTCGGTCAGTGTTTCGGCATGTCGTGCAGACTGTGGGTTCCAGTCTCCCACATCAATTTTTGAGCATAAAAAATGTTTGATCTGATACTCCTGTTGATTTCAAATTTTCTAAGGGGTCAAGTAGGAGGTTTATCAGGCGTGTCAACGCGGTTTCCCCTTTAGTAGGAGGTTTATCAGGCGTGTTAACGCAGTTTTTCCCTTTAGTAGGAGGTTTATCAGGCGTGTTAACGCGGTTTCCCCTTTAGTAGGAGGTTTGTCAGGCGTGTTAACGCAGTTTTTCCCTTTAGTAGGAGGTTTATCAGGCGTGTATACGCGGTTTTCCCCCCTCAGACATTTTTTTCCATATTCTCCTGCATGGAGAAGTAGAAACACTGTTACTTATCTTTGATTTTAGCACTCAGTATTCGCACTTGTCTTTAGCAATATAGCTGTTAAATCAATAATTTTCTTCCTTTTCCTCGCAATTATAATCCAACTAAGGAGAGGTGGCTCATCTTGAGGAATAGTTGGATATCATGCGAGAGCTCCGAGGTTCAAATCTTAGTCCGGACCAAGACATTTTCTTTTCTTTTTTTTTTTTTCCCTCTCCGTGTCTAGCCAGGACTAAATGGGTAGCTTAGTCTCTCAGGACGCGGCGAAAGTAAAGGCGGCGAGGAAAGCAATGGCAACCTACCTCATAATGCCTTTTGCAAAGAATAATCAGGACGTTTCGATCAAGCATACGGAGAATCTCACTTTGTTAAATAAATATATTCTGTATAAATAATAATCGAATTTAGTTCAAATCTTAGTAAAAATATGTTTAAATGTGAAGTTAATTTGAATTTGAAAAAACAATTTTCAACGTTGAGGGAATTTTATTACAAAAGTGGCTTTTAAAACAAATCAGTAATTCATTGATAGCGAAAAATGAGAGGCGCATAATCAAATTGTAGCGAGACAAGTCATTTTTATTTTTATACGTGAAATTAAAAAAACAAAGCAAAAAAAAACAAAAAAAAAACACTCACTTTATATACTTGAGTTTTAGCCAAAATCATTTAATTGAATTGTGTCAAAAACCTCCAAATTGGGCGGAAAATGGTTTTATATCTAATAAATTGTAGCGAACCATGTGATTAGTTCCAGGCAGACAGTTTGGCGCACGTCATCAGATCCCTGAGGTCCAGGCACAGGGAGACTAAATGAACACCCAAGGCCCACATGCCTGGTAATTATTTCTGGTACGCCTGCTGGCAAAACTTCACTTTCTTCTTCCTCTTTTTTACAACCCTTTCTTTCTATACTTTTTTAAAGCAGAAGGAACGGCAGAGGAAAATGCTCTGGTACATTCCAAGCTGAATACCACCGAGTCTGACATGGCTTCAGTAGGGGTGGGGGTGAGACTTGCGATAGGCATGCGGTCTGGCAAGTCCCATCATTCAGCGTCAGGTCTGCAGACTGAACTGCAGGAGCTGTCCTATTGGCTTGTTGCACGCTGCTGCCGGTCTCCATACTTAGCCTCATGCTCGGAGATGTCTACAAGGCTCGTAGAGATAAGGTCATTGTAACCTTGGTGGTTGGCGTCATAATAAAGTTTTCGTTTCATGGTCACGGCGTTCGGACGTAAAAGATACGTGGATTGATCTCTCGTCATGAAAATCAACTTTTAAATTTCGATTTCGCCCTAAAAGGAGACATGGCGATGTCAAATTCTTGTTCTAAAATATCGAACTCCTAGGAGATAGAGGATCGTTCAATAAATGAAATAAGAACAACTATCGTAGTTCATTTCAATTTTAAGAATATTTGTTTGGAATAAAGACCGTTTTAACGTATTTTTTTATGATGTTACGAGCGCTTCTCAATTCAAACCTTATTCTTTAAAACCATCACGCATGCCAAAGCAGATTCACTACATTGGAGATCTCAGACTTCTGGTCTCTGTCGTTTCTCAAGTTTCGAACCAGTGTCATTAGATCCATGAAGAGGTCAGGGCGAGAGAGTTGCGCTGTGGCCTGCATAAGCACAATCTGAATAGTTTCAGTGTAGCGTTACATAATAAGTTGTTTTGACTGTGCCTTCCATCCTCAAACGTGAACTCACTTCTCTCGCGGAAATAGAACAAAATATAGGGAGAGCTCCAGTTGGATTCGAACCTCGAGCTTGAGCAGGGCGGCAGCATAGGCGTGAAGCTTTGCAGCTCAACCCCACAGAAAATCGAAAGCTCCTCTGAATTTTTTAAAGTCGCAATTGCATCTCTTCTGTGAGATAAAACAAAAGCAGGCGTTATCGAATTAATGTTGGGGCTAAACTTTATTCATAGGAGAAGTGACTAGATTTCTCCCACCTGCCCAGAAAGGAACAGATAACTCTTGCAGTCGCACACCTGGTAATCTGCTGGAAGTGAGTAATTCTGCAGAGTTTTCCAGTCTGTGTGGGTACAAAGGTGAGGCCCTCAGTTGATAAGCTAATGAGAAGCTCGCGCTGCCACAGGGGCACAAGGATCAATAGGACCATGTTGCTTTTATGTTCTTTTAAAAAAAAAATTGTTTCCCTGGTCGATAGGATGAGTCTGTCCCAGGTGAGGCAAACAGAGCGATAATCGTAAGGCTTAAAATCTAGCAGAATATCACGCAGTATGATTGTATTTAGAAATATGATAGAAGGCCGAATGGGGTGAACGTCCCTAGCTCACTTATGTTCACAATCATAAAAGTTGGTTTAGTTTAAATAACTTCTGCTGTATAGAAAATTCTAAAGGTTTTGAATGAACACCAAACAAATCAGAACATCCGGCCACCCTCTCTGGGGAAATGGAAGCATTACAATGTGGGAGGAGATAGACAGAAAAAAACCAGAGACTGGGAAAAGGGAGAGGAGGGGAAGGCAGAAGAGATAGAGATAGATAAATAGATAGATAGACAGGCAGACAGACATATAGATAGATAGATAGATAGATAGATAGATAGGGAGAGGGAGGGGGAGAGAGAGAGAGAGAGAGAGAGAGAGAGTGTGTGTGTATACACATCTAAATTGATTGAAATGCAAAGTACTTAAAGTTCTAGGTGCCTACAGTGAAAGGAAAATTAGTAAAGCGGGCAGAGAGAGAGAGAGAGAGAGAGAGAGAGAGAGAGAGAGAGAGAGAGAGAGAGAGAGAGAGAGAGAGAGATCACCCCTGAAGAGTGAAGAAAACGAATGGAAAGAAGAGAAGAAGTGTGTGGGAAATGAAAACCAAGGTTGGCAGTGTGATGAATAAGACTGTGACAGAGGTAAGCCTCACTCTTTGGGACTAGTTGGATAATTGAGCAGTCTGAACCATGGGAATCCGACATTGCCGCATTACCGTTCTTATCCTAGGCTTGGTGACGACCATGATAGGCATTTCTCTCTCTCTCTCTCTCTCTCTCTCTCTCTCTCTCTCTCTCTCTCTCTCTCTTTCTCTTTCTCTGTCTTTCTCTCTCTCCCTCTCTCCCTCTCATCTATCTCTCTATATCTAATTCTGTCTATATCTCTCTCCGCCCTCTCTCTATCTATATTTCTCTCTATCTCTCTTTCTATTCCTCTCCCCTCTCTCTCTATCTCTCTCTCTAACTCCTTCTCTCTCTCTCTCTCTTCCTTCATCACCCCCCCCCCCCAAAAAAAAAAAAAAAAACAGAAACAAAAACAAAAAACACTTTTTATGCTGACAAAAGTTAATGACCGTTGATAGCTGGCGTTTAGCATCAGAGTGTGGTTTCCATGCCAGTGTTAGAATTATGAAGAACCGGGTCAGGATTCTGTACTCTAGAAGTAAGCGAGTACGCAATTAAAAAACATTGTGCTCTCTGAAGGTTTTCCATGCAGATCCAGAGAGAGTCGACTCCAATAAGGTAATCAGAAAGCCAATAAGAATTCAAACAATAGAGTAGTGGTTTCATAAATAATGACCTTTAAAAAGCATACAATTTGTTGTCATAATTATTTCTTTTTACTTCTGAGGTCGTTGTTTAACATAATAGCTGTACACCTTTGGTATAATCTAGTAGAAACGTAGGCCTCTTGAATTACTAGTCTCATTAACATATGCATCTTGAAAAGTACAGACCATTATTGAAAAAGAAAAAAAAAAAGGCAAAACAAAACCAGTTAATATCAAGTATTCAGACATGAAAAGTCAAAATCAAGTTATAGAGCTAGAATTATTGAATGCACAAGCCTCGGTTTGCGTTTAGGAAACCGCTATGTTGTTCTGAAGAAACTTGTTTACGCTCTTCTTCGTTTAACGTTATCATAACTAGCCAAACCCATAGCTGATTGTTATTATTTCACTTAAAGATATTCTCAAGAAAACAAAAGTTGCGCACCAAACATTTAATGCTGTTTTTTTCCCCTCTTGCTTTGACTTGCGGCGTAAAAAGTTCCGGAACATTATTGGTATTATTAAAATCTCAACTTGCATAATTATTTTGTTTCGCCAGCTCAATAAGGTTTAAATAAGGTTATAAAATGTCGTTTTGTAAATCCGTAAAACAAACTCGGGATTGTAAAATAAACCCACATAAATTGGCATGATCTAGAGTAACATTATCTATACTTTCTTTTGGATTTTATTGACGCCCTACAAAATGTTGTATAGGCATTACAAGTTTGAGCTTAGCTCCATCGTTATAATAAGAGATGCATAGCATTCGTAGCATACAAAGGTGACTTTGTTTTCTGTTTTCTATCATTAGATATTGAAATAAAAGTTCGATTCTAAACTACAGTATATATATATATATATATATATATATATATATATATATATATATATATATATATATATTTTTTTTTTTTTTATGGCTAGCCCGCAAAGGGTAGAAAAAAAAATAGTGAAGGGAAAAGAGCAATGTATAAACTCTAGAAACAGCAGGGCTTCGTTCACACGTCCTGCTGATTCAGAAATATCATCTCTTTGAGTGTCACCCATTTGCCTAAAGTCACGCAGTAAAAAAACCATTTGAATCATGAAATAATTATAAATGTTAGAGATGTCACGAAATCGTGGCTATCCAATACAGACAAACCGAGAGCTCAATGACCGATAGGAAAAAATGGGGTAAAAAGTTACAGACTTGCCTCAAGCTGGCAGCCATTGAGGATTTCTTCAGCTGCAGGGAGCGGGTTGTTGCTGTCTAGTTTTGGTGCGCATGTGTGCACACAACTCAGACCCGCCCATTTCACACCGTTTTCTGTAATTATTTTTCCAACTTCTCTCTCTCTCTCTCTCTCTCTCTCTCTCTCTCTCTCTCTCTCTCTCTCTTTCTTCCCCGTTAAAAAATGGGGGTTTAACTTTATATCTGGAGAAATGAACTTTAAAAGAATTGTGGATATTTAAGGCGCATTAGACTGCTCAGGTCGCGGGGTTTCATGTTTTATGTAACAGCCTCATATCTAGATATTATAAATGCTTGTATGGCTTTTTTCTTTGTGTGCATGTTTTTGTGTGTGAGGTGAAGGGCAAGCGAACTCTGCCTACAAAACACCTTTTAAAAAATAACGGAACAAATTATAGCAGCTTTGTTTTTCTTTTTATTTTCTTTCTGCTTTTTTTTCCCTCTTTTTTTCTCTCGTTAGTTTTCAAGTGGAGCAGTAGGAACTTGATATGCATGCACGCAATGAATACATGTATCTGAAAAACCGTGAGAATGAGCAATAATTGCTTTACGGCGACCACTTGATCGGGGGCAGGGGCGAACTTGGCGGGGTTCTCTCCTCTCCCATATACATTATGTTAGTTCATTTTGACCATGATTTTTGGGAGGGCATGTGCACTGTTGTTATTAGCAGGTTATACTAGTTTATGCTGTATACCCTCTTTTTTTTTTCTTCTAGTAATCGCCGAGTGAATGGCCTGATAATTATACCCTTTTATGACAAGTAACTCTTTATTGGGAGGTTTGACGTTGACAGTTAGGGCTAGGAAGAAGGCGTGTGTGTATTTAGAGTAATTGTTCTATTTATCTCAAAGTTCAAACTATTTATGACAAATGCTTTAAAAAAAAACAAAAAAAAAAACACCAGCAGCTCTAG
>BLXT01008548.1:725322-736468 GCA_019648995.1 Plakobranchus ocellatus | reverse complement strand
CGCGGCGCGTGAGGGTCTTTAAAGGGCAACGGGAGAAGAGAGAGAGGGGGGTGGAGCAGTGGCACATGAGGATCTTTAGAGGGCAACAAGGGAAAAACTTGTGGATTTGGAGAGAGAGAGAGAGAGGTGTCAGAAAGAAAGGAAAAGAGAAAAATTGAAAAGGCTCAATCTCCCAACTGTTCAAGTTATAGGAAATTGATTTGTTTTTTTCTCACCACTAAGGAAACTAAAATTATCATTTTGCTCTTGTCAGTTTTATTTTGTCTGTAAATGAGGATAGGGAAAAAAACATATTTGCTTTGCCCATTCTGAGTGTGTACATAATAGATTGTATTATTTTAACGAAGTTCTTTCAACAAGCCAGACCTAGAGAGCAGATTTCACTGGTTAGAAAGTCGGATAAAATCACTGAGGACTGAAGCAAAGAACTGTGTATCCCATTCTTTATTCTCGTCCAGTATTTATTTTACCTTTTCCAGCTATCTTTCATGTTTAGAGATTCAGCACTCGCTGTGTATTTGCCTTTAAAAGTCCATGTATTGTGTGTCACTGTCATATTATGATGTTCAGTTTTCTGGCTATATTCTAGCTGACCTGTTCTTCTTTTATTCCTCTCCAGAGGATGACATTTTTATAAGCGGAAGTGGCTCAGGAGATGGTTCAAACAATTATGATGATGAAGAAGATGAAGGCTACAGGTTTGAAACTGATGACGAGGACGGCTATTTCGAATCTGATGACGAAGATGCTGGCATACTGGAGGGCAGCGGTGCAGGTCAAGGTCGTGGATCTGGAGGAGGCTATTATGTTCCCGATGGCGGCAACATCAACATTGATGGCTACTCTGACAGATTCACTCCAGGCAACAGGGGGAACGGCAACAACCGGGGGCGTTACAGTCAAGGCGGGGGCCGCAAGCACCGCAAAAACTACCCTCACTTTGATAACTCGGATTTGGGCTTTGGGGACAATGGCAGGGACTCGCCAGATGGCACTGGGAATTTTAATAATAATGGTGGGCAAAGGGGCAGCAACAATGTTCCACCCATTGTTAATCCTGGAGGGCGGATGTACAATGGAAATGACAACAACAACAACAACAACAACAACAACAACAATAATTACAACGGCAACCAAGGTAGTAGAGAACGCAATGAGTCACCATCAGACGGGGGAGGCAAACTCCCCATCACAGCAAATATCAGCATGATCCTCCTGCTTCTAGCTCTTCAGTTTGTTTTTGTGCGGAGATTTCTCACCCCTGGTCTATCGTTGTGTTGATACTCTCTACAGGAGTAGTGAAACAGTTTTGGGGAAATGAGAAGATGTACAACAATCAGTGTAGTAGTTTTCAGTCCTTACTCTTCCACAGGCTAGTACATTTTTCTTTAAATTACACTGGATTTGTTTCTTTGATTTTGGAATTTTGTTTTTCTTTTCATAGAACATGTAGTATTGGAAATTGGTAAAGAGACTGATATCTTATAGTTAAGTATTAGCACAGACAGTCTGTTGTAAATTCCAAGGATCATGATTTTGATCCTAGACTTAGAACTAGTCACTTGATCTATTTTATTTCCGTTCTCATTAGCTGAACAAAATATCTGTATCTCAGCTGAAACACAAGTCTCCTAGTACGTTTTATTTTCAAGTTAATTATCTATTATATTTCATGGTCGTCCCAACACCAAGCGTTTTTGTATACATTATGGTAGTCCTTCATGATAAACCAGCCCCTTAGACCAGCTATGATATTTTCAGCCAAACTTCATAGACCATCAACAATAAAATCCCTGCTAGGATTGGCTGGATTCTATTTATAAAAGTAAAAATCTGATCATATCGAGAATAAGGAAATAAAAAACTTATCCTGCAATCTGTGCAAAGAGCACACATAAGTATATTACTGTAGTATTGTCAGATAGATTTATTTCTAATTTTATGTAGACTAGGCTTATTACTTTGATGGAGTCAGCCATTAATTAAATTGTAGTGGAGTTGATAGATCTGTGGATTCTTCTGTGGATGAAATGTGTGGCTCAAAAAGGAAAAGATGGAAAGAAAGACGTGACCAGAAAGAACAAGTGCTTTTGCATTGACATCTATGAGGAAAACACTGCTGTTTAATTACAGTGAACATAGACTTTCACTTTGATCAAAGTGACTTGCTCTGCCCAGCCAGCATTCTGAAGATGTGAACAGGCAAAACTTGAATCACACAGACAAGCAACGTAAAGAAAACAAATCCTTGTGTCTAGTGTGTTTGCAGTGGTGGCAGTTCCATTGTGGGCAAATGCCTTGGCCTCGGGATGAGAGGGTTGAGCATCCCAAACTATTCCAGCACATCATTTCTTTATGATTTTCCATGCTCAGATTTCAGTGACATATAGGGCAATGGAAGAACAGACCTGAGGATTCCCCAGACCTCTCTATATATGGACTCATCAGTGACGGTGTTTCTGGATTGCGTGGACCTCAACAGTTTGCAGAGTCTGTCTATTGCACGGGCTCCCCAGTAACACTGTGTCTGTACTACAACACGAGGAAGATGAAATATTATTCCTTCTGAAATAAACTTTACAAAAGAGAAAAGACTGCTAGTAGCATAAGAAAAAACCTGGACCTGACTGTGTGTCTGAGCATGGCCTGGCAAGGTACTCACTTCTGCAGTACTAGCCAAGAATCAAACTGTTTTTACCTCCCTTTGTTTTGACCTGTCTAAGTACATAAGTAAAAATTCCCGCCAGTGTGTTTGTGAAGTAACATTTCGCCCACAGTGTTTGTGAAGTAACATTTCGCCCACAGTGTTTGTATACCTTCTTTTGCTATTGGACATTAAACAAATGCTGTTTTGTGGAACTAAGAATTAGTTGATACTCTACACAAACACTAGTGGCTAATGATTTTTGTTCTTGTGGTGAGTTTGATTTGAAACCCTGTCCAAAATAGGATTGTTAAGACTCAGTAAAAAAAAAAGCTCTTTGGAAAATTTAGAACATGGTCTTGAAACGTGAATTTAAACAGCAAAGTTTGTCATATTGTGGTTGAAAACCTAGAATTTTATTTGCTTGTCATTTTGCAACTGCAATATTAGTTGATTCCATAAAATCTGGATTGAAGTTCACGTCAAAAACAATTTTGAGATCAATAAATTAAAAGTTGTTTATTTTTTAAGAGAGCAATAATACTGATTGGAATTTTACGTGAATGCTAATAATTCATGGGAATGAACATTATATGATATTGATGTTTCGTAGAAAATCCACAAATTGAGAGAAATTTATAAGCATAGAGTGAAAAATATCAGCCTTTGAGGTAGGAACTGATAAACTGGAGTTAAGGCACTTTACTGGGATTCTCTTTAAAAACTGATGATTAAAGGAGGAGTTTAATTTAATTCACTCGCTTGCATTTTTTTAGGCTGTTTCATACAATGGACAGTTAAACTTTATGTTAATATGACAAATGTATTTGTTGAATAACGAGCCTACTATTCTATATAATGTAGAATCAAACAAGTAGTCTTAAAGCAAAAGACTATGCCAACAACCAGAAAGAATATAATAATCAAGGTGCATTTTGAGAAAATATATTTTCTTTAAAGCTTTTATGAATTATTTACATTTAAGACGAGAGTTTATTTTGCTTTACTCAAGAACTTTTACTGAGAAAAAAGTACAATTTTTGTCGTAAATTGTATGAAGTTTTCCCTTTTTAAGATGGATTTTACTTTGATATTGCTTTTCTGATCTTTATACCTATGTACTAAGAGAACATAGCCTGAGAAAAAAAATTTCCTCCTGATTTTTACCTAAGATGAACATTATTATTAATTTTTTTTTATTATTTTTTTTTTTAATTTGACAGTAGCCATTTTTTGCTGGAATATATTTATTGAATGAACTGTGACTGTTTATAAGTTAATGTTTTAATATTTTTCTATATTATTATTATTATTATTATTATGCCCTCTACTGATGTTTGTGTTGGGAAAGAAATCGTCAGGTTCGCTTCAAAATAAGATACTTTGCAGCAGAAGCAGGAGTCAAAATGTGGGTTAAGTTGTGATATAATACAACCTGGCATTTGACACTAAAATCCTCTTGAAACGTTTGGGGGTAAATCTGGCAATGGTATGATTTGATGGAGCCCTGAGAAAATGTTCTCCTCGCCAACTATAAACCCATTTCCCATCAAATGGTTTTGCTGCAAAATGTCTTCTTTTGAAAGAACTTTTCTGCCCCTACACATATTAAGGTTTAAAGGCCTTAACCCATGTTGTACAAAGCATTGTATTGTCGTTTCTGATGCTGCTATTATACAATTTGATAATAATAACATATTACTATGATTGTAAACCATATATATGTACATGTATTTATATTAATATATAAAATTGCATCATTTTTTTTTTTTTTTTTTTGGTTTCAATTTTCACATGTTAGAACTGGAACAAAGTTGTGAGGTATTTGCTTCTATGCTTGTGGGTAAATGTGCAAGAGAGAGAGAGAGAGAGAGAGAGAGAGAGAGAGAGAGTGTGAGTGTGTGTGTGTGTGTGTGTGAGAGAGAGAGAGAGAGAGAGAGAGAACGTGCTTGCATGCGAGAGAGAGTGTGTGTGTGTGTGTGTACGTGCATGCATGCGAGAGAGAGAGTGTGTGTGTCGTAGTACATCTCAGCATTGACTCTAGAATAAAGTAGGAATGAGTAAGTTAAGTTTACATCTGAGCGAAAGTGACGTATTGTGCTTCTGTTAGAGACATACTCAAAGCCATTGATAGCTTCCTTTAGTTTTTACATTTTGTTTTCATTCATTCATTCAGTTATATATCAGTTCAGTCACAGCGCAGTAATTATGGCTTTGGATAATTTGAAATGGCTCCCCACAGTTTGCAAGTTTCAAATTTTCTTTCTCCAGTTTAGGCCTTCTGTTCTAAAATCAAATTTCATAAACTGCAGCTAAATAGTCTTTGTCAGTGAGTGTGTAACTGTTACACAAAACAACGTGCTTTAGGCTTGTTTGCAACCCATTCATTGTGCACTATAGATTAGGAAAAAATAAGATGTTTGCAAGTTTACAAAAATTTCAAGCCACTCTTCTGAGGGCTGCTATACTCCTCTTGTCTCAGAAGATCAGTAAGCCATTAAATGAACTAACATTAACGTTTGAATCCATCTGACAGGGCGGGAACTTGTTTTTCTTCCATTTCAGCAATGAAATCAAGTTTTAAACACATTCCCTACCGGCTTGGATTTTTCGTAATTCCTAAACCCCAAGTCGGGTCACCCGGCTCATGACTAGAGCAAGTTAAGTGCACAGCTAACATAGTGAGGTCCAGTGGGGAAAATCTGGGTGGATAGGGAAAGAGTTAAAGCTAGCTTATCTTTTGGTTGAAGAAAAATATGTAGAATTATGTTTTAAAATAATGACAGGAGAATTTCAGCAGCATCATCAATATGGACAAGCTATAGCTATTTTTCATGGCGGAGGCTTTAACTCATTTTTTCTTAGAGGCTCTCTGAATGTTGCCATTGTCTGGTTTTCACTCAAGGCCTACAGAATCTAGAGATACACGTAAATCATTTCTCACAATTCATCGTATATACTTTCATTTTTTAAAATAAATTGTGCACCTGTAAAAAGAAATTTTGCAAAGCAAAATATGTTAGCCGTTTTTTTATAAAACACTGAGGTACGTGGAATTGCTTTATGTTTTAGTTTTATCTGTTTTTTTTTTTTTTAATTCAAGTCTACCTCAAACTAGGAACCAAATGCAACATGCTATAGCTGCTCACCACATTGTTATACACACACTCTCTCTCTCTCTCTCTGACTGCTCTCAGTTTTATTGGTGTTTTTATTTCTCTGATTTGTTTAGTATCATCAGAACTTTATAGGCTAAAACAAGCTGTTAATATCCCCTTGTCATTTTCTTATATCTTCAGTCTGCACGATGAAGTGGGCTATAGTTTGAAGAGAGGAAAAAAAAAAGGGAGGTGGAGGAAAGAAAGAGAGAAGAGATGTTGTCATTTAGGCTGGGGAAAATCATGTCTGTTTCTTTCTCACTTTTTTTCTGTTTCATTTGTTGTTTCAATCATGATTATTTGTTTTTCAAACCTTACCTCCTTCCCTTCTCCCTGCTTTATTGCTGTATTGGCCAGTTATTTTCCTCGCTAGGCATCAGGTCACACAGTGATAGAAACCTGGCCAGCCATATTCAACATCTTCCATGTTGCTTTTACGTGGTATAGTCATATACAATAACAAATGCTTTAAAAAATCCCACCTGCTGAGAATAAATACTTTGTTTTTTAAATAAAAGTAAAATTCAACTCTTGCATTATGATTTTCAAGCTAAAGAAGTCAGCTATTTTCTTTCATTTTAAACAAGTGTAGAACTTTATTCCAGCTTTAAGCTGATCCATCTCATGTTGAAAGATGATTTTTGTGCATCCTGCCTTTACAGCAAACGAATATTGTCATTTATGATCGTGTACAATGTTGTATTTCAGTCAGAATTTAAATGTTGCTTTCCTTGTTTCTGGAAGGAATTTCCTGGGGGTCGGGGAGAAGGAAAGGGGAGGCCGGAGGTCAAAGAGCAAGAAAGAGAAAGATGAGATGGGCCGAGTTGGGGTACCAGGCAAGGGGGGAAAGAGAGAAGGAGGGAATGCGGCATGGAAGACAAAGGGAAACTGTGAGTTGAGAGAGAGAGAGAGAGAGGGTTGGATATAAAAGGAAGAGAAAGAATTTGAGCAGAGAGAGGACATGGAAGGGAGGCATAAACTGTGAAGAGTGAGAGAGGGAGGGAGAGAGAGTGAGTGAGTGAGAGAGAGAGTATAATATAATGTTGTAACTGTGCCAATATAATAAAAAATGCATCAGACCTTTATAACTGCATGCATCTTGCATGTACAGTAAACCAATATATATATATGTATTCTAAGGTTTGTGATGAGGAGTCCCTTCATGTGAGAAATGTATAAATAAGGTGTGCACACACATGTAATAATGGACTTTTGTTCACCTAGCCAATCTTGGGAAAAATATTAGACTTGCTTTAGACCACAAGAAAAGAGTGTCATACGATATACATGAAGGTTTGAAAGTGCCAGTGTAAATAGAGAGAATGTGTTACAAGGCTCCATTGTTTATTGGTTTTCTTTGTATTTGTAGCCTTGTACTGGATTTGAAACCCTATCTTTTTACTCCCTCAGATAATCCTCATATTTTGTTCTGAAACTAGGTAGAGTTTAAGTCTCTCATAGAAGTTAACTGAATACATGTTTCCTAGGAAATTAAACGTACTGAGCTATACTTTTAAGATGATTGCTGGTAATTTATTTTACAGTCTCCAATTCAGGGATTTTTTTTTTTTCATCTTTTTAAAACTTTTTATTTCTTTTTAAATTCTTAATTTTAACGAACAGGAATCTTTTAAATCCTACTGTAGTTCTTCTGTTTGTAAAGTCATAATTTAAAAAAAAAAGTTTTTTAAATAAAAATAAATGTGTAAACCTGAAATAAACAATAATTATTCTTATTCTCTGATGTAATCCATACATTTTATGATGATGCAAAAGCAAACATCTTTGCCATTCATTTCCTCCCTGTGTCATGTGAGTGCCTTTGTAAGAACAATACCATGTACTGTATATGGAGAACTAGACTTACTGGTATCAGAATCTTTTGTAACATTTTATATATATGATATAAAGAGTACAGGGAAAAGGGACAGTTGTCACAAAAAAAGGAGTTCTGAGAAAATCGAAATTTTAAGTTTGGATAACTGCACTTCTTTGACAGGACAGCTTTTTAAAGTCCTGTTATCTCCAGACTGTGGCCTTTCTTCCCCAGTATATTTTTTTCGAAAAAAATAAATGACATAAGCTGAGGGCTGATGGGATTAATTAAGAATTTGATATTTTGTGACTACTGCCTTTCTTCCCCCTGTAGTCTTTATATAGAATCATTGACTGAAACCTACGCATTGCTGACTTAGCATTTGGAGATTTCATCATCTTTCTTTATTAGAATATTATTACCTAAGTTAGAATTGTATGTGGGCTACAAACAAATCCAATCCCAGCAGGTGGGTAGTGAGTGAATTATACCTGTTGCTGTAGTTTGGATACTTCAAACTCTATCCTACTAAATAACATAGAAGTAATAAATAGTAGTTATAGAGCTATACACGATAGTATAATTCATGATGCATTGTTTGGTAATTCAAGTTTTATACTGAAGTAACATGTGTCACATAGTTGAAATCAAGATGAATTTATTATAGGAATTATATAGTGAACAATGGGGATTTTGATATTCCAAGTTTTCGTAAGAAAAAAAAAAGATTTTTGTATCTGTACAATGCTGAACTTGTAGATCTAGTGGCCTTTTCACTCCCAAGTTATCTCCGTTGTGCATTGTGCAGGCAGACGAAGTGTAGACATGTGTATGTACTATGCAATCAACTCAGTGGTAAAGAGAGGAAGACCATAGCAGGAAAAAAAACAAGGTAGCTTGCTCTTTTCAATGTTGTTAATGTAATCAGGGTTCCTAACATACAGGCTTTGTTGGACTGCAGGTTTTAAATTCCCCATGCTCTAAAGCTGTTCTTTTTTTGTTTTTTAGGGGGGATTTTTTTCTGGCTTTGCTTTTTGAGATGGAAACAGTAAAAATTGATTTGTCGCAAGCTTAACTATTCCCGAGCCAAAGCTTAACACAGATTGTTCTTAAAAAAAATATTTGTGTGGGTAGATTCTTGAGAATGCATTGATTTTTGCCTTCTTCCCCATATCTTTATTGTGGTATTTGTGCAAAGATAAAATTTTTCAAAAATCATTTTGGTCATTATTGTGAGAGGATTTGGTATCTGCCACATTTTGCATTTTGTGCTTTAATTCTGGAGAAAATACACAGTCTATTTTAAGATAAACATGGGATGGTTTTGCTGAGCAGAAAGGAAAAGGAACCTAAGACAATAATTATTGTTTTTTTCATTCTGTTTAAAAAAACAGATGTGAAGGTTTTCAGCAAGATATTTTGTTCTATTTCTCATTAGTGTTTAATTGAAACAAAAATTTGTCCTGAATACATGCGTTAGGTTTTTGGCTTTGTGATGGGAAATTTTCAATGTTGCTTTGTAATGCTTTAAAAGTAATAGATCTTTTTTTCATTGTCCTTTTTCATTTGTTTCAAAAGTGATTATTTTGTTTTTGTCCTCTCTTTCATATCATCTATATTTCTAAGAAGACTTTTAAAGACTTTTTGTTTATGATTGTTCACGACAGAATTCTGTTACATTCAGTGTTAATTTCATTCTGTGCTCCTGCATATGCTGGACAAAATATTTCCATCCAGTACCTCGTCTGGTGTGATATACCAGCTTAACCAGACAAAAAATAGAGGAAAAAACATTAATAAACACGAAACAGAGTTATAACTAAAGTTGACAAATTTCTTTCACAGTTTTTCAGTGATTAACGAAGGAACCATTATGCTTGACTATGTTTACTCTATTATTTTTTGCTTAAAGAATTATTCAAATGTGAAAAATGATTTTCTTGAATGGCTTTATTTTGCAGAGCAAATTTTTTAAATTTTAAATTTGCTAATATTTGTAAAACCTAAACAGATTTACTAAGCCCACCTCCACTGTCTTCTTTCTCTCTCATATTATGTTCTTTTGTGATATGTCATTACACCGTTCTTGCATTGTATGAATTATAATTATGTTTGTTATTGGTATTCTTATTGTGGCACATATGAGAAAAAGTGTTCCAGATACTCGCAGTGTTAAAATCTTGGCTGCCTAAATCAGAGAAACAAAACAAAACCCTTGAATAGTTTGATGGAACAACCTGAACTCGCAGGCTTAACTGAATTCTTGAAAAATTCTGTGAAATTGATAATTGTTTCATTGCTATTCCTTTCCCCTAAGTTTAAATTCAATTCTTCTGTCATTAGTTGGCACATGCACCAGTCAGAAATATATATTAAGGAAAGGTTGATGATCATGGTTAGTAATTATTGCTTTTCAAATTAAGTGGGAAAAAAACCCTTTTTTCCTCTTTGATCAAATATTTATATGTGAAGAGGACAACAACTAAATAAATTAACCCTTTCATCGGTTATACAAAGACAAAGTGTCTTTTTTTTTTTTTAACTGTTGACCCTTGAAGGACACAATTTTGTCTCTGCTCATAAGAGGAACAGCATTAAAGTTGTAAAGAAGTTTTAAACTGAGCAGTCTTTATTCAGATAATTGACTTTCTCTACACTTTCAGATTTCAGTTGAATACTCGTTAAAGATCCCTACACACTGCGTCAATATCAACATCAGCATTACTAAATAAAATCCATTTTGTGAACATAATGCATTCTGAAAAGTTAATGAATTTTGACTCTTTCATCTTCATATACTCCTTTTTTTTTTTCACATTTGCGCTCTTCTTTCTTCAGAAGCTTAGAATCAGAACCTGAAGTATGAAAAATTATCGTTTTTGTAAGTAGCTGTGCTAGAACAGTAGAGAGAAAGGCCATTAGTTATTGAAGACATGGCAAACTTGGCTTAAAACTTTTTGATAATTTTCAATATACCATCTATCAGAGTCAGGCCCAACAACAGTTTAAAGAAATATAAATAAGAAGAGCCAGTGAGTATATTGCAAGTTAGTATCTGAACAGTGTAGGTTTGTTTTTTTTCTTATGTGACAGCTAAAGATATCTAGGCAATGTGAAGAAAACGGAAAGGGAAGCTTAATTTGAAGTGTTCTATCATCTCAGAAATAGAAAGTGGATGTTTTTTTTTAGAGCCAGCATTTGTTGCCATGCCAGGGATATTTTGTATGTGTACATTGTATTTACTGAGCTAGCATTGGCCTCTTCATTTATAACTATACGAGGCAAGTGTAATGGTTGTATGTGTACGTGAGTTCCATAGAAAGAAGGCAAATTGTGGCTGGTACATACATGTTTGAATCTTGATGAATAAATTTACATTGTAAAGACATAAGAAACTTAATAAATAAAAATATTTGTTAGTAATACGGGGAGTTTTCATTTCTTTGTTTTTTTGTGTGATGTTGTCTGGTCCATGTCAATTTTGTTGTAGAAACATTATTTTGCGGTTTTTTTTTTTTTTTTTTTTTT
>BLXT01008548.1:704045-714619 GCA_019648995.1 Plakobranchus ocellatus | reverse complement strand
AACAAGCTGACCTGCTATATACCTAAGACAAGCCCTCCATAGTTTCTCTTACTAAAAAAAAAAAGTATTTTTGAAAAATCTTTTCCTGTGGTATCTTATCTTCTATTTTGAGCATAATCTTCATCTGTCCTTCATTTATAGTTCTGCCCATATGTTTCCATATTTGAACACGTCATTTGAAATGATACTCAAGGCTTACTATTATAATCAATTAAAAAAAAAAAAAAAAAAAAAAAAAAAAAAAAAAAAAAAAAAAAAAAAAAAAAAAAAAAAAAAAAAAAAACCAAAGCTGAAAATAAATTGTGACTAGAACACATTTTTATATTCACACAATCTGAAATAGACCCTAGCTATCTGGCTATTACATAAGCCATTATATTTACAAATAATTATGGCAACTAGAAGAAATATTGCAGTAAAGATCATATCTTGCTACTTTATAGGTTGTTAAATTCCGAAATACTATAGCAATTTGAAAAATATTGAAGTAAAGATAAACTTATGACTTTACCTAACAAGTCTTCATACAAGAAAAACAGAAATAATTTTAAAAAATAACTAAATTTTCAAAAAAAAAATCTCCCAAGAAAACCTGATTATAATGATCAAAAAAAGAGAAGCAAAAAGTGTGACCTGTTAAAGAAACCTCAGCATGAAAACCAAAACGTGAGTTGAGAAAATTTATAACGACAACGTGTCCCATTTAAAAAATGTATTGGAACTCAAAAAGAGAAAACACCGCACGCACAAATAAAAAAATAGAAAAAATATTGTGCGCAGAAAGAGAAAAAAAAAAATATATATTATTATTATATATACTATCACAAGAGTGCAGTCAAAATCAAAGGCTGAAAGTAAAAGAAACTGTATGGGTCTATCTATGAGTAATTATTAGTTTGTACTTCTCAACTAAACAGCTCCAATCTAGTGTTCTTTACAGCAAGTCTACAGGACACACAGTTCCATTATGAGAGAGAGAGAGACAGAGAGAGAGAGAGAGAGAGAGAGAGAGAGAGAGAGAGAGAGAGAGAGGGAGAGAGAGAGGGAGAATCAGAGAGAGAGGGAAGGAGGAGGGGGAAGGGAAATTAATTCCAAAACCAGTACAATGTTACTTTTATGATAAAATAAATCGGAAGCAACCGCTTGAAGCTGCGCCCTCAGTGTTTTGTCCAGCATTAAAAACATTCTGATTTGCATTCCTAAGCTAAATGCATTGCAGTTCACACAACTCAATAATTCTGTTCATGGTTATGTTCAGGCCGAGTTAAGTGAACTGCTCATTCATTTTTCTCTTTATTGGGCTTTGCATTTTTCTTTTTAAAAGCCATAGAAAAAAGACACAAGAAAATGATAACTATGAAACAAACAAATATATCTGCACACCCACACACAAAATATCAAAGAAAAAACACACCAAACTTTAGTTCAGAACAAATGAAAATACTAAACAGGAATGGAAGAGGAAAAACATGAGAAAATTCACATGGGGACTATAGTTGGAGTTACGGGGAAAAAAAAAATACTTTTAGAAGTCTCATACTCCTCGCATATCTTGGCTCAAAGTGCTACTGTGTTTGTGTTTGTGAATCTAAAAGAAGGATAATATTCCCCCTGTAATTATGAATAGAAAAAATTACAAAAATAGGGTCATCCTTGACATACAATAATGCAGTAAAAATAAGGTTGAACATTCACTAAGTTCTAAATTTTGTTCTTTAAACATGATAACAAATGCAAAAGTTGAGCGAAGAAAAAAAAAAAAAACCCCAAAAGAAACCAACAGCCAGTCTAGTATGAATCTTGGAAACTTCCTGATACCATCAATGTGCTCTGAAACTGCAACAGTGCAAGAGAAAAAAGAGTGGCTAAAGTTAGCAAGATTTTACACTTTCACTCGAAGGAGGAAGATCATTTCTCAAACCATTCTGAGATTTTTGACTGTGCAGTCTATATTGAGAGGACATAATAATGTGGACATTGTCTGTAAGCAAACATCCAGCCAGTTAGAGATTAAACCTTAATGTCAGGTTCACTGCAAACTTTTAGAGTTAAACCGTGAAAATGTGGGGCCTACAAGTGTGTGTGAGGGGGGAGAGGAGGATTCCCGATCTCGTCACTTCCACAATGTTACAAAGGGGACTCCGCAGCCATGCGATTGTCATTGCTACCACTGCCCATTGCAGTATGACCGCCGTGCAAGAGGTGGGAGGTGGCCACAAACTCCATCATGCTCGCCCCTTTAGTCAAGATAGGTCGAGTTCGCATGCTCTGATAGAAATTTCAGTGTCATGGAGTGTCAGGCTATACTAGTGAGGTTAATGTTTCATCAAAAACATGACAGGAGGCCAACATTCTTGATAGTAGAAGTCATAGAAAAAGTGATAAAATCAATCATTAAAAGCAAATAATAATAACAACAACAATAATAATAATAATAATAATAATAATAATAATAATAATAATAATAACAATAACTATGATGATAACGATGATGATGATGATGACGATGATGATGATGATAACGATGATGATGATGATGATGATGATGATGATGATAATAATAATAATAATGACATCAACATAGATAAAATAAGTGGATTATATCAAAATCAGCATCTATAGCATCTTGAAGACAAATACAGATCATGGCAGAATGATACAGGAGACAAAGAACATCATTGAGATTAATTTTGAAAAAATAATGGCTTAAACTGAAAGACTTGGTGTGTGCCGAAGAAAAATCAGTTCAATGAGGTTGATTTTAAATAAGGTGAAAAAATTAATAAAAGTTGTTTATGACTTTATTAATTCAGAAAAAAACTTTTAGGCTGCTGACGACAGTATACCATACGAAAATACACATGCAGAAGAATGAGTATAGCATTCCTAAATAGCTTTAAATCCCAAAATCCCAAACATGTCAGCTGATATTTCAATTATAGACTGATGAGATATCAAGATTTGGAAGGACCTGTTTTGCAAAAACTGACACATTCGATGTGATATGTGCTCTAGACAGGCCTGACTTATTATACAAATTGATTCAAATGACAGACATCTGTATGTGATAAATATTTGCAATACAAAACAGGTTCACGTATGTACGTACATTATATTACTACAAGAGCTTTATTGAGAAGGTGGGGGACTATCATGGTATGGCCTCAGTGCAGCCAGCTGTGATTTTGATAAAAACTTTTGTCACATTTTAGATTGTTAAAAGCTCTGAAACTTGTCCAATGGATTCGCATTTTACGCACACAAGTTTTACATTATCAATCCATCCTGAGATTCCCTCTATGTGAGCTCTCATTGTGGAAGGTTGCATGGATAAGATCTAAATTCTGAACCCTGATATAATTTTTTTTTTTTTTTCCTCATGAAAGGAGGCTTTCAGAAAGTAAAAATATCATTGTTCTTTCCTTCATTCACCTGATTAGCATTGGTTTCCTGACATGCAAACTTTACTTTACCTCAACATGAAAGAAGCTAAAGCCTATAATGATATCTCAAAGCAATAAATCCCTCATCTTTGCTATGATTCTAGTGATACACATGTTATATTACACTACAGTAGCACGCCCATAATCATGCGAGTACATCATTAAAAAACAAAATAAATGTAAAAAGCCAGGGTAATGATGAAAACAAATTGTGTCAAAATATTTAGGCAATGTCAAAATGATATAGAAAAACAGATACCAATTAGAATATGAACTGCTATGATTGGCAATGAACAAGAGAAGCCTAGATCAAACAAGCATTAGGAAAAATACAGCATTAAATACAGATAAAACAGCAATTCAGAAAAAAGGAATAAAAAATTGAAACTTTCTTAAGTAATCTCTCAAGAAGGAAAAAACCCCTATAAAATAAAAATAGATTACAGGTAAGCAAGGCAGTACAAAGAAATACATTTCCCCCCAAAATACAACAAGAAATTACATCCTTCTCCCAACAAGCCTCACATATAACTGTCTGTATAACTACTACACAGAATAACATAGAGAAAAAACGCTCTAGACAAACCACTTGGAGAGAGAGAGACAGTTAATGATGGAGAGAAGAGACCAGTGTTGGTCGAATGGCCTTACCTTGCCTTGCCATTGCCTTACGCATATCTTCTAGAATGATCTGCAGTCAGCAGAGGGGGAGAAGGTGAGTGATACACATAAACATTACATATTATAGAAATAAAGGCTTCCTAATTAGAATTAAACCTTGCGCTGTCCTCTTCATAGGAGACAGGAGATTGCCTAACTGATTACATGATTGGTCCAGATGGTCTGGGAATGCTGGGATTGAGCGATAACATCAGGAGGTTTCAATTCGGTCTCTTCATCTTCCAATCTAAGGCTGGCCGTCTCATCCTCAAAATACTTCTGTCATTACTATACTGCCTGATATTCTAAGCAAACTCTTTATCACAACTTTAACAATGATATAAAGAAAAATGAAGTTACCTTGGACAAAGAATTTAAAAAAGAAAAACAAAAAAAAAAGATTTGCAAATGCATACAATGCACAGTTCTTGAATCACCAACATGCCTGGCAGGAGAACGTTATGACAAACATTTCTTTTCCATTTTGTTAACTCAAAAAACCAGAAAAAAAAAGAAAAGAAAAAAAAAGACATTGCCTTTTTTTTTTTTAGAAAATGCATTTTATTCTCTTTTTTTCCTCCCTGAATGAAGATTCCACATTCATTATGTTTAGATGAACTTGTAAAGCTCATCAAAGAAATAACCAATTTCACTAACAGAGTAGCAATAATATCATTATTTTTTTTTAATATTCCAAAGCCAGCTAGCTGTAACTTAGGCAAATGGACAAATTTGAGAATCTATAAATTCCAGGCTTACTAGGAAATCATGTTTTACTTGTAGCACAATGCAGGAGGATAGGTTAGATGAGCAAGTACTTCGAAGCTACCTCTGACCATTTTTCTTCTTGGTTCATAGTTTATTCATGAAAAGAATTTTGATAAATTTGCCAAAGATACAGAAGCAACGAATGGAAGAACAGGCAGTATTTAGTGGAGATGAAAAGAAGTATAGAGTTATTAGGGAAAAATATTCTTCCCTCTATTTTTTGACTTACATTTACAAAGAATCTTTCTCTTTTTTCCTTCTCTTTTATTTTTAGAAGATGATGTCCCTCATGTGACCCCCCAACATAAAAAAAGATGAAAACTGAAGGGGCAAGCCAAGAGGGGGGGTAGGGGGACAAAACTAGGGGCAAAGCCAACACCATCCCCGCAAAAACAGAGGAGGGGGGGGGGGGGCGGCAAAACCAGGGGCAAAGCCAATACCATCCCAGCAAAAACAAAACAAAAAGGCAAACAGAAGAAGCCTGGATGAGAAGAGACTGCTGAGGAAGGGATGGGCATTGTGAATACAACTCATGTTACTGTACCTTCTCTCCCAGCAAAACTGCCAGTCTCTCCGCTATCTCCATGAAGCCGGACTTCAGTGACTCATGGTACTCTTTCTGCTCCGTGCTGATCAGCTTGGCATTCAAGTCGAGAGCGTCTTTACACGTAGACACAAAGTCTCTGATGGTGCAAACAAGCAAACAGGCAGACAGATTTAAGTACACATTGCACATATGCCTGACAGAACACCCCTCCAAAACATGAGGAGCTCTATGTATAAATGGACAATAACATTGCACTGATGATAATTCAGTTAGGATGGGGATGGTTTCCTTGTGTTTGGACTAAATAGGATGTTGCATTCAAATCTGCAGGAAACATTTTAAAATATAATAAATGTTATAAGTACAGCAAGGATGAGTTGAAATGGCCTTTGGAAAACCTTTAAGTGCTACAAAATGAAATTCTCTCAGTGAGCTTTGATATGGCGAGAAACTGGATTGGGCAATGTTGATCCTAAGCCAAGATACGACTTTTTAGTGTTTAAACAAAAAAAAAATCATTTTAGACAGGAAAAAAAACCTTAAAATTTACTTTTCCTCAAAGTTTAATGTTTAAAATTTGCTTCATTAGGCCTGGTCTCAAGAAATAGAAATGGCTCATGCCATATGGACAGGTCATAATGTACTTTGCAGCTATCTTTTATCATGTACCAAAGTTGCTTAACAGCTTGAATCATATCCTAGTATAAGCTTGTCTATAGGCAACTACTACTTCCCCATGCGCCTGATACAAAATGAACCATGAAACCATGGGCAATGTTGCCTCTCATTTCTGTGCACAGGTACTCTCTCTCAAAGAAAATTCCACATAATTTGCACTTCTTTTCTTTCAGTCCATCTGTTTGAATTTTTCTATCTAGGACCTTCTTGATTTAACTGTAGCTCTTCAAAAAACTCCTGTACAAATCTGCTTCATCATCATCATCATCCAGTGTCATGCTGAAGAGCATTGACGATCATAACCTTCCACTTTATCCTTTCTTCCGTTGCCCTGATAGTGGCGTTGTTTCCTGATGTTTTCAACCTTGTCTACAATCCGTTTAAGATTTTACCTCTTTGTCATCCACAGGCCCTTTTTCCATTTAACTTTCCTCTTGTTATAAAATGCTCTAACTTACTTTTTGCTTGTACTCACCTGAACACAGCCTTCAGTCTGTCACTCTTATCGGCCGGGTATTTGGAAATGTTTTCTGGGTTTAAAAATGCTTCAGCATAAGCCAAAGGTCCAGCATTCACCTGAAGAAAGGGATTTGGTGAGTGAAACACAGTTATGATAATAAATTTCAAAGCTTGATATTAATATATAAACATGGTTTCACGATTTTTTACCTGCAAAAATCAGATTGAATTGTCTCAAATTGAAAACACTTTAGAGGGAAATCAGGTGAAAAAACGCTGTGAGTGACCCCTACCCCCCCCAACCCCCCAATAAAAAAGCAAAATGATAAAAAAATGACAAGGAAAAAGAATTCACCTCAAATAGCTTTTAACAATATATCTCTACGGGAAGTCAAAGTCCAAATCAACTCCATCTCGCCATGGCTAAAAAAACAAAGGAGAAACAGCTTCACAGGATGTGCATACATGCCAGATGGACTCACCTGAGCACTGACCCCTCCCTGGAGTTTGAGCTGCAGTCGCTTCATGTCTGGTGCGGGGCTGTTGATGGCTTCCTTCAGATCGGCCACCTTGATCTGCATCTCGTCTATGGCAACCTCTATGGGCGTGAGAACGATTTCTCTGTGGCCGCCCTCCTTCACCTCAACTCTCTTCTTCACAAACGGGAATGAGTGAGTGGCTGCAGGATGAAGAGAGAAGGTGAACGTCATGGCTTTCTTTAGCATTTTGATCAGCAGTTATAACACAATTTGTAAGTGAAAAGGCTTGGCTTTACACCCCCCAAAAAGCTTTAAATCTTAGAAATCTTTTAATATATATGTGCCAGTATAATTTACGAAAGAAATCTAATTAACCCATTCAAGAACAATGGCTATCCAATATATCTTACAAAAGAATTCTAATTCGCCCATTCAAGGACAATGGCTATCTTAAATAAACCGACCCATGTTGAACCCACAGGAATCTTCTAAAGCAAGAAAAACTGGCTGCTGTGCATTACATCTGAAACCCCAAATGTATTATCATTTGAAAAATAATGAGCCTTCATCTAGGCTTGAACTGTCAAACACAATTCCAGTGGCACAGATGTTAACATCCCATTAAGTCTCAGCTTAAGCATGGATGGAATGCTGAATTCTAAATCCAAGGATGACTTCAACAGAGATGCATTTTTCATCAAAAGATTAAGGGAAAACAAAACGTCAACCCTTCACTGCAAGCAAAGTCACAAAATACAGCAGCCAAAAAAAAAAAAAACCCAGCAGAATAAGTGAAAAGTGTGTCACCAACTTGTGACAATGAACCGTCGCTTATGTTGCTCCTGTATGCTGCCATGCTCTTTGCCAGAGCGAGTGAACGGAAGCTCGTACATGAACGATCTGACATTGTTGTTGCGCTCAAAGTCTGTCACTCGACACCCTAGGTCTTTCTCCTCGAAGTACGGGGTCACATATATAACCTGAACATACGCGTACTTGGGATCCAGGTCACTGACGGAAATCTGGATAGGAGAGACCAATAGAGATGTAAGTGAAAACAGAAAAGCTAGAAATGTAATCAGTGCAGCAATTAAGCTCATTTTTTGCTCTCATTAAAAAGATAGATTTTGGAGGGGAGAAAAAGATTTTTTTTAAATGAAGAAGTTTAAAGGTCATAAACTGCCTTAAAAACATAAATTTTATATAAAATTTGCTTATACTTTTTTTTTTTTCCTAAAATTACCTTTTTACTTCCTTGCTTTGTAATTTTTGCTATACCTTTTAAAAGCTCAGGTTTCTTTTTTTGTGCAAAAACTATTGCCATTCAATTAATATTTTTTTTAAAAGAATACCTTCTTAGAATCGTTGATCATCTGCACATTTTCACGACCGAATTTCTCGGAGAACAGCTTATGCAGTCTCTCTCTGATTTCTGTGAGGCTCGTCACTTTCGGCTCCTTGTAGATGTACTCCTTCTTATTCTCATCCTCAAAATACGTCTGGCAAAGAAATGCATATTTTTAAAACTATATATTCCTTCTTATTCTCATCCTCAAAATACGTCTGGCAAAGAAATGCACATTTTTAAAACTATGTATTCCTTCTTATTCTCATCCTCAAAATACGTCTGACAAAGAAAGCACATTTTTAAAACTATATATTCCTTCTTATTCTCATCCTCAAAATACGTCTGACAAAGAAAGCACATTTTTAAAACACTTTTCATTCAGTTCTCAAAGGTCTTTGCTTGACTTTTGGTTTTTATCTTTAATAATTCAAAGGAAAAAAAAGTTTCTTTTTCAGTTTGAAAAACTATGATTCAAATAATCAACCATGTGTCCATACAACATCGAATAAAAAGCAAATATAAAAATCATCTGCCTAAATTGTATGTTTCCCTTTACAAACGATTGACCACATTGCAGTGAAATCATAGGTTTACTAGCCTGCATAGATGTGTGCAAACTTCAATCATTTTTATCAAATTAAAAAAAGAGCAACCATTAATTTGAGCTTATTATGGCAACGAAAATCACAGCAATCACACTGCAGCAGTTTGCATTAATGAGCTTCCTCGGGAACTAAATGTGTGACAAAAATGTTGCTTTTTTTCATTGGTTTTTGTTTAGAGTTATAATTATTACAGGTGTGTCTAATCTTTACCTGCCCATACAATGTCACCATGTAGTATTTCCCCAGCAGACGTCTGCCGCTCTTCATCACAGACAACACACTGGAATAAGCCTGAGACAGGTAGTGGTAGCTGCTCTCCAGTTTCTGAACATGGAAAAAAAAATGCATTCACAACATTCCCTGTAGAACATTGAAAGGAAAATTTAACTGAATATCAGTGCTTGCAATGAGAAATGAAGAAAACTGAGGATGTTTTCCAGGTGGCGGACAATGAGACCGCCGGACACAGGAAAATACCTAGAGGGGGTCTGAGGGCATACTCCCCCAGAAAATGTTTTTAAATAGGACTGCAAATAAAGCCATTTAGATGCTCTTTGACGTCAATTTAACTTATATTTTGTTCCATTTTAAGAAACGAAATATATCTTTTTCTCTAACACCGAAATTCCTATGGACAATTCCAGGGAAGACTGAAAAGGCAGATATCCACAGAAATACAGACAATTAGAAGCACTGGAATAAGTCTTTGGCAAGTCCTAATGAATAGGATCCTTCAGTATTAAGGCTTAATTTTTATTTCTTCACATGCTTTTGGACCAATATGAGACTCTCATCCAGGCACATGATTCTTCTGCTCGTTCCAGTTTTCCTCATCATCAGGTTCAAAAGAGGAAATTTAAAGAATCACAACAGCTGGGCATAACACACATTGATGCATCACAGCTTTGAGAGCTAACTAATATTCATACGCAATGATCTCTGCGTAATTTATAGGAAGACTGCTTCACACTTCACTTGGACATTTCTGCTGTTGTCTCCATTGCTTCAATATTTTGTTTTCAACCAAAAATTGAACAATAAAGCTTTTGTTACATGTGGCATTAAATATTGTGTAAAAAACATGCGGGAACTTTCCAGCCAACAAATACTTGTCTCTGTGTCAGTGTTTGATATACTATAATAACCCACCTGAAAGTTTCTGAGCTTCTCATAGATTGGAATAATGAGTTTGTAGATGTCGCCGAGCACCTCGTAACGTTCAGCTTTCTCCAGGTACTGAGCACCCTTCTCGAGGAAATCCACGAGGGTTTCCTGAAAAGGGCAAAGAACCAATGCATACTTTTGATTTCTTAACGCAAAAGGGACTGGATAAATCTAATCAACACTTTTCTATAACACTGCAGCCTTCTAAACACGATAAAAAGAAAAGAGACATTCATTTTAACAGTTACTCAAAAAAGTTTTTTAAGTGATGGACAGAAAGTGTTTCCAGGTTAAAATAAACACATATAGGCTTTTGAAACATGGTCTCAAATTAAAGTAAACTTTTGGAGTCTGTCTGCAAAAGAGTCAAAAAATTCTCAAACTGGAAAATTTAGACCCAGAATGCCCACCATCATGCTCATG
>BLXT01008548.1:674760-691037 GCA_019648995.1 Plakobranchus ocellatus | reverse complement strand
GGGGGGGGGGAGGGGGAGAAGAAGAGAGCGAAAAAAAAACCTAGTTGTACATTGCAAATTAATTGTTCAATGTTTGGCCCTACAGTAGATTTAGACTCCGTTTTGCGGTCCTAAAATACAAACTTACTCCATCCTCACAACCATCGTCTTCACCCCCCGGCAACTTCTGACCATGAAGTGCACACACACTAATACAGTTGGACCCATCTTTAGAGTTTCTGCTTCCCTCCCCATTCTAAAGCCACTAGTTTACAATGTGAATAAAACCACAAGAGTAGAGAGCGTGCGTGATTGGTGTTATCTTCTAGTTACAGGATGGGGGAAATACACACACACTATCTCTGGCTATGGACATGAAATGCAAACACAACTCTCTTTTGTTTTTTCTTCTTTTCCTTTCTATTTTTTTTTTCTTTAAATAGCCGTAAGACCAGAGTGGCTGTATCTGTACATGAACAAAACAAACAAAAGGATAGAGAAACTCTTCACACAATCACAGCTTTGGCATCCTCAGCGCAAATGCCATTAGTTTTCTACATAATAATAATAATAATAATAATAATAATAATGATGATGTAATCCTGTTGCTTGCTTGCCCGTCCCTCCCTTCGCAAGTCCACACCTAAACAATAGATCAGGCGCTGACATAGGGAGTGTAGGGAGAAAACCCCCCTACCTACATGACCTAGTTAACTAATTTTCTTACACTTCTATAAATTTTTCAACAATTCAACATTAGGCCTCTACAGATTGCGGCCCTTTTAGAGTGAATCTAGGTGTACAAAATGCAAAGCGCAATGAACCCATCAAATGCGTGTGTCGGCAGGCCTACACTAAAACGTGTGACATCCGAATAATTCAGGAGTGCTACATGGCCTTCTCACCACTCAATGATCTCGCGCGCTTTGGGCAATCGCTGGGCCGCTACATATCTGCGGCAAAAAAAGGCCGTAAAACTATTAGGGTGAGAAAGCTATCGACTGTGCCATTAACCCCCCCACTCCCTCCCTCCCCCCATACTTCCATAACTTTCACATGTACTGTTAAAGCTTTGGGGCTTTCCTCAATTTTTTGTTCGTTTGTTTTAATGCTAATGCTAACAATAAAGAAAATAAAAGCATCCCACAGTGCCGTTCTTGAAGCCTCTTCTGAAGCAGTGACGGCGAAAATGGTGTTGATGATGATGATGATGATGATGATGATGATGATGATGTAGTTGTGGGCTTGGAGGTGGTGAAGATGATGAGGATGATGGCAGTGGTGCTGCTGATGGTGGTAATGATCGAGACGGTGGTGATAATGACGGCGGTGATGATGATGATGACGATGATGATGATGATGATGATGATGATGATGATGATGGTGGTGGTGGTGGTGGTGGTGGTGGTGGTGGTGGTAATGGTAGTGCTAATGCCAATAGTTACAAGGCCTTTACTCGCAAACAAATTTCAAGTGCATTAGTTACAAGGCCTTTACTCGGAAACAAATTTCAGTGCATTAGTTACAAGGCCTTTACTCGCAAACAAATTTCAAGTGTGCTTCAAAGCTTCCACAGGTCTAAGAGAGGATCTTACAGTGCCAGACAAAATAAATAAAAAATAGCCAAAGCAATAGAGATAAAGAGAAATTGAAATAATATGTGTATATAAATATGTATGAGCCAGGCAGGCAGACAGAGAGAGAGAGGAGAGAGAGAGAGAGAGAGAGACAGAGAGACCCCAAGACAGAGCTGAGCTTCATTCTCCAAATGCAGACAGAAGCTGGGCTATATGAAGTTCCAGTACATGTTGCTATATAGACTGTGCTAAATTCAATATAAGGCAATAGTTACTTCTTTCTTGCCCTTGCTCTGTAGATGGACAGAGAGGAGAGTATTGCGCTGTGTGTTAGCGTCACTCGTTCAGAAAATACCACATATAAATAGAGGGGAACGGGGAATGAGGGGGGGGGGGGGGGNNNCTATTGAAATCGTCATCATCATTTCCTCATCTTCATCATATTACGATCCGTGTGCTCTTCCTTCACATTCTCCTCCTCCTCTTCCTTTCCACTATCATCATATCACAATTCTTCTGCTCTGCCGTCTCATCATCATAGCATAATTATTCCTCCTCCACCTGTGTCTTCTCCTCCTCTTCTTCCTCCTCTTCATCATCATATATCATATTCCCCCTCCTCCTGTGTCTTCTCCTCCTCTTCATCATCATATATCATATTCCTCCTCCACCTGTGTCTTCTCCTCTTCATCATCATATATCATATTCCTCCTCCTCCTGTGTCTTCTCCTCCTCCTCCTCATCATCATCATATATCATATTCCCCCTCCTCCTGTGTCTTCTCCTCCTCCTCATCATCATATATCATATTCCTCCTCCTCCTGTGTCTTCTCCTCTTCATCATCATATATCATATTCCTCCTCCTCCTGTGTCTTCTCCTCCTCTTCATCATCATATATCATATTCCTCCTCCTCCTGTGTCTTCTCCTCCTCTTCTTCCTCCTCTTCATCATCATATATCATATTCCTCCTCCACCTGTGTCTTCTCCTCCTCTTCTTCCTCCTCTTCATCATCATATATCATATTCCTCCTCCACTTGTGTCTTCTCCTCCTCTTCTTCCTCCTCCTCATCATCATATATCATATTCCTCCTCCTCCTCCTCCTCCTCCTTCTCCTCCTCCTCCTCCTCATCATCATCATCATCATCATATTTCATATTCCTTTTCTTCCTTATCATCATCATCACTAATATAATAATCAACTTCGAAAACAGTGTGAGTAAAACTGATCAGGGAAAGGTAACTCTGTCCTCTCATTCGTGAACTTGGCAGTAATAATAAAAACCTTCAACACTAGGAAGTAAAGAAAAAAATTGCTCGCCTTAGGAAATGTTACATGCATTAAACAATATCTTCATTCAATAGCTTATAAGCAAGTGGCTGGATTACACAATAAGTTGCTTCAGAAAGATATGTAACGTTCACTTGTCTTTTTTCTTCTTTAATACTTCTTTTAAAGAGATAAAATCAAACGCGTAGGATTACAGGCACTGCAAAAAGTTGAAGCCGCGTCAAAATAGAAAGCAGTAAGAAAATTTAGCAAATGATGGCCAGAAAAAAAATGCTTAGATTCAGCTCCCACTAGAAATATGCCAATGTAATAACTAATGAACAAAGTAGATGGAAAAGCTTTTAAAAAATGTTTTTAAAAAATTAATGAAAGTTAAAAAAACAAAAAAAAATAGATTAACGCATCCTTCAATTTTTTTTTTTTTGTATGTGCTTGTTTATTTTTATAGAGCAGCAAAAAATGAATAAAATAAGGCTCCACATTTGCCAAAAGTGTCTTTAATAGCTCTGGTTACCTTTCGTTTGTAAAGAAAAAATCTACTTCAATCTTTCAAAATAAAAAAATAAAAAGACATTGAAGATAACCGTGGTTAAAATTATCATAGTCACCTAAAGATAATGGTCATTGATTGACATCTTTGATAAAAATCCTTTTCTTTATTTCTTTCTCTTCTCCAAACTGTTTGGACAGATTCTCATTGAATCAATTTATCATGCAATGCTTCTGTAATGATTTGTTTGTTTGTTGTGTTGTTACTTTTTTTGTGTTTTTGTTTTTGCTTTATTTTTTCTTTTTTTTATATATATTAAAAATTTTCATTTTGTTAAAGTTTGGAAGTGACTTTCATCTTTAATTCATTTTTTTTTCACCATGGTTATTTATTTAAAACCAGCTTTAAACCATGCACTGTAGATAAAACCAAGGCTGAACTGAAGACTTTTTGTGAAATACTTATTCAAACTGTAGTAAATGTTTCTTGCATTTATCTGTAACAATGAAATGGTAATACATCATATTGGCTGGTCCAAATCTTTTCACCCACACAGAGGGGATGGATTGTTACTGAATTTTTCCTGGTGCAATTTGTTTAAAAATTCTTGTACTCATTAATATTTCCTTTAAAAAAAAAATTAAATAAAAATTTTAAAAAGAGAAAGAAAATACTGTTAATTTATTTTTACTCGTTTTTCAAAATCAAACAATGATTAAAAATATGTAATATATAAAGGGATGAATTGCTTTCATTGCTGCACAAACAAAATTACCCACAAAATCTTTTTTTTTTTAATTGCACTGAGGAATTTAATGAAAGACAAAAACATTCATATTTTTTTCTTTTTTAAATTCACTGCTAGAGAAAGAAATTTGGATCCTCGTTTGAAAAATAAAATTAAAAGAAAGTGTTTATTAACAAATAAAATTAAATTTTCTATGAAGCAATTAAAAAAAAAAGGTTGTGTTCCATTAGCAAACTTCCCATACAATACAAAATATATAAAATACTGGCAAAATTGTGTTATAAAGAGAAAAAAATAATTGAGAAAACTAGAAAAAAAAAAAAAAACAATGAAAGGCCAAAAAATAATATATATATAAATAATATCCATCCCAGGCAATCGAACTTACTTTCACTTCTCTCTGATCTAAAATCTGGCCAAGCGTTTACATGAGGTGATATGGTTACAAACATGTGTGGATTATACTGAATAAAAGTATTCACACAAACACTAAAGGGAAAGACAAAGACCATAGAGAAAGCTACTTGAGGTAATTTAATGAGAAATATTTTATAAATGAGAATCAAAGACTGAAAAAATTAGGTGTCTTTTTAAGGTCACAGATAATTAATCTTTTTTACACTATTGCAAATATGGCAACTTCTTGTTTTTAAAAAGGATATTGAAAGTGCTATATAAATAAGAAAGAAAAAATGAATATGCACTCATTTTTTCCAGAAGCTAAATGATTTAAAACTCTAATAAATGAGAAACTGTTTTAGCCTGCTTACTTGCCAGGTAGGATTTAGATTGCAACATTTTTTTTCCATTTTTCACAGGGCATCATACTGTTTTTTTTTTAATAAACAGAGATCTATTGGTCAAACAAAAATGTTGAGGTTGTTTGAGCTGCACTTGCTCTGCCTTATTAATTCAGCCTTGTTAAGATTCAGACAGAAAAAAAAAGCTTTCTTTAATTTTTTTTTTTAACTTTTTAAATTTTTTTCAACTTTTGGATACAGTAAGTCTTGATACCAATCCTAAAAAATAGAATGTCAACTTTCTGGAGAAAAGATGAGGGGGGCTCTTTGAAAGCCTTAAAACATAATTTTCCTTCTTAAAAATTTTTTTTTGTAAAGTTAAAAATGTTTCTCTCTGAGCGCACAATAAACAAATCTGTCAAGACTTTTAGGATCCCGTAATATTATCTCAAACTGTGTACCATTTGACATGCTGCTCACTCTCAGGCATATTTTTACAATCCTCATTTTTTCCCAAGTGCAGAGATTAAACCCTTTCAGTGCTGAATTAAGGAGATATGCAGTGTGAGTTGATATGCCTAGCAAAACTATTAAAGATTCAAATACGGAGATAAAAAGCTGAATTTTTTTTTAAGGATAAAGTTAGGTGGGAAGAAAATGAACCGATACAAGCAGGGACTGGCAATAAGCAATATTTCTCTGATCCAAGTGTGCAGAGGCCAACAAAAAATAGGGAAAAAAAAAGATATTTCTAATCAGAATGCAGCACAGATTTTGATAGTCTCTGTCTTGAGAGACAAAATCTCATAAGTCTTAGCTCAGACCCTAGTTGTTGTAAGGGCACACAGGTCTAAAGAAATGACTAAATTACTCAGAGTTCTGGAAAACTAAAAACTGAATTGTCAAGAAGGGGTAAATCACTATAAAATTTGTGGCTTCTCAAACTCTTGGTTTTTTTTCTTACTGGCTTCAGCTCGCTGGCCTGATCGACACAGGGACTTCTTAACACATGTATATGCGAGAAATCTCTACAATTCAAACTCTTAAGGGTCACAGATTATGTTTTGTTCAGTACAACATTTAAATTTTCAATGAAAACATATTGTACTGCAAATAATTATTTTTAAAAAGCTTTATAAATTACATGGACCAAAAAAGCTTGAGTAATCATTTATTAGGATTGCTAATACACGGACCCAACTGCAAAGAGCTATGAACAAAGAGAATATGAAAAAAAGATAGAGAAAGTATCACAAGCTGGCAACAGGCACATAGTTGTGCCTGGGGCAAAAAACCAAAGAGGAAAACTGAACTTACCTGTATGCTCTTATCACTGCCGGCGTAGTTGTTGACAATCGCCAGACTTTCCTGAAAGCGGGTCGTGCTGAGTCCCACGACCACACCGATCAGTTGTGACACAGATATGATGACCTGAGGGTAGGACAGGGAGAAAGACAAAATAACTGCAGATGTTGGTTCAATGGTTGGAAGTCAGGTTGTTACATAATTACTGCTGTTAGGAAAGCTACTTTTAAAACTTGATGACATTCTAATGGGGAAAAAAAAATTCACCAGAAAATCTCAAAGCATTAAACAAAGAAAACTTTTCTCAAAATTACATTTGTCCATATGATGGTCATGCTACAAAAAAGAAAAAAAAAAAATTCATTGATAGTTTTGAGATGGCGTTGAAAAGAGGAGGTAATAATTTACATTTTTATATTCTTTGCCTTCCTCATTAACCCACGACTTTTTTCTGTAGAAGCAAGGTATTTGATTTATGATATTTGATGCTATGAATTCAGATTTCATATTCATAGTTCATAGTTCATCCTATACTGACTGCATTGAGGTCTATCAAGGAAATTATCATAGCAATCATATAGTACTGTGGGTCCCTTGCTTGGTCCAAGCATCAGGGAACCAGGAGTAGGGAGCTGATTGCTTTAAGCATATGAGGTAGTTTCCCATAGCTTTCCTTGCTGGCTTTATTTTCAGAGACCTGACTACCCATTTTGCTGGATGGGCACAGAGAAGAAATGAAAAATTGACTGGGTCCAGACTGGGATTCAACCTCGGACCTCTCACTTTAGTAGCCAACTGGTCTGCCAGGTAAGCCACCGCTCCTCCTTGTGTATAGATTAGTTACACCCATCAGACATAACTGAAAGTCTAATCACTTTGGTTGAGCAACATTTCTCTGTAAAACCAACATCGACTGACAGCCAGGAAGGCCTGTACCTGCAAGTGCACCCTGGTGAAACTCTTCCTGTTGGAGAATTCAAAGTTGCTTCTCATCAGCAGGTAGAGCAGAGCGCACGCCTCTCGCCGTGTCGAGTTGAGCTTGGAGTTGCAGCAGCGCAGAATCTGGACAAGGGGCAGTGATGGAGAGGGGGGAGTAGGGCAGTCAAAACAGAACAAAAACTACCTAGAGAAAATATTCATGTAACTTTAAAAGGTGACTAAACTCTTTAACATAAGGCGCACTTGAGAAGAAGTCCCTCAAATTGAGTTGAGTTGAGGATATGCATGGCTGCATTAAATCAAAAATCCTACAATAAAGACTATAAATATCAATGCAGATCTACAAAAAGGCCCATGCCTGAGAAATGAGCTCCTCCCCCCAATTATTTTATGTCAAGTCAATCCCCAGCTTACCTCAAAGCAGAGTTCCCCACACATGTCAGCGCTGCCCTTGAATAACACAGACTGGAACTGTGGAGGGAAAAAACACATAAAGAAACCCATGAATCCTCAATCAAGCAGACTCTCTTATCCTCATGAGATATTTATGAAATGGTGCGGCACAAACAGAGGTAGGAAGCTAATTTTGTGTGTGTAATCTTGTGGCGTGTGTGAAAAAAAACTGAAAATTGCAAATATCTTTGAATAAAACCATAAAAAATCTTAACTGACATGTCACATTTAGCCAAGGCAAAGTGTATTGGACTCAACAAATCAGGCAATAATCATACGAAAGAAAAGCAGTTTCAAGACCTACGTCATTGCACAGACAATTTCGTATAACATTGCAAACTTGAAAATAAAAGATTTAAATCACATACCATCAAACACTTGCATTGAATCAACAATAAACTCATTGAAGTATTGGCAATTGAATGGAATAAATACAAAGGAAGGAAACAGTATTCTATTGGCATGATGTTTTGAGACAAATCCTATCGATTTGAACGCTAGAGTATATCTGAGAAAAACACATTAAAACTACATCTTTTGCTCTTAAAGATTATTATTCTTTTTTTTCACTCTTCGTACTTCTACCTCAGCACATAACCAATCTCTCCATAGGCAGCTTTCACCCATGCAAATATTCACAGAGGGAAATTTTAGTATGTGTACGTACAATGGATCTCACTGAATGACGTTTTTGATTAATTTATCATCATCCAGCAAGTCAGAGCACGTGCAATCAGTGCAAACAGCACAAACAACAGCAAAACCAGCCCACCTTTTTGATGAAAGCCCTCCAGGCCCCAAACACATGTTTCTGCAGCGTTTCTGACTGGCTGGAGCGCAGAAAGTTGAGATAAATCTGGAACACAGTATGCATCATGTCGTTGTCGCCTCCCCTTGCCTCCAGGTCTTTCTGTTACAGGGCAGGACAAGAGAGAAATAAGATTGTCACACAAGGAACAAAGCTTTTCTAGCATTCAAGCCTCTTTGTTGCACAAAACAATATAAGAATATGATGAAACAAGGCTCCAAAAATTTTCCGCTTTCAGGTCTTTTTTTTCATAAAAAGAATGATGAGAGAATTTAAAGGATTAAATACGGTGCCATCCTGTCCTGACTTCCAAGTCTATTACACAAAACAATAGTGATTCTGAACTTGTGCCTCACTGTTAACCTCTCTCAAAAAAGAAAATAATGTTTCTTAGCTTCATCTTTGCTGAATTTCTATTCCTAGTGCTAGCCTCTTTTCTTGTAAAGGAAGAAAAAAATTATCAAAGGCCTTGACCAATTCAGAGAAATACTGCATCCCTTCACATAACTCCCTTAAAACCATACGACATATTTATTTTGTCTAGACCTCCTGATTCTGTCTCCTCATCAACTGCCCTTAAGCTGCTCAAACCTCACAGCTTTCTTATCACAAAAAAAGCTTTAAACCTGGAATTTGTCAAAGACAAAGGTCATCCCTAAAAAGAAACTTCTTCCATTTGTTTTCTGCCGACCATTTCAAGGTAGCATAACGAGAGAGCAAGACACACATATAGTGCCGTCACCTTGAATGTTGTGCAGAACAGACTGAGTATGTCCAGAACGACAAGCCCAACCTCCGTGGAGATGTTCGCCTCTTGTAGGGCTCTGATCATGGCAGCTGCATCAGACGGGGTCGGAGCTGAAAAGATTACCAACAGAGTTTTGAAACTGATTACAGTCTAACAAATTTAACTCTTTAACCAGTTATTTTTTTAACTCAAATCACCCCAAAAAACAGTATTGCCTAGCAGATTTGGCTCCAAAACAGAGGTAGGACCACTACACAAAGGTTATTCCTAATTATATTGACTTACTTTTCGTTTTGAGTTAATATCGCATTCATTTATAAGCTACTTGTTCATGTATGGTGAGCGCGTTTTTGACTGGATAAAACTGTAGACACAGTGGCTCCGGACTATGTCGGGAGTTTAGGGATTGTCCATGAAACTGCGTCCCGTCTGAGAAGGATTGGTGCATGAAACTGCATACTTTATGGTCATCAGTATGTAAGGAGTGAAACTTATGTTATTCTACTGGCTTACAAAAAAGATGTTTTTACAGAAGGCAATAATGTGTTCATCATATATTGCAACGACGAAACAGTTTTGGAGAATTTCATAATCTCACCGATGAAGTTCTTAATGATGAAGAGAAGTGTGTTTCTTACATAAGAATGGAATCAGCAACATTTTTTTCGCTTCTGGACAAAGTTGGACCCAGAATAGAAAAACGCGAAACACTTTTCTTAGTTTGCAGAAATCAAAGAAATTTTCAAATATAAAAAACAAAAAGCTACACAAAAAGGGGAACTAAAAAAAGACGTACTATGCAGTCCCTCCGAAAGGAAATCTCCATACTGACTACCAGTGCGTTGAGACGAGAGACTCACAGGTCGACCTCGCTGGTTCTGCAGTGGGGTGGGCATGGTTGACGACTTCTGACCACCAATCATACTAGAAAGTGGAAAGAACATCAGTATTGACATAAAAATACCCTAAAATTCTAAAGTCTGCTTTTTGAAATAAAATTAATAAGAACTCCTCTAGATATATTTTCAGTTCTATATTGAAACATTTTTCCCCATGACAAAGTATTGTTTGTTTACACAGTGATAGCATTTGACCCCTTTCCTCTATTTATTTTCTCCATCATATCTTGACAAAAAGAAGATATTAAAAGGCTTGCTTCTTAAATAATAAAAACAATTATAATAAAATTAATAAAAAGAAAAGAAAATCTTTAAGTTTCATAACTTGCTACCGTTTTTAAGTACTATTGATTTCATTTCATTTCATTTCTTCCTATTTGTAAAATAAGTTTGTTCTTTTCATCAACATTTTTCTCTGGGATTGACAAAAACAATTTAAAAAAAAAAAAAAAAAAAAAAACTTTTGCATCAATGAATAAATTGCATGCAGCACAAACCTCAGCGTGACAATCTTTTTGCGTCCTTGATATTGGAAGTGTTTCAGGCTCAATCTGAAATGCAATAATGAGACACGTTTCACTCTACGCTGCTCACTGCTATAGATAATGATGAGGTTAACAAAGGAAATATAATTTGACAAAGAACAACCCCCACACACACATACACCCAAAAAAAGAAAAAAAAATTAGCAAGAAGGGTCTGCAGATGATACATGAATTTCTGGAAAATTCCAGACAACTTTACTTATCATTATAGAAGATAAATTGTTACTGACACTGAGAAGTATTTTCTCTTTTGCAAGTTTAGTTTTCTTTCTTTTTCGCGGTAAATTCTTTGAAAAATTATGCAGCAAACTGTAAGTGTGTATATATAGCGCAAATCTAATGTATGTAATGTAACCTTTGGAGGCAAAAACCTTTCACATAAAATGATAGAAGAATTACACCAGCACTCAATATTTCACAACCAAATTCTCAAGTGTTACATTTACCAAACCTCTAATAGGCCACGTACGCTGGTGTACACAATATATCAAAATCAATATTTTCATTTCTCCTTCAGTTGACATATTGTCCTATACCATTATAACATAACAGTTATTATGTACATATGACTGAAGAGGTAAAGCTGTGTTCAAATTGAAACAGAGGCAACACAAAAGAGAAGGAAGATATAAACTCACTCCATCAGAGCAAAGAAGTCGATGATATCATTCTCGGATGAATTGTTGAACCAGCCCAACAGAATGTCTGTGAACAAGAAAAACAAACAAAAGTCTGATGAGAAAAGTCCATTTCGATATTGCATGATTGAGCCTGTTAAGCACATCAAGGATCTCAGGCTTGTTGGCACCTTCTGGGCCAGGCTTGTGTTACTTTTTCCTCCCCTATTTCCCTCTGAACATTGACAAACGACCAAGCCATCAGCTCACCCTGACTTCAGGTAAAAATGAGTCTCTGGAAAGAAATCACAGACCACCTCAATGAATATATATATCATAGTTAAGTTTATCATTCTAAAACCAGTAGCTTCTTCTACTGCCCATTCCACCATCTTGGCCCCAAACATTCAACACTGCCTGCTTTTTCTGCTCCCTCAGTATCCAGACTCAAACCCCTTACCTTCTGGCAAATGCTTGAGGACGTGCAGCAAACACAACAGCAGATCTCGGATTTCCGTTGTGTCAAGCTTGTGGGTGCGACCGATGTATGGTGAGGAGGATGGTGCAGTAGACGTATTGGATGGAACTCTGTAGTGAGAGAGAAAGAAAAAAAAATATACCTTTTATTTCAGAGTATAAGCATTTGAATATTTTTCTGACCAGAGGTATCAAAAACTCTCATAAAGCCTGATTAGATTCACTGATCTATTCATGATGCCAAGAATCTTGAACTTTGTATGTGTAATGAGACCACAAATTGTGAAACTCTTAGCAAACAGAAAAGTTTAGCAATGGAAAATTTCCAGCATGTTTGAGAGTAGCCACTATAGATCTCAACAGATATCAAACACTGGCAGGCTTTCCTAAACCCAGGGAGACTTGGGAAGTGCACAAAAAACTAGGATATTATCATGACTTTATCTAGATGGACTTGCACTCGCTCCTGCCATTCAACACTTTCTCTAATGCTACAAATGTATATTTATGTTTCAGACAGGGATAATTCAATGTCTTGAGAGCTGCATTTCACACTTTCCACCCATTTATTTATCTGATACATCCTCAAATTTTCCCTTTCCTAAATCTGCCATGGCCACAAGTGGATTAAACTTATTCTGTCAAAGCCTGTCAAAAAGGAGAACATTTTTTTGTCTCAATATTTTAGTGTATAAAACCACAATCACTATAAGCGGTTTTAATACACAATAATTCAAGATCTGACTATCTTTGCAGAAAAGAAAGTGGAGAAAGGATCAAAACTTGACTTGATTTTAAGTCCTGTAAGTCTGTCGAGGTATCATGCTAGGAAAGAAGACAGAAAGACAATCATGATGGTAGTCCATTTACCTCATCATAACTTTGTCTTTTCTTCCTGACGCATCTTTCTCACTAGATGAGGAGTCACTAGCCAGGGATGAGTTGCTGCCCTTGTGATCGGCAGCAGACGCCACTGTAAGTTCATTGGGATTGTGAGGCACCGCCACTGGAGAAAAGTTTGAGTGTAGAAATAAATAGATAGATAAATAAATAAATTATTAAGACATGTTCAATGATGGACAGACTGAGCTACATTGAATCTCGAGTTATTGAGTCTTATCATTATGTAACTAGGAAACAATTATTTTTTGCTTTGAAAAAAAATGGCATTATAGGGAAATTGGATACCATTATTTCTTTTTGAAAAATAGGCATTATAACTGATCAGTGATTCCGATGAATTTCACATCCTTGCCCTTTGCCTTCCTTTTTTTCTCTACCCACTTTGATCCTGTCTCATAAAAGACTGAGCAGTAATTGAACAACGCACCAACTATCTAGAAAAAAACAAACAGTTAAAAAAACTTTACCAGTGCCAGATATCATGGCAAAGACGGCCGATTCCTTCTTCTTTGTCTCTGGTGTACCCGGTATGGCTGGCGAGTTCTGACCTTTGGACAAGCTGATTGTGGACTTGGTAACATCAGACCGGCTGGCGAAGGATGAAAAAGGCAAGCCCATTATTACGAGAGAGATACATAAGTCTTGCTAGGGATCGTCAGTTGAAGAAATGTGCATAATAAAGAACAAGATTCCAGCAATAGTGACGGGTTATTGCTGAACTGGTTTTTATATCATAGAAGGAATCTTTTGTGGTCATAGATTTATACACAAACAAGAGATTTGAGGTGGATGATGTCTTAACTCTTGTGATTGTCTCTATCTACCTACATTCCATACACATGCACATGTTACTGTAGAGCAATGACAATGTGTGTGTAATAGTGACAATGATGACTGATGTCTTAACTCTTGTGATTGTCTCTATCTACCTACATTCCATACACATACACATGTTCCTGTAGGGCAATGACAATGTGTGTGTAGTATTAACAAGGGGGAACTTGGAGAAACCTGACACAACTGAGAGTCACACACTTTGTTATAAATCCTCTCCAACAGCAGTAGCAGAACCATTTCAATGATCGGAGGTCAAATCATTGCTCTACACTAGATCATTGGATATTTGATATCAAACTTCATGGGTGAAATTTGAACTATTTTGATATCACTTCATATCCTTACTCTTTGTCTCTATCTAAATATGCTGTACATTGATGTAGCATTGTGACGCTGCCGTATTAACGCATGCTTCATTCATCAAGTACGTCATGGAAATTTACCTTTAGGGCCAATGCCAAGCTTTTAGACTTGGCTTGTTAATTTATTTTTTTTAAAGAAAGAAATGTTATTGTTTTTGGCTCGACAAATTGTTATGCATTTAAATACGCGTTATATCCTGCCATATCAACACACGGTATATTTATATCTGTTTTCATGGCTAAAAATAATTCTGGAAAAACCATGCACAAAAATTTCGGAGAAAAGGGGTTAAACAAAGGTGTTTCACATGTTAAAATACATCGACAACATCACACTAGTTTTTGGTTGATATTATCTTATTCTGAAAGAAATTACACTTCACTATATGTTTCAGAAAAGTTTTTGAAAAAAAAAAAAAGCAGCAATGACTACAGAAGCACAATTAAACTTTGAAGTGCCAGAAAAGTTTTTGAAAGAAAAGCAGCAATGACTAGAGAAGTGCAATGAACCTTTGAATGAAGCCTCACCTGTGAGTGGACAAATCGCCATTGGGCAGAGGAGCCTGGCCCTTGCCTTTCTTCCCTGCAGCAGCCGCAGCCACAGGTGAGATCTGCAGGAGTTGGTTCTTGCTGTCCAGGAGAACTCCGATCAGGGGCAGATACAGGGCTGCTATTCTCCCCTGCTGAGACTGGACACAACAAGTCAAATGGACAATATTTAAAAATAAATGGGATAGTTTAACTCCAGTCTGGTAAAATGAGAGATTTTCCATACCAGGGACAAAATAAAAAAAAAATTATTGGTTTTTCTTTGAAGCAGTTGCTATTTAAGGGTGTTATACTTTTTTTTTAATTATAAAGCTTCTGCAAGTCAATTTTCAATGATAGTAAAAATTAATCATAACGCTCCTCCTTAATTTGTAAATGATAAAAGCTGCATATCCAAACAGGTTGTATTTTAGTTATGTAATAACAAAAGTTCCAATATGTTCTTTACAAAAGATATTTGTAGAGGGTAAAAAGCAGATTAAAAAACTGTATGCTTTTCTCCAAACAGATGTTTGTGATCGGCTAACTTCCAAAAAATGCTCTTGTATAGAATTCATCATCCTGTAAATATTCTGCAAATTAGGATCCAATAAAAGCTCACTCTGCGTATGTTGCTACTTAGGCTTATGGTCTTTAAAACTAGACAACTTGTTCTACATAAGTTGTATTTTAGGCTTAAGACTTTTATTACTGAACAAACTTTCCTCATCTACACCACTACATTAACTTGACACAACATAATTTCCCCACCTTGGAGGCGTATCTGTCATCAAATGCATGCTTGGCCAGCTGGTTCCGTATCACAGTGATGGCGGCGCGGCGGACAGGCCGGTCCTCCGTCATGGCCAGCCGCAGCTCAAACAGCAGCAGGCCCACCAGGTAATGCTGATGCCTGAAGTCTTCGGACAGAGTGTAGTCATGCTTCAGATCTGGACAGGATGCAAACACGAAATAGAATTTGTTATCACACAGGAGCATCAGGGTTTCTCAAGCTAACACATTTTCCTTAAATAAAAGAAAAAAAAACTTTTTGGATTAAATGTAGTTATATTTTGAGAAATTAGCATTATGTAACTTGATACACATTTTTGCTATGAAAAAAAAAATGGCATTACGGGGTATTTGGAAACAATATTTTGTCTTGAAAAAATGGGAAATTGGATACAGTTATTTCTTTTTGAAAAATGAGCATAAAGGAATTTGGAAACAACTATTTCTTTTTGAAAATTTGGCGTTATGAAATTTAAAAAATTACACCATTTTGAAAGGTGAGTATTGAAGAAATTGGAGAAATGCAAGTCTCAAACTTGATCAAATGCATACATTAATTGAAGCTTATTTGTAGGGTAAACTTTTTTTTAACAAGTCAGTACATAAAAGTGCAGATGAATTGAGAAAAAAAAAATGAATTGGAAATGAAAAGAAAAAAAAATGGCTAAAATGTTTCATAAGAAGATAAAAGAGACAAAATGTTACTTTAAGAAGATAAAAAAAGAGACAAAACTTTTTTTTTTTTTTTTTGTGGATTTTTGTGCTTTCTTTGATATTTTCTTTAAACATAATATATAAATGATATTTTGTTAAAAAAACTGATAAAAATTTCAGCAACCATGTACTTCAAATCCATCCATCCATTAACAACATAATTAAAAGGTTACATCTTGCTACCATAAGAAGGAAGACAATAAAAAAAACCAAACAGAAATAAGGGGGAAAAAAAGGGTGACTCCACAAAAGATCTTAAAATGGCTATCCATCTACATGAACTAGATCTAAAGTAATTAAATATAAATCTAAACACATTATCTAAAAAATTTCTGGTCACAAGGTCAAAGCTCTTCTCAAGACTTCCTTGACCAATTTTCTTTGAGCCACGATTCTGCAAGTCTTAATAACTGATCATGCTCTAGAAATTTCATGCTTTACTTCCAATTTAGACTGTCGGCACATAACACCATTACAAAAAAATGTAAAAAAAAAAAAAAAAAAAAAAAAAAAAAAAAAAAAA
>BLXT01008548.1:639261-650094 GCA_019648995.1 Plakobranchus ocellatus | reverse complement strand
AGAGAGAGAGAGAGAGATAGAGAGAGAGAGAGAGAGAGAGAGAGAGAGAGAGAGAGATATATATACACTTCACAACCGCTCAGAAAAAGCAAAATCTGTTTTAAAAAGCCAGACGAATAAACATTATTTTGTGAAAGCCCATCTAGATCTAATTCGAATTAAATTCCACCGATTTTCCCTACAAAAGAACTAAATCTACTTAAACAAGTCTACTAGACACTTTTAAATACTTTAGAAGGTCCAAAATGCATCAAAATCTATTTTCTTAAGGAGACCCTGCCTGGAACTGTTTATTGCTGCCTGTAACAAAAACTAGACTTAGGACTTGCTTTTGAATGCACGTCAACTCGAGAATTCTACAATAACCCAGTAAAGGGAAGTTTATTTAGGCAAAGTAAACAAGAATTCATTACCTAAACGAACAAGACTCACATTCTATTTTTAGCTCAAGGATTTCCGTTTTAACTTCTCGAAGCATGCCTTGTTTTGATTTTAAGATTATGATGGAACGTTCTAAATCTATATTTTTCGAACATTATACGCTTGCATTATGGGATAGATTTCCAGAAATTTGTAGAGTTTCATTTGGAAAAAGTATAAATACCGGGAGAAGATTGGTGAAATGATGTCACACAGAGTACGCGCAGAGTTCACAGAGATCACAGAGATTGCAGTGAGATCATTGTATATCATTTACGCAGATTCATAGGGCTAGATCTAGTTTTTTTTTTACCAAAGGCCTATATGAATATTGTTTAATTTGATTTCCTGCTGTTGAGTTAAATAAACTCAGTTTTGTTACGTTTTCACACAATCTCTAGCGTTCCATTATTTTCAGCTAGATCTATACAGATCTAAAGAACTCAACGTCTCACATCAGAGATATTATCTACCTTTTATTTCTGGTGTTTGTGACACTGCCGCACATCTTCAGCTTTTCTGCTCTTTCTGATTAGGTTTCTCCACATTATCGAGGAGATTTCTATCGTTTAATACACCTGTCCTTCCTCCCCTCACCTGTCTACTGGTCTGTCCTAGCCAGCTTGTCTGGACCCCCTTCAGGTCAGGACTTGTGCTTTCACGACCGTTCACACAGTGGAGCTTGTCAGAGGCAGCCAACAGTTCAGCAGGGATCATCGCCGAGATCTCCGCCTCATTGGGATCCAAGTGGAAATCCTCAGAGATCTTTTTGGCTTCAGTCGCATCGTACAGGGCAAAGGTCAGGAAGAACGGCTCAGGCTGAACAGATGCAGTAAAAGAATTGGTAAAAATGGTCTTTGAATTCATATTTGGAATATAAAAGGCAAAGGAAAAACAAGCTTAAACACATACAATAACATAAAGCTTCAAAATAAAACTCAATTAAAGTGTGCTTTTTCAAAGGTTAAGAAGCTAAGGGATAGTGTTCTTCACTTTAAAAAATAAAAAGTACAGAATAGTTTGCTAGGATGAATAGTCTATGCTCTAAGAAACTCACATTTCAACTTGACTCTATGTATGAAATAATTCTTACCTAAACTTACCTCTAGTTTTGAGAAACTCTATAAACAAACAATTTTTTTGAAAACTTCCTCCTGTGTTTTTTTTCCTATGCAACAATGCAGACAACCCAACAACAATTTAAAAAGTGGCAGATTGCAGTGTTTTGGGGGATTTTCATATTGCATCTAGAATTCTGCCGATTACAGCATGTGATTATTTTAGACTGGTTTCAATTAAGTCAGCATTTTTTTCTTTCCCATAATCTCTCCATCAAATACATGTGCCCCTGTCAGGCCAAGTGGCATGTGCCCCTGTCAGGCCAAGTGATATGTGCCCCTGTCAGGCCAAGTGGTATGTGCCCCTGTCAGGCCAAGTGGCATGTGCCCCTGTCAGGCCAAGTGGCATGTGCCCCTGTCAGGCCAAGTGGCATGTGCCCCTGTCAGGCCAAGTGGTATGTGCTTCTGTCAGGCCAAGTGGTATGTGCCCCTGTCAGGCCAAGTGGTATGTGCCCCTGTCAGGCCAAGTGGCATGTGCCCCTGTCAGGCCAAGAGGCATGTGCCAATGTCAGGCCTAGTCACATGTACATCAGCTCAAGGATGTACAGCATCACTAAGAACTATTGCACTGACAGAAGCCAGCCATCCTACAGTGTCAGCGATATTATAAAGTTCATATTTGCACTGCATATCGTCGTTGTCATTTACTATCTGCGTATAAACCAATGAATAGAATTGGTCTATCCTCGGATAGCAAACAGCAACAACAATACGCACCTCCAGGCGTGTATAGAAAAAACACAAACATACCAACAACCATTTAAGCATCAGCAAAAAAACGTAACAACTCACGTTGACTTTTTTGTTTTCCTTGCCCTCGTCTGCAAGATTGAGCTGCAGGGCAAAGCGAAGACTCTCCAGCCTCAGGAGGAATCTCTCAGCGAACTGACGTGGAAACACCTCCACGTCGCCTTCCTCCTTCTCCTCTGAGTCCTCATCAAATACAGTTCTCTGCCAAAAAAAGATTACATATGATTTCTAAAATTGCATGTTCCTTTTTTTTTTTTTTAATAGAAAATATGAAGCCACAGTCAGTGTCTATCAATGAATTTAATTTTGTCCTCAAGTTTGAAGGCTTAGGTATAAAAGCATGAAGTCGGAAATTGCTTGCGAGCCAAACAATGACCCTTTAAAAGCGCCAGCTACTATGGTTCAGTTGTTACTAGCATGTAGCCCAAGCACAACTTAGTGACGTCAAGCTTTTTGGGCCATGCCAAACCAGATGCCAATGGCATGTTTCAAATAAAAAACCAAATGTGTATATACATTTTGCTAATCCTTGAGCCACCAGTGCTGGCAGCCTTATTAAGGGGGGGGAGGGGGGGTAAAACATACAACTTGACAAATGTGCAAAGAGAATTTGTAGTACTTTCTTAAAACAAAGACTTTGAAAATATTATTCTGTCATAGATTTTCCTCCATTCAGATCCCAATATATCAATTTTCCCACCCTTTGAAGTGCCTCTAGTTTCCAAAAGAAGATTCATTTTCGTCATTATTAATTATGGAAACACAAATTTTACTAATCATTCAAACACAATTTGTGTTGCCCGAGTAGTTTTGTTTATGCAGTGTTTGCTCTATTGTTGTGTTACTAAGAATACAAAATAATTCCATCCCATTCTAGACACTGTAGCATTGAATTATGATCATCATTCTTACCCTCATATCAGAGTAGATGGCGAATAAATTCTGTCTAGTCTCCTGCCTTGCCTTTGCTAAAGACGAGTCTGTTTCACGACAATACTAGAGGGAAAAAAGTCAGAAAAGAAACATTTTTTGTTGTAGAGCGATAATTTCTTGTCCATGCCAAGACAAGTGAGACAGTTTTTGCAATAAATATAAACAAATAGAAATCACATCAAATTAATGCCTATCATAATGAAAGAATAAACTTCAACTTAAGTTGGAGAAGAAGTAAAATAAGGGTAAATCATGTCTTTATCTTCTCAAAATAAAGAGAAACCGCTTCAGTCATCAAAAAAAAAGTGAAGCAAAGCTCAGAAAAATACAACCAGCTATAAAATACATGTATGTGAAATGATGATAAAAACGGATTTGTAAATAAATGTACCAAAAACCGAATGAAATCATGTTTTGAAATCATGTACATAATTTTGAAAGAAATTAGCTTTTGGATTGAAAAAAACAAAACAAAAAAAGTGCTGTAGAGAAAAAAAAAACTAATACATTTAAATGCAATCATTTTTCATAATATGTCAGACTTTTTCCACAATTGTAGATACTTGTTTTACCACACATTTTATAAAGCATCTCAGATAAATGTCAAATGATCCAAAACAATAATAAGACAATGTAAGCTTGAAGAATAATCCTAACTGAACTTTTATTATAATAACCTTTTTTTTCTTTGTTGCAAAGTTTCTTATTTCCTTGCGACACTAAGCCTGCAGACATTTAAAAAAAAAAAAAATTGATGCAAATTACTTAGAAACCCAATATACCACAATTGCCATAGAGTGCATCACTGCATTAAGTTTTGGCTCGGATTTTTGTTATTATGGTTCGCTGTTTGTTTGTTAGTTTTTGTTTTCACAATAAAATTTTACAAAAATCAAGGAAAAAAAGCTTTACGTTGTCAAGACTTTCCCTGGTTTGCACTGAAGCTCAAACGTAAACTTTTACTCTACAAAATCAGTGGATTAGAGAAAGATGCAAAACTGAAATCTTTTTAAAGGCAAGTTCCAAGGTGTAAAAATGATTGTTTAATTCAAACTGTCTCCAGGCAGAATCTAATCATTGCCTTCAAAACAAAAGTCTACTACAATATCTTTTTCATGCTTTTTTTTTTTTCTTGTTGATATTATTAATGTCATTGCCTCAATTCGATGATACCATTCTGCAAATTAGTTCCTCCAGTCTAAAGCACAACAAATGCATAATGCACACACAGGTGTTAACAATTTAAACCAAACAGAACTCAAAGCTTTCAAACTAAGGAGAAGAGAAACAAAAATGCAGCGCTCACATCACTCACTTCCACACACACAAAATGCAAAGTTCAGCATAATTTGGTGCAAGGGGAAACATTTTTGGTTACCACAAGACCCTTGAAAATAGACCCACATTACTCAGATATCTTCATTGACTTGGCTCTGTCAGATAAACAATTCCAGGCACATCTCAAACTAACGTCATGTGCCAATAAGCTCATTATTTTAAGGTTAGTGTTCTTCACAATATCGATTTCGTATCCACCTTTCTTTTACAGCAGTAAGGTGAAAACCTACCAAGTCAGAGTCCGAGGTTCAAATCCCAATCAGGGCCAAATCAATTTTTCAATGCTCCTCTGTGTCCACCCAGCACTAACAATGGATAGCTAGATCTCTTAAGACCCGGCAAAAGTAAAGACGGCGAGGAAAGCAATGGCAAACTACCTCATAATGTCGTATGCCTTGAACAATCAGGACACTACACTGGTTCCCCGATGCTTGGACTAACGTGGAACACACTTTTTTTTTTTTTTAGTTGATAACAAAATACATTTTTTTTAATTGAATAAATCAATGCTAAATGTCTGAATAATTTTTCAAAGTGCTGCCTCATAGAAAAAAATACATACAAACAAAAAAGGAAAAATTTAAATGAAGAAAAATGCACAGCGTGAGGGAGAAGAGAGACTAAAAATATTGGCAGTAAATTTATAAAAGGCAAAAACCACTGGTTACAGCCATGTTGCTGAGAGACAGGCAGGCAATGGTTGTTACAATCTGAACAATAGAGGATTATGATAAAGTTCTGCATGTCTAACCATGCAAGCAGCACGACATCGACTGGTTTGTTAGGCAATTCTCTCTGCATTCACGAGCTTCTGTAAAGAAAAACAAGATCAAGCATAATCCAGGCCACCTTCTTTTTCCTCAGGATCACGGTGGGGATCCCTACAGGCTGTTTGAACTCAGGGTCTTGCAAGTCAGGTGTGGCCTGGTCTGAGTGTCCAGCAGGAGTGTCCGCCTCCTGAACCTCATTTATAACAGGGTTTACTGTGGTCTTGGGGAATGCTGAGATGGCTTGGTGATTAGGAATGATCATCTGTTGCTGTTGCTGTGATTGTGGTGATTGTTGTGGTGTATGATGCGTTTGCTGCTGCTGTTGCTGAGATGGTGGTGGTCGCTGAGATGCATGGTGTGCTTGTTGTTGTTGTTGTCGTGGCAGTGGTTGCTGATTCTGCCTCATTGTGGGACATGGAATGTGTGACATGTTTGTAGATTGACGAGGAGAATGGGGTGGAGGAGGTGGTGGTGGAGGGGGGCGTCGAGGTTTTGTTTTTTGTGACTGCGCCGGTGGATTAAGGGGCATGTCCTCCCCTGAAGTAACAGAATCGCTGGATGAGTGGTCAGCACCATTGGTACCACCGTTAACCTCCTGAAAGAATACATTTACCTTGACACAATATTGATACAATGCCTTGGTGTGGAAAAAGAGTTAGCTGGAATTAGTCTTAACACTACTCCAACACTCTCCTCCCAAGCAAAGAGAAAGCAATGACACATAAAGAAAACCAAATCACTAAGGTCATTATAATTTGGTTATAGGTGCACAATTTTACAGCTAACTTCACCACAATGTCTTTGAGATGAGGAAATTCAATAGGTACATGGAATAAGCCGCAATGCCACATAAAAAAAAAAAAGTTCAATCAAATCAAAGGAGTTAAATAAGAAACGCATTTTTTTCACCTTGGGCTAGAAAAAACTGCCAAAAAGGTTCAAGGTTAATAAAAAAGAATAGAGAAGCTGGAGGCCTATTCTGTTTATACCTACCTTAACGACCGGATGATTAATGCTGCTCTCTTTGTAATTCTCTGGCGTGCCAGTCGGAGGATTTTCCTCTGATGGAACAGACAAGTTTGAAGAAGAAGAAAAAAACAGATTAAAAAGTTGTTATTGACAGAAAAAGGTTTGCTTGGAAGTTAACAGCTGTATAATACATCAATCCTCACTAAAGTAATGCTCTTGAGTACCAAAACCCCATGCAAGTATAATCAAACCTGATTTGTTACTAGATGTATGTAAGAGTATTTTGGGTTGGTTTTTTTTAACAATCATAATAGTTTTTATATATTAAGTTATACTGTTGTAAGATATGCTAAAACAAATGAATGAACAAATAAAAATACAAGAATAACAATAATAGTAATATAACAAAGCTCTTGAAAACAAATTTTTGGCTCAATTACACACCTTCCAAGAAATTCAGTTTTTTTAAAAATTGATGGAATATGAAATTCCGCAGCATCATGTAAGTGAAACAGCTCACAAAAAAAATGTTTTTCAACAGCAGTAAATTTTGGTGTAAAGACTGATTACCTCTGATACTGTCCCTCGAGATTTGGGACGCAGTGTCCGCAGCGTTGATGACCTTGTTCAGGGTGATTATCCAATCGCTGGCCTCTGCCTCGCTCTCTGCCGCCAGCAAACAAGGGGGGCGATCTTGCATGCGGATCTCAAAGCAGTGCTTCCCTTTTTTGGAGTTCTGCAGAGAGCAAAGATAAACAAGATGTATAAGAGAAGGGGAAAAAAGGGCATGAGGTTTTGGCACAAAAAAAATGAATGGGGAACACATCTTGAGATGTGTAAATTGTATATAAATTAGATCATATTCAAATCTTTTGAGTTTTTAAAATCCATAATCTATGCAAAAGAAAGAGTGACATACATTTATAGCATAGATGAGTTTTCTTGATTTAAGGTCTTTTTCCTTATCAATTTTAGCCTCTTCAAAGTGCTTTGGCCTAAATTGTTATTTTCCTGACGACAATCTTTCTCTTCAAAGCCTTACCTTCACGACTTCCTGGGCCAAGTCTAAGAAGATGGCGCCTTTAGCATCCAGCTTCTTGTCATCCTTGTGTATCTCTAGGATGTGTGTGTAGTCTGACTGCTGCTTCAGCACGAAGAAGCGACGCTTGAATTGCTGTTGCAATGAGAAAAAATAAAAGATTTCATATTACTGATAAATGTAAAAAGCCTCGTATTGCTTGCAAGGATTCTAACAAATTTGCTACGCCTCAAAACGAAAAACTGATCCAATTTCTTCCGCTATTGAGACATCAGTGGCACAGTGGCTAGCAAATCCGCCCTGACATCTGCAGGGACCCTTCTGTCGCAGGTTCGAGGCCTGCCACCGGCTCTCTAGCCTGATGGAGGCTGAAAGCCTCAGATCACCTTGTTGTAGACTGGCTATTTACAAAAAACCAAATCAAACCAATCTTCTGCTATTTTGACTTCACATGTAAGGCAACTTTCTCATTGGCTGGAAAAAAAGAAAGAGAATTAACATAAGTATTAAAAAACATAACTTGCAAAAAACTCGTTGGGACTATTTACTTGAAAGACAAAACTAAATAAAAAAACACACAAAAAAAAGTTAAAAGGCAAGACTCAGTATGACAGGCTCACCTTTGTGAAGCTGATGATGTTGTCTTTGCCACTATCTGGACCCTTGAGCAGCCACCCTTTCTTAGCAAAGGCTGATACAAAATTTCTGCTTAATGTATCCTGCAACAGGAATTTCACGTTTCAAACATCATGTTTCATAATTTCACAATGTTAACATCATCGTTTCACAGGTTATTCAGATTAAGATAGCAAAGAATGTTTTTTATCAACCTGCAAAAACACTGTAAATGAGACATATTGTTAAAAAAAGAAATGATAGCAAATTGTAAAATATAGCAAACAATAATAGAGCAAGAAATCCAGACATCACTGATGTTCAAATTACACACAGCTCAAAAAAATTGAAATAACATAGTAAAAAGTAATATGGCCAAAGGATTGTTTAACCCTCTAAAAGATTAATGAACTTGCAGAAGAAAAATGAATAGAATGAAACTTTAGATAATAATATTTTATTCATATCAAGTGTAATTTAAACACTTTTTGCATCTTTATTCCCTTTCACCTTTTCTCCAATTTTCTAACAACGCAACCATAAAAAGTTTGTGAAAAAAAGATATAAATTATTCATTATAATTTCCTCACATTCTCTATTTAGCATGAATCTTAGAACAGGATCTTGCTAATCATGAATTGATGCATGTTTGCACTGCTTGAACAAGTTCCTACGTATGGATGAAATCACAACAGTAGAGAAAACTTACATCATCTTTCTCCTCAACTTCAGCATCAATCTCAAAGATATGTTCTTGAAGAGGCTCCTTTTTATCAGCACTAGCAAAAAAATGAGAAAAAAATGGGGAAAACATTATTTCAAATAGAAGAAAGTCACAATCATGCTGCCTCCATAGATACATGAAACGAGACGATTTATTTATAGTGGAAAAATCATACCCTTGAAAAAAAAATTTAAGTAGTGAAAAACATTGCAGGTTTTGGTTTTGAAAGTTCAACCTTATACTTTTATATGTTCTGTCAAATGTTTACTGCCTTTATTTTTTATCACTTAGGATATGGACAAATATTTTAATGCTTAAATGTAAGCTATTTGACTTCCATGACTGTGACCTTCTCCACTTAAGTATGCGACGCAAATTTTTTGAGTAATCTGTTGTGCTAGTGCTTAAAAAAATTTATCTGTGTGTGTGTGGGTTGGTCACAAATTTCACAGATTAAATAGGATATTTAGAGAGCTTTTTAAAAACTCATGTGTTTGTTTGACACAAAATAGAACAAATCAGTTGAATGAAATGGGTGTCTTGAGACTAGACCTGATGTGGCAGATATTGCATTGAAAAATTCTTTAAACTGTTTCTTTTTTTCCTCTCTTAAATATTTTTTTGCAATAACATTAATAAATGGTGGAAAGAGACAGCTTTCACACTAAATCTTACTTGGGCAGTTGCTGATAGCTGCCGCCGTATGCCTGGTACTTGAACTTCACCGTCTGCAGTTTGCTGGTGTACGTCTTCAGGCATTCTTTCACCATCAGGCTGGTGGCGGCTTCATCCGCACCAACAGGCACGGTGGATTGGACGGTTCGGATCTTGCGGTCTGGAGCTGGTGGCTGGACAGAAACAAAAGACACAAACAATGGCACATTCTCACATGAACAGTTTAAAATAAAAAGACACTATTGCTCATATACCTGCTCAAAGCTTTAAAGGAGACATCATTATCCAGGTTAATTTGCATCCCCTATTTGTCCATATTCTCAGCAAAGATCATTCTACAACTTCTCGAGCAACAGTTTTTTCCTTATTGCAAGCAAAATTTTCCGATCTACAATAATGCGTGTAGGGACAGTAGAAAATTAGACGTTATGTGGATAAATCAGCCATATCAAGATTTGTTTCCTTTGTTATTTCTCGAGAGTACAACCCTAGACTTTTGATTTGTGCCAAACCACACCCAGACTCTCCCACAGCTTAGGAGAGCATGTGAGTGAAGGAAATTGCCAACCAACTACATCAACATTGATTACATTAGTAAAACATCTAACTTTGCGGTGGCATTACAACATTATGTGTTCCAGCAGACCTGATCGATTTTGCTCAATCAACTGAAATTTCAACTTTCTGACTCTTACTCACTCACCGGCACGGTAACATCATCATGAGGGAAGCACAGCATGTCCCTCTGGGGGTCATTGTGGAGAAGGACTTTGTTCTTGACCACAAACGTCTCATAGTCCACCGGTTCCACCAGCTTCGGCCGCGACTGCCCAAGCAAAACAAACAGAGTTCAATGAAAATATCAAAAAAAAAAACAAAAAAAACTACATCTATGGAGCTAAGAAAGCAGCCCAAAAATTGTCCAAAAAACAAGCAAGCTGGGTAAGCACTTACACATGAAAAAACATGGTAAAATAAAGAAATAATCTGAAATTCCGGAATAGCCAGGTGTATGCAAAGACAATTTGTTTCCTTTTTATGAAGACCATATTACTATTACAAGTGCAGAACTGGCAGAGGGAGATAATACTATAAGGATGCATTTCTCCTGTTGCCTTGATATTTTTCAACATTTTTTGTTTGTTTTTGTTTTATTGAGATATGAAAAGTAAACTAGTTGAGAGTAAGATCAACTAATAATGGATTCTTAATTTTCTGCTTACAGATGTACGTGTGTGGCCACAAAAAGAAAAAAAAAACTTTCGTAGCTCTAAAGATCCAAACCCATAAATGTTAAAAAAAATATATAATACATTATGCTCATACAGTGAAAACCTACTATTGTCACTTGTACTCTTAATAGTGCATGATTATTTCATCATACTGATGGCATTTCATTTTCCATTGCATCATGCAGGACACTACTTTTTTCTGACCATGCTTCCCCTTCTTCAGCGCCCCCCCCCCCCCCCCCCCCCCCCC
>BLXT01008548.1:453330-471266 GCA_019648995.1 Plakobranchus ocellatus | reverse complement strand
AGTGGTTGGATGAATAATCAAACAAGCAAAGTTATATAAAGGCTTGGTGAGAACAAAGTGGTGAAAGAGGGGAAAAAAATCAGTGGTTGGATGAATAATTCATATATTGTTCAACATAACTCAGACAGACCATAACAAGAAAAACAAATTGAATCACAATTTCTCAATAGATCTACTTTGCCATAACCTAGCTAAATGTTGGTTTTAGTCAGCTAGAGAAATTATTTGGAGAGAGCAGAGAGAGAGAGAGACACAGAGACATAGAGAATGAGAGGGAGAGAGAGAGAGAGCGAGAGAGAGAGAGAGAGAGAGAGAGAGAGAGAGACAGCGTTTATTTACACACTCTGCCACAGCTATGCAGTTCACTAAGAACACTTTGCCAAATAATAGAAACCCTAAACAATAGAGGTTAATATGACCATATTATTCTTTTGCACAAGACTTTCTAAGAGCATGCAACAAATTCATGCAAAAAAAAAAATGATAGTTTTTATCTCTGCTGGACTGCTAGTGCTATGCATTTCACTTTATCTCACAATCAATTTTACGCCATGATCACAAAAGACAGAATAATTGGGATTTAACAGAAGGTCAAGGAAATGTGAAAGCTACAATAAAACCCACGCTAACACATTAATAATCTACCTATGCCATTGTCAATACGATTAAAAGAAAAAGTAAAATGTACAATCGTTAAATCATTACCAAAACCTTGTGGGGGAGACTGAAGATACCTTGCCATTACACTATTTAGTTCACATTTCCTTTTTTTTTTTTTATTATGTTGCAGATCAAAATTTTTCTGCATCCTAATCCAAAGCCATAGAAAAGTTTTGGGGAAATCCAAAAGACAAGACTTGACACCATCCAAAAAACAATAAAGCACAACGGAAAAAAAAAATAAATCAAGCAACATACCGCTAACAGTTTCTGGTGATATGAATCGGTAACACCATTAAAATACATGAAATTTTTTTTCTTGACTACCTGCTGTAAGTGCAAAAAAAAACCAAATTTGCCATAATATAATAGTACTCTCAAAGTGAATCTTACTCAGCCTAACCAAAGTGCTTGAAATAATATTAAAGATTTTCTGTAATTTTATCTGAATTGATCAATGCAACAAAATTCCTACAACTATAACTTTCTGACAAATCAATGTACATACGATGCATACAGAGCTGTCTGGATCAAATTGATCTGATCATTAAATAAGCAAATACGTAGAGTAAATCTTTAGCAAAATTTTTACATTCGATTCCAAAAAAAAAAAAAAAAAGGAAGAAAAGAAAATTTCCTAGTAGATCATAACGGTTCCTAATCTAGTTAAAAATTTCTAAACTCAACTGTTATTTCCATTCTCACATGACGACCATAACAGATGAGAGAGAGATCTTAAATACTGATTCTTCAAGACCCATTAATGCATGGATTCAGGTGAAAGAATGGCAGGCAGCCCATGCAAAATTTTAAATCGAGCGAAAAGTTAACTTTTAAAATTGGTGGTGAATTTTTTCTGCATGTCCAACTTTCAATAGTTTAACTATGGCATTTACTGCACATAATGACGTAATACGAAAGAGTTTTTATGGAGTGGTGCTGGTAAAAAAATATACAAATGAACACTTGATCCATGAGAAAATGTGCATAGGATCTGGAAAAAAAAAGTCTGTGATCTTTCAAACCATTAGTCTCTATCATACCGAGCAGTGTGTTTCATTTGAGTTTGTTTTCGTAAAGACAAGGCAAAAGTGAGTTATCTTGAGGATAAGTACCAGGTACAAAGCTTTCCTGTACACAAATGACACTCAGTCTATCTAAAACCTACAGCCTTCCATACCTACTATAGAGTGCAGCCCCAGATTGCCATCTTTCAAGCCAGCCAAATCTGTCGAGGGGTGGTGGTGGTGGTGGGGGATGGATAAGGAGGCAACCCATGGATGGTGGGGGGAAAAGGGTACAGAAGAACATACACAGAAAAGGATTGTAGAGCCCACATCAGACATCATATATAAATTCCCAGCTCACTGAGGTCTAATCAATGATAAAATAGGTATGTAAAAACAAAACAAAAAGTAATACAAAAAGCAAAAAGAGACAGAAAATAAACAGAATTCAAAAAGGTTGTCCCTCAAAAGACAGAAAAAAGAAAAAAAAAAAAATATTAATGGCTAATAAAGCCAAGTATTTTGAACATATTCAATATGAACAAGTGGCTCGAGGAATGAGTGGAATGAGGCTAATGTTGCACACACAGTTATTTTAACAGAATACAAATCGCAAGATTTTCTTCCTTCTCTGAAATCCCTACTCAAGAAAATTTTTTTAATCAACGCAACATAATCCGATTTCTATTTGCAAATCTCACAGAAAAAAGTTTCTGGGATGGTTCAATAGTTTTAATGGCTTTAATGACAAAAAACATAACTTTCGACTCATTCAGCCTCGTCTCTTTGAGCCATTTGTTTTTGATGAGCCAAATTTCAAGTGTAAGCATTTGGATCAGTTCCAGCAGTCTAAAATATTGGTTAGAGCAAGAGGCTCAATGTAGAAGTGTTTGCTTCAATATTCCCTCTCAACTAGGAGAGGAACAAAGACAGCTCAAGGAATATTTTTTTTAAATGAACAGTCTGTATATAAAAAAAATTAAGACTATATGATCTAACAATACCTCCATCATGATGCTCTTTCTTTTTTAATTCTGAACTCAAAGCAATTTTATGGCATGAAAGATTAAACAGTTACCGAATGTAAATATTGATTTCTTTGGATGTGAGTACAAATATTGATTGGCTAATTAAATAAAAAAATTTTAAATAGAATTTCTTTTTCCATTTTCACAAACACATGTGTGCTGTAAAATAAATTTGAAAATGTTAGATATTGCAAAGCTACAAAAAAAAATAAAATGCAAAATCAGTTTAAAATCGTGTTCTTTTTTTCATTAATTTTTTTTAATTGATGTTAATGCAAAACGAAGATAATAAAGGATACTTTTTAATCGTTGTTAGCGCAAGATTATGATAGCACCGGAGAGGAAAATTACAAAATCTACAAAGTTGAGTAATAAAAGCACTGTTCGAAAGAAGCCATGTGTTCCATTATTCTTGACTTTTGTAACACTTCTCCTAACACTTCACTATCTTTACTTCATAATACCCTTGGGATGATTTCTCAAAAGAAGATGTATGCACAAACTACATAGGTTGTAAGGTATACTGACCTAAGTCTCTCTTAGACTCAACAGATTTGCCACATTATTCCACACAGATTTACAGATTACAAACATAATTTAAATTTAAATTTTGAATGCTCTTTATGTAAATGCAGCATAGCTGGACAAAAATCGATTGCAATTTAAAATGGCAAAAGCAAACCACATCTATCTGAAAAGTAAACAGTGAGAGATGATTTTCAAAACTTCTATGTAGATGGGAAAAAATATGTATGATGATTAAAAAGAAACATATTATTCAAACTTCTTCAGGTAACTTGTCTGGAACAGACATTGGCGATTATGTTCCTCCACTCAAACCTATTCTCTCAGTAAACCTTATAAAGTTGTTATTGCTACCCTTGCCTATTGCCCAAGACTTAAGATTTTCAATAAAAGTTATTCTCTGTCTACCTCTACTGGGTTTGCCTTCAATCTTTTCACTGATTGCTAAGTGTTCTTAACCCTTTTGTCTGCAAATGTGGCCTAAAAATTGTAGCTGCCTCTGTCTTATGGTTTTAATTAGTGATAGCTCAAGAATAGCCTCGTTCAGTATTAATTCAATACCATGCAGACTTCATTTACTTAAAATTATGACAAGAAATCTCCCACTAAAAAAATGCTGTCAGCAAAAAAGTTCTCTTTTGGTCGATTATATCCACAAGATTCATGACAAATTTTGCCAATGTTGCTTTACTGTCTGATTTTGCAATTTCAGAAGAGCTCTATATTGAAATCTTTTTTTTTTTTAAGTAAAATGAAATGAAAAAAAAATCTTGCTAATTTAAAAACACCAGAGGTATCATTTTAGCCGCCCATTCTCCTTGATCTTCAAGTGTGAAACATAAATCAGGCATAGAGAACTGTAAAATAAAAAAAAAAAACAATTCTACTTGTACGTTGACTTCTGTGCAACTCATGGACAATAGAGTAATAGTAGCAACAACAACTTTATAAGGTGATTAGAGGACCACAATTGCCAAAGTCTGTTTCAGACACCCAAAGAACAATACAGAATTCTACTCTAATCCCTCTTTGGAAAACCTATAGGCTTCCAGAAACTGTGAGCAAAGGCAGACTTGAACAAACCCTCAAAATTGGCTAAAGCAAATTTGATATTTTAAAAATGAACAGGTAGAAAGATAAAAATTAAACGAAAAACAAAATATTATACCACACCTTTTTAAATCATCTCCTCTCTGGGCCGCTGTTTTAGCACCCCCACTGTTTTCTAGGGTAAAAGAATGCAATAACAAATCTACTACAAGCAATTGATATTGAGAGAGTTTTACCATTCTGTAGGAGATGTCAGTTTACTCAAGTCGAATCTTTACCAACCTTTAAACCGGCTAAAATCCAGATGGGTTTCTCTGATGGAGAAGTCAGCCTGGAACGGAGCAATCTGTTCCCTCAAGATCAGCAGGTGCTTGATGAGAAACAGTTCTCCGTCCAAAGTGCTTTGCTGCAAGAGATGAGACACAATAATTTCTGTTTTCCAAAGGATGGACTTCGATATGACAAAGATTTCAAACTTTCCAATCAAAAAGATGTGCTGAGATGCATCACAATGGGTGGCCAATCACACACTGAGCATTTTAAACTACTGAATATCATCAAATTTCCTCTCAGTGAACATCACATTTTAGACATAACTAATAAAACTTTGCTATCCCGGGATTTTAAGGAGAGGAAAATTCTACTCTAAATATCTTTTTCTCCACACTATTATTGGCATCCTAATTAATCCCAGACATTAAAATTTACCTCAGAACATTAAAATTTGGTATTCTTGATTATCCCAAAATGATCCATGTTATTACATCATTACTTTGCCATACGTAAAGCAGAGCATAACACCATAAATCATGACTTTATGGCAATAACACATACTGATGGAGCCACACACTTGCAACAACGTAAGACATTTCAGATCCAAATTCCATAAATATCAGTGGCCAAAAAAAGATGGACACACATTTTTTTTTGCACGACCAACAGAGTAACTGTAACGATTTTATCACAAAAAGGTTTTTAAAAAAAAAAAACCACAATGCTGTATGAATTACTGAGATGTACCTTCCGTTTTACAATGCCATCCTTTGCATTCTTTAGAGAAACAATACAAGCCTGAAGTGCTTCTTGTGAAAGACCCTGGAATGTTGTTTTCTGTGCACAACAATGTAGAAGAAATAACGATATGTAATTAACAATACTAATAACAATGTTAATTGCTGTGGTGGGAAGATTATCATAGTGGTGCTTATGGTGGCAATTGTGATTGTGTGCACAGAAATAGCAGCAGCAGCAGTAGAAACAGCAGTGGTGGCACTGGTTGTAAAAGTGGCAGCAACGAAAACAGGAGCAAAAGTGGTGGTGGTGGAAGCACTGGTTGTAATAATAGTAGCAATAATACCAGCAGCAATAACAGAAGGAGTTTATTATTATTATCATTATGATTAGTAGTAGTACAAGCTCAGTTCTGTTACAATGTGTAAGAACACAGATTAGATTAGGGATAATGAGATCAAAGAGACACTTTTTGTTGATTGTGGCTCTTGCTTACGCAAAGTGGCTGTGAGAGTTACAGCGTCCCATCAGACTTCTACCCTTGCAGTCCATGAGGTTTGGCATTTTGTGTACAGCCCGTCCACAACAAGGTGACCTCGGGCTTTCAGGCCTATGTCAGGCCAGGGCACCCGTGGCAGGACTCAAACTGCAAAAAAGGATCCCTGCAGATCTCAAGGCGGTTTCACTATCCACTGTGCCACTATTGCCCCCTTCAGACAGCAAGAGCTTAATGTTTTAACACTACAACACTGAACTGCAGGATCACTACATAGAGATTAACAGTCAGCGTTAGTGAAAACTATGCTCTATGTTTACTAAAGCATCGAATGCCTAACTTGACAGCCTTGCTGATCATACTTTTACACTCATCTTCATTCAATCAGGGAAGACTAAAAATGTTCTTATCTTGCTAGAGCACAACACACGTCAGAACTCAGGAAAAAAAAATACACAAGTTATTTTGATTTTGAACCCACATTCCCACTTACATCTATACACCTGTAGAGCTTGGAGAGAGTCACTAGGGCTCTCCTCACAGTCGGGTACCACATACCATGCAGGTCAGCTGGCGACATCGGCATGTTGCTGACAGGCTCGTCCAAGCCTGGAGACAGAAACAGCTTCATTAGAAACATTCTCTTCACTTTCATTTGAACATTTCACTGTACTGATGATCTCAGGATTGTATTCTAACCTACCAGAGTGTGCAAGCAGGTGGCAGGATTCAAACCCATGAAAGAGAGCCTGTGAACATGTCAGGGCAAGCTTGCCTACCCTAGCACCACCAATGATCTACACATTATCTGTGCATCTACAGTCTGATGTTATTAGGTAACCTAGATATTTGAACCTTGTAACTTTCTTGATTTTTTTTCACTTTTGTAAATGAGATTGCATTTAGAGGACCATGGATTCCGTTTTTTTCACATTCAAAGATAGGCTTGCATTCAAATACAGGCATATTACATTCCAACAAAAATTTCAAAATCCTTACTGTTCACTTACTTTTGTGTAAAGGTACGTCAGTCATCTGTTGCCCATTCTCTTTAATGGTATCCCCATTGGTTGCGTTTGCCGACGTGTCCCCTGCACCAGTCAACATGGCCACCTCATGAGATGTGCTTGAAGCATTGGAGGGAGCCCTGGAGTGTGTCTTTGTCGCTGGTTTGCTCTTTTTTATACTCTCGGCAATGCTCTGTATAGGCCATCATGATCAAACGATATTTTTCTTTACTTGTTAACACATTTTGCGGGAAAACTACCAGCAAGAAAATAATGGAACAATTACGTCACCTTTTTCAAATGTCAATGACCCATCCTTGTGTTTTGCACACTGCATCTTGGACTACTGTATCACGGATAAAATTGAACCCTTTAACTTTTTATGAGCCTTTCCAGTGTATGTTAAACCCCTTTTCTGGTAACAACTATGCTACTAACTGTGTATCAAGTGGTATGTAAACTCAACCCTTTCAGACCTGCTCCCCCTAACCCTACCTAACCTCTAAACATGCGGACTCCCCTTCAAAACCAACATAAACCATATATTCTAGAGGTCCACTGGTTAACTGTGATGGTCACAAGTTATTCCCGCAGCATGGATAATAACAGACCTTTTACTAGGAGAACCTCTTTATCCCTGTACAGCATTAACACCACTAGTGGAAACATTGATGGTCATTCTGGGCTGACCACAAATACAGTTCATGCTCACATGCCTGTAGTGCCAGACAAATCATCTGAAACCGCTGATTGTGCCGCTTTTTCATTTATAATATTTCATTTTTTTTTTTCAACTATATGCATACTCAATGTAAATATCAGAGATAAATCCTTTATAAAAACACAAGAGCAATCTGTAGTATCTCCTGAACCCATCAAAGCTATACCAGGCACAGAAGCACGGCCTGTTGGTTATATCTACCTCCATCATCTCCAGTTTTTCAGGGTAAGCCAGGTCTCCAGCAGCCGCCTGGTACTCCAGTATGTCAGACTTTATGTAGATGTAAGTGCGGTACACCAGCCTCTCTTGGACATCCATCAACATTTGGTGACACACAGACTCAAATGCAGCCAGTTCAGTTGCTGTCACAGAAGACAAGATTTTTGTATGGATGGTTGCAATGAAAGAAGAAAGAAAAAAAGTACCACATGTCCTACTTGAGACTTCCAACTGCAAAGACCAGGTCTTTTCATGTTTAAAAAAAAAAAATTTGAAAATGGATTTTTCTCCACTAAAAGATAACCTTCAATTAATCAAGCTTTAATAGAAATCAATGAACCGAGGATCATAATAATTGTATGGACCGTTAATCTATACAAACTTACTGGAGGCAGGGAGGATATGAATTTCAGCTAGATGTGTGTGCAACTCACGGTTTTGTTTCACGTGTTCCTCCATCATCTCTCCCTTCAGGATACTGCACAGCTCTGACAGGGTCTCCAGATGGTTGATGTGTATGATCAGTGGACGGAATACATCGTACAGGGTCGTGCAGATTCTCTCCAGCATTTCACTTGAAACAAGTGAAGGACAAGAGTAGGCATAATCCAACAATGGAAATTTTACAAGAGAGGATTTTTAACTTTGAATCTATTCAAAATTATCTACATTAAGAAATTCAGCAATTATTTTCCATTTACTCAAAACTTTATCAGTTGTGTTGCTTGAGAACACTTGAAAGAAAGCAGACATAAGCTAAGTAGTAATGAGTCGAACACAAAATCACTTCACATGTGGCGACTATGCAATCCGCACCCCCCAAATGTTACTTCATAAAAATTCATCTCTCAAAGTAACAGATTCAACAGTTTGCCTAGCAGTAAACATTCTGTAAAACATTACACTGAACAATGCTTACACTGTGGAAGACTCATGAGCTCTAATGCTTACATTATTTTTACTGATCTCAAACACTGGCTATCATAGAAGAAAAAAAAAAGAACATTACAGAACTATCTTGAATAAATGAGTAAAATGATACATCACTATGAAAAACATGCTTTGATTGAATTTGCTTGGAAAAGAAATACTATCAACTGACAAAGAGATCTTTTAAATGAATTGTGTCACCCTTGTCTCCTTTGATAACATATGCCTTGGCTGACATGCAAGACATGAATGAGGAATCAATCAGCTTTTTTAAAATACCAAGCACTTGGTATGAGGTCAAATTATGCAGGCAAGTCAAGAGTCAGTGCTTCCAAGAGAGGATTTTCAAAATTGTGATGGGGAATGAGGCCAGGGCAATGCCCTGGTAGGGGGTAAGGGGGGCAACACCGCCCTTGAGCTGAAGAAATTTTAAGAGAATCTGCCTCATGGAACCAATTTCCAGCCACTTGGAAAAGATTTTTTCACAGCATTATAATATTATTTTTAACTGTGGAAAGTTAAAAACTGTGGAAATCTGCAGAAATGCGGGTGATTGGAAGCACTGTAGAGTCAATATGTTGCATAGGTCTAAAATATAATTTTTTAAACGGAAAAAGAATTCTTTGGCTGGGGTTTTGCCATCACAAGTAGACTACTCACTCAAGAAGAGGTGTGGGCTTGGCAAAAAAATTGAAGAACAATTGGTATTCATCTTCACACACGTGAACCATGAAAGCACACCCACTTCGCATCTGCAGAAACAGATTTCAAGGAAATTTCTCTGAATTAACCAATAATATTATTATTTCATTCCAAATTCCTGTAATAAACTCTGCCATACATTGTACAAGGTCTTAGATCATGTACACCTATTGGCACCCATAAATAAACAAACAAAAAAATTACACAAAATAAAAATATATACTCCAAAATATCTAATTTATGAGAAAGTCTTCATACAGCCCTCGCAATTGGATGTCTAGCTCAAGTTATAGATTACTTAAGACCTCTATCTATACACAATTATTCTCAAAAAGATTCAGAGCACACACAAATGGAACTGTTACAACCACATTGATGATGCCAATCAAATTAACTTCATTTTAAACATGGTTGCCATCATTGTCATGTTTGAAAGATTTTTATCAAGCCATATTTGCAAAAAGGTATCATGGATAAACCCTTATTTCTGAGCTGATGGTGTAAAAGCGATGCTATGTTTTGAAAAAATCAGTTTTGGCTGCATACTTGCTGTCTAAATAAATCATACAAATAGTGAAACAATTCTGAAGTCCAACTTTTAGCAATCTCATCTGGCAAAATTTACCAAAGCACAATGGTCGCGAACATGTTTGGAGGCAAGATCAGAAATGGTTGTACTAATGCTTGGACCCAGCAGGACCTCCCTCTGGTTAAAGTAAAAGTTGTGGCAGTCCGTGAGTGCTTGTTGATATCTAGCGAGAGAAAAAAAAAAAATGTTTGTGTCAGAACAGCTCATACACTCCTTGGTGATCATTCGTGTTTGGCCTTTTGTTGGATCAGGAGAAGATAGACGAGGAAAAAACAGTACAAACAAATGGATATGGCCTTCTCAACCTTTTGAAAGCAAGGAGCCATGATCGTGGCTTTAGAAAATGATTGACAAAAAGGGTAGGAAAAGTGTTATGTGCATACCAAGGCAGACAACTGTTAAAATCAACTGAACAGCACAAGCCCTTGAATCTCAATTTATATCATTAGATTTTGTTGGTGATTACTTTTTTCAAATTTTTTTTCAAAGAAAAATAAAAGTTATGGCCTGCAGCCAAAGGATTTAATCACAAGGTATATATTTAAGCTTGCAAGATGGACAATTCAGATGGAGAGGAAAAAAAAATTAATCCTGCCAAATCAGGTGCAGAAAAAGTTAATTGGAAATGAACAATTTTGCTGATATATATATCGCTGTTTGGACATATACAATACTTTTTTATACTTATGTACAAGGAAATTATGTAACTGGAAAAGAGGACTATTTTACTTAACTTTATATATTAAAGATTTTGAAAGGTACAAAGGCATAATATACACAAGAGGTTTACAATCAGAAAAAGAATACAAGTGCTGTCTGTACATAATGATACACTCAGTTGCATAATTCAGTAATATGAACATACAGTTCTCAAAATCCTTTAAATTGTTCACAACATGTTCCCTCTGGCAGTATTTCCTAAAATTTTAAACATATGGGGATTTCACTAAATATCACTTTCACTAAAAGTTGCTAAACATACTATTTATTACAATTGTGGTAAGAATCCTCTGAATGTAAGCAGCCCACCTTTTAAAGCAAAAGTTAACAGTTTCATTTTGCGCTGCTATCCTTTTTTTTCCCACCATGACATTCATTTATGCTTTTTTCATAATTTTGTTTAAAGTAAAAAATTCTTGTCTTATGATGCAAAAAAAAAAATAAAATTTAGCGCTAAGTCAGAGAGAGTAAAGAAAAACTACTGGGATGGAGTAATATAGAATTCACAGAGGATAAACTTATCAACGTGTGAAGAAAATCTCACTCATTGTCTTTCTCCGAGCGTATTTCCAGCTGTTCAGTCAAGGCCTTCACCTTGGGTGCATTGGTGCGAAACTTGCCATAGAATAATGTGAAGGCGTTGTCTGCCATGTTTGGAATGTCTTCCTAAAAATCAAACAAGAAATGGTGAAAGTTAGTTGTTTTTTTCAAACAATATTGTTGATTCTCAACAGAAATATAAGCAGAAAATAAGCCAGAGTCAAAAATTTTTTCTTTAAAAAAGAAGCTTTAATAATTGCAGAACAAATTCAAAGATTCATTAATATCATGGCAATTAATGTTTGAACTGTGTCGGCATTCAGCATTTCAAATAAACAGCAATATCATTTTTTATTATTCCTTGATTTGGTATTTTCTTTTCATTGTATTCTGCATTTTTAAACCTCTTTCTGATGACAACATTTTTCCTTAAGGAATCCAAAAATGCAGTATCACTATAAGCACAAACCTTTTTTGGCTGCACATTCTGGGTGGCAGTAACGAGAATGTTATTGATATGACCCTTGATTAAGTTCAAGGCTCGGGACAGGCACTGGCGGAAACGGGCTAAATACACATCACATTCCTTGTAGCGAGGCTGGTGATACAAAATTAAAAATAAAATAAAAACATTTTTAAAGGTAATCTTTTATAATTCTCTCTAAAAAATGTTCCACTTACTTCTAAATGCTGTTGATCTTCACATTAAAACATTTCTCAGTAGTTTCTACACACTGTTAGACCTTCTCTAAGACATAAGGGATATTGAAAATCACCTTATTACATAAAAACAAAGGAATAAGACAAATTAAAAAGCTTGGAAATGAAGATTTTTTTAATAGGAAAAACAGTTTTTAATTGTAATTTTTTTTCATTAAAAGTTTATGAAGCAAAAGCAAAATTGTAAATTATGTTATCAATTTAAAGATAAATCACAGAAATTAGAATTGTACCATTAGAGAGATAAGTCAAGACATTATTGCATATGCTTTGATTAAAATATTTCAGCAAATTGAACAATTTCTCTCACATATGCCTATACTATTTTTTTTTGTTTAAATAGGATAAAATTTTTTAGTTTACTTTTTTTTAATAGCTTTCCTTACATTGCTTTTTAGGTAGAGAATGCATTCATCCATATGAGACAACAATGGTATAAAGGTTTCACTGTTTACAGACAGAGTCTGTCGATTTAATTTCTGAAAATAGAAGGAGGACAAAATAAATTAAATTAACTTATTACACTTATGTTCATCCATTTTTTTAATGCACACTATGACATTTCAACTGTAAATTCTTTACTTTAAAATACAATTTTTTTTTTAAATCATGAAATATTTTTTCTCTTCAAATCTATACATTTTGAAAAAAAAAAAGTATTGCCTGAAAAAATTGGGAATTACATGGCATTCAAATTTACAACAAATGTGCATACTACAAAAGATGTTGTATAATCACATAATAAAATGCACCAAATTCTAAAATTAAAACTGACAAACCTTAACACAAACCTTCTTAACATAAATCCTCTTAAAATGCTGAGAACATAGCTCTAAAGAGATTAGCTATTTACTCTACCGTAGAAATACTGTCAAGCTCATTGAAGTAAGAAAGTTTATTGCTGATACTCTCTGCAAGGTCCATCAGCCGTGTCTGGAATGTAAAATTTGAGAAACAAAAATTTAGGTTTGAAGGATGTCAATTTCAATATTGGATATAAACCATTTTGTGGGATTGATTTCCAAAATATGTCTAGATGATCTTAATCTTTTTTCAAAGGTTGAAAAAAAATGTAGATCCAAGCCCAGAATTTGCAATTTTATTGAAGATGATAAACTCCTGGTTAAAGGAATTCTGTTTTTAAAATTTCTAGAACACTATGATGTTGAAAAGTTTCACGTTAGATTTAAAGCCTATGCAAAGAGACACCATGGGCAAATAATCGTAATGATTATTCTAATTATAATAATAAAATAAGCAAAGGATGTAGTAGCAGATTTCTATGGAATTCACAAAGTGGGAGCCCTCACAGCAATGTTTCAAGCATTTCTGGTGTGAATAGATTATCGCACACAGTAATCCAATTGTTTTGAATGCTTTTGGGTTTTCAAGCTTCTTTAAACTTCCTCGTTAATCTACTGACAAGAGTGCAATCAGAATGCCCTAGAGATGAGATTTATAACTTTCCTGCATTACTATATGTATAGCAGGCTTACAAAATAAGATATAACTAACAGTCTTCTCTGGCTCTATGAAATGGGCAATGTAGAAACAGGTACACATATACTGAATTTTTAAAAGACTTGTGACAAAAATGCCACATGTTTAATTAAAATCCCATCACTCCAATATTTCCATGCCATTCAAGCTAAGTACAAATAGAGTTGCTACTCAGCTCAGTTTAGGAGGGAGTAAGATCTAGATTTGTTTGTGCACCAACCTGTTCTGCCAAGAGGTGCTCACACTCGTCATGAAGTGCGTTTGTCTTGGTGGAGACATGGACGTACTGCTCCTGCAGCTGCCTCAAATACTCTAATGTGCTACTGACCTCCGTCAGAACACTGTTGCATTGCTGCCTATACTGATCCAGGCCTTCAGTGTATTGTCTGCAGCAAACAAACAGCAACAAAAAAACTGGAGCCATTAAGATCCATCAATGCAGTCCACACATGACAACTGACAACACAGACAACAGCTACAACATAATTAAAACAGTTCAATATTTATTGTGCTTAAATGTCCATCTCCAAGCTCTCAATGAAGCCTCTTGTGTGCTACAACAAAGATTTAGGATGGCATTTTCATTAGGTTTCTATTTTTCAAAGAAAACTTTTGTTGTGGACCAACAGTTGGTTGACTGTGAGTGATGCGGTATCCAGCTTTTGCAGAGATATTCTTATTGTGATCTCCTTGTATTATATCCACCATTTTGCCGTGACAAAAAAATTTTAAAAACTTTTTGTGTATTTGGTGATTTTATTCCACAACTTGTGTCACACACATTTTTTGTTTTATTATGATATATACGGATGACATAAATGTAGTAGTAACCAATTGATGTGAAATACAAATATGACTTGCTTTACCTGTAGAGACCATGGTCCTCTTGATCTAGAGACTCTTCAAGCTCAGCAAACCATGAGAAAAACTAAGGAAAACAAAAACAAAAAAATTTTTTTTTTTAATTTTGTTTGAGAACCAGCAAAGAGAACAGAATGAACATAAAACTAGAAAGTAAAAGCAAAAAAAAAAAAAAAAAATGCATGTTATGGTACGGGATGTTTCAAAAACAAACAAACATAAAAATCACTTGCAGCAAATATCAATCAGTTAAGTTTTTCAAATGTTCATAGTAAGTAAAAAAAAAAAAACCTCCAAGAAAAGATTTGCACCTCAGTGAGGTTTGAGGTCTCCATGAATCTTTAAAAGAGATCAAAATTCTCAGAACACCTTGTAATCAGGTTCTAATATTGCTAAGGATATATTTTTCTACGCTCAGCTGAGTTGAAATTCAAGAAGAACACACCAAAATTGGACTCTTGATCTTTTAGTCTCAGGGTACCATTATTTATCTAGCTGTAGTCTAAAAGAGGTTTGGTTTGGTTTAGTATATAGTCAGAGCACAACAAGTTGATCTCAGGCTTTCAGGCGCTCCACCATGCCATGGTGCCTGTGATGGTGCAGGGACCCATGACTGAAGTGTACCTGCAGATCTAATCTCAGGGTGGATTCACTACCCTCTGCGCCACCAGCACCCTGCCGCTTAAAGAAACTCTCATCAAAATCAGAACGGCATCCTTACAACTAAAATAATTTACCTGCTGAGCGTTTTCGATCTTGTTTCCTTCAGGCAGTTTAGTTTTAGTCATGAAGCTATCGAGGGACGTGTGATCTTCATCCGATTTCTCTTGCTGCACTCCTTGTAAAGGTGATATGGATGGACAGTCATCTTCTGGCAACTAAATCAATAATAAAAAAAACTCTGCTTGAAAAAAATATTATAGCAAGCTCCTTTAGATGTCATTTTGAAGCATATATATCAATAAAAATCCCATACCTTGGGTTATTTTTCTCTTTTTTTATGGATTTGGCAATTTATAGTTTTGAAAAATCTTACAATTAATGTTTAATTTTTGTCAAAGTTTGTGGCAGTAAGTTTATGAAATAATTTTGTAGAATCATCTGATTTTATTATTTCTTTGGGCCTTCTTAGTAAATTCATAATCAGGGCATTTCAATGAATTTTTGTTGCAAATATTAAATTAAAAACCGATCAATGTTGCAAACATAAGGCATGAGCACAGAGTGTAACATGTTGGTGGGGCCGCAGCAACTTTGCAAGTCTAACACCATCTGCAGAAATTCTCTTAGAAATTGACTTCCATATCATCATAATGAAATTGCCTTGAGTTTGAAAGGCATCATTGCAATCATAATAGTAATCAACAAAAATTTTCATGCTTTGCTCAATGAGCTATTTTTTTTTTCCTGAGTTCTGACGTGTGTTGTTCTCTAGCAAGATACGAATGTTTTTGGTCTTCATTGATTGAATGAAGATGAGTGCAAAAGTATGATCAGCAAGGCTGTCAAGTTAGGCATTTGATGTCAGTGTTACAGGTTTGAGATGATCTTTTTTTGTGAACCAAGAATGTTGTCCTTGCTGGCTTTGCCGCAAAGAATCATGAAGGTTGCGTTTAACACTACTTGCGCTTGGCAAATATTTTCCCAAAAATGGACGCTGCATGTAATATTTGCAACAGTATTTTTATTCTGTTTCTATACCTCTAAATTAAAAAAAAAAAACCTATTGGTACCTCCAGTCAAATAAATCTATTTTTCAAAAAAGGTTAAAAAAAAAAAAAAAAAAAAAAAAAAAAAAAAAAAAAAAAAAAAAAACAAGTTTCCCCTCTGCTGCCTGATTTTTTTCTAAAAAATAAGGCTAAAACGAAAATGTAACCTTTTCAAAATAATCTTTAATTTTTTTTACTCACATTTACGCAGAATTACTGTGCAGCCTTGAGCAGATCAATCAGCTTTTTCTTTACAAACTGGATGTTATTATACTGTTTATGTCAGAAAAATGTTTTACAAAGCATTTTGTTACACCCATAAATGGTTTACATGATTGGGAGAGACAGACCCATAAATCTCTTCACTTTTGTATGAGATTATGAGATTTCAAGGCAACCTGATGAGAGCTTTCCTGTGCTGGCACATCAGTATAATAGCCTTGATGAGGCTAAGGTATGTCAAATAAAAAGACTCAACCTTAATCAAAGGAATGGGAACTTACTCAGTTACTGATACAGACAAAGAATACAGAGCAGATCTAGATCTAACAAGTAAAAAAAATATTCTTCTTTGACGAAACGGATTATGGTATTATACCAAAAAATTTACGTAGTGCTTATAATATGTGACTGCTTTTAAAACTCTACATGTTTTAAGTATGCACCGAATAAATAGACAAGTTTAAATCTTTACAAATCAATACATTTCAATTTTGTGATCGATAATGGCTACTCTTTACAGTATACTGTATCCGCACATTTTGAGCATCTTCTTCATTTTGTGAAGACTGTTAAAGAATGTTGAAATTTGATGAAACCTTCCTTTAGCCTTCTATCTCTTCAATAGGCTCTGTTCTCTTTTTGTCTGCAGAGTTGAGCATCCATACAACCCAAAAAGTTAAAAGCTTCAGTTCTCCCATCTACCGTCTCAAGAAAGCTCTCATACTATCTCTATAGGGCCTAGATCTAATTCTAATCAGATTTAATAATCAAAGACTGCAGGTCCTACAGGCAAACTTTTTTTGTTCTCCAAGTGCAGAACTGAATTTAATCTAGATTTAATTCTAAACCTGGATCTAGGTCTTGATTTTAGAAAGGCGACTGGGTTTCTAGATCTACAATCTAGTATTAGATCGATCTGAAAGAGATTAATACTATATTAGATCTAGATCTAGGCCTCAATATTTAGAATTGGGTGTTATCTTGAGTCCAAATTTAATTACCTCTGATGGAAAACGTCTCTGTGTTGCAACAATGCTCAAGTCGTGAATAGTATCTCTCTGTTCAGAAGAAAGGGGTGCTTTCGGGTTTGTTTTGGCATCCCAATTTGAAACTTTGTCGAGTATCATTCGCTGATCTGTCTGCGACGTGTCAGCCATTTTGATACACTCAACAACTTGGGTAGAGTTCAGTAAGAGGAGTGAATGAATAATTGGCCGAGGCAAGCACCGGAAGTTATTTGCAACGTTACTAACGATCGATCAGCTCAGTAACGTTTTTTCTCTAAATCTTTGAACGGTTCCTGAATAAAATATCGTTGCTATCACAAATTATCAAATTATTGACAAACATCTATATTCCGGTGAAATAAGGAATAAATTAGAATAATAGTGTAATTACAGTCGGCTAAATCCAAAAGTAATCTATTTCTTTTGTAATTTTTTAATACATAATTAAAAGATGAAATTAATTTAAAACTTGGCTTTCCTTTTCTTTAAAAAAAATTGCTTTGACAAAGTTTTATTTGACCCGGGAGATTATTTATGACCTCTCAAGCCATCCCGTGGTTGTATTTCAATAGTTCTGTCTGCTTTTTACTTCTTAGATGAAAAGTTTTCTCTGAGCTAGGGATATTTTTATGTATATAAATATTCTTATGTCAGTTCATGCTTTTCTTTTTCAAGGAAAAAACTGCTAAAATCAACTACTACTACTTCTACT
>BLXT01008548.1:431483-441535 GCA_019648995.1 Plakobranchus ocellatus | reverse complement strand
GGGGGGGGGGGGGGGGAAGTAATGATGTAGAAAATAAAATAAAAAGCACAAACAAGGATAAGTCTATTATTTCCCTCACTTTCACCCAACAAAATTACCGATTTAAAGTAAGAACGATAACCTAGGAAATGTAAATATCACAAAATACAGTTTAAAATTTTCCCAAGAAGTTAATATCTATTTTTAAGGTCTTTGATAACCGAATGGGATTTTACCGTGATCAGGCGATCTTAAAGGTGATCTTCTCACCAAAGTTACGCCTAAAAAGATCATTGATAATTATTCTATAATGCTAAAAAGAGAAAGCTGAAAATCTGAAGCCAAAGAAACCAAAATAAGATTTGGGATCTGGATTTAACTTTAAAACTTTAGAAGGTTGGGGGGAGGGGGGTGGGGGATATTTTCACAGAGGGTCATAACTCTTGCTTTTCACTCTAACATTTTTCTCTATAAATGAAATTCTTTCCGACAGAAATTCTGAGGACTATAATAATTCATTTCGCTCAAACATATTTTGTTTCATGCAGTTTTATGCTGGAAGCAGCAAGCACAGCAATATTTTATAATAATGATTTGGAGACTCAAATGGCTTTGTTAGTCATTTATTTTCGTTTACACGTTTTTAGTTTTCAATTTATCTCTATAGTTAGACTTTTATAACAAATCGATTAAGCAGGCTCATATAATTACTTTGCCTTCAAGTTATTTTTACATTTACAGGGTTTTTTTTCCTAGAAATCATTTTTCCTAAGTTTTTATATGTCATCATACATCATTTGGGGGAGCGGTGGCTCGTCTGGTAGGTCAGTTAGCTACCAAGTCGGAGGTCCGAGGTTCGAATCCCAGTCCGGGCCAAGTCAATTTTCCATTGCTCCCCTGTGTCCACCCAGCACTAAATCGGTAGCTAGGACTCTTAAGACCCGGCGAAAGTAAAGGTGGCGAGGAAAGCAACGGCAAACTACCTCATAATGCCGTATACCAAGATCAATAAGGACCCTACTCCTGGTTCCCCAATGCTTGGACTAAGCGTAGGACCCACTTTAATGTACATCATTCAAACTTCTTATATGCTCTCATTTATATTGAGATAATCGCAGGTTTTTGCAAAAATGGGTTTTCGTTCCTCTATCTTAACACCTTATTCTTTTTCAACTTCTTTAAAAATTAGGTACACTGCAGACTATCTCTAATGGATGTCTGTCTATAAAGTTCAAAGCTCTACCGTGATTATTGGAAATCCCCTTTTTTTCTCGATAAATAAAAACAAGCATTTCTTTTTCTCCTTAACGTCTACGCCTCCGAACGACTGCATTTTTTTTTAATATCAAAAGTATAGAGAGTATAATTTTATCACCAGCATTCGGTGCATATATTCTGGTAAATTTAGACGGATACATATGGATTATTATAAAAGATTATTGTTTTTCTTCATTATTTGCAAATAGGCCGTTTACTTTCTGAAACTGTAACCAGCCGATTATCCCTTTATATTTTTACCTGATGTTTTGGGTTGTTTTTTTTTCGTGTGAGTATGTGTGTGTGTGTGGGGAGGGGAGGATAAAATTCTTATTTTACAATGAAAACAGAATTTTTGTAATTTGCAATTTTTTTTTCTTTTACTTTTGCTTATTTGTTTATTTCCAACGAGCAGTTGGGCTGATGAGGACAGACGGTGTTTACTTCCTACAGTTCCGGGAGAAATTTCAAGAGAGTGCTCAGCTCTGTGCCTGGCCAGGTGCCATCTCCCTCACAGTGCAGAGTTTTATTGGTGAGTGGGGGTTTTAGTTCTTAATTTATCGTTTTGTCGAGTCTAAAGTGCTCAGATCAAGTATTATTTGTTCATGGTAATAATAAACTTACATTGGCTCAGAATCCAGCTCTTTATTAGTTTCAGTAGGAACAAAGAGCAAAATTCGAAATTCATGTAAAAAAACAAAAAAAAAGGAGGAGGAGGAGGAGGAGGAGGAGAAGAAGAAGAAGAAGAAGAAGAAGAAGAAGAAGAAGAAGAAGAAGAAGAAGAAGAAGAAGAAGGAGGAGGAGGAGGAGGAGGAGGAGGAGGAGGAGGAGAAAAAGAATGACTACTGTGCGGCATCAAACGAGTTAACATCTCTCTGTCTCTGTATATCTCCCACTACCAGGCCCCGTGGCTACAGCCCTCTGCAACCGCTTCAGTGTAAGAACTACAGTCATCATAGCAACCCTCCTCAATACCACAGGCCTGGCACTCTCTGGGTTTTGCACGGATATCCGTCAGCTGTTCTTCACGTACGGCGTTTTGCAAGGTTGGTTTTAAGACTAGATTCACTTGTTAATATTCTCAAGTTTCCATCTATGGCTCCATTTTGCACTACTTTGTCTTGGACTGCGAAGCAGGAATTCATTTCCCATTAAGAATTTTTTTCTGGGAAGGGTATGCTGCTCTCAGCAAATATTCTTAGTTGTTTAAAAAAAAAAAGTAATCTCATGATGATGTCTGTTTTTGAAGAGACTAATGATGAAAAAAGACCATGCTAGCATTGACTTTTTTAGAGCATCTAAGCAGAAGAAAGGCGGAGGCAAAACGCAACTGATCACACCCGCTTCAGCTATCATGCCAATAGGTACTCCAAGTGAAGGACGGTCTCTTTTTCTTCCATTGCACTTTATCTTTTTATATTCTAGTACTGGTAATAATCGTTTGCAAATGGACCCACGTCAAAGAGGCTCGCAGGTTTTTGGTTTCTTGTGCATAAACCTATTTTTTAAGGATCTGATTTGCTTGAATTAAAATCTTTTTAAAAATCATATGTCAATGATGTTTCTTCGTGGTTCATCATCATCATCAAGTGCCTTGCTTGTAAGCGTTGGCGATCATGTCCCTCCACAAATCCCTATCTTTGACGGCGGCCAGTGTATCCAACACTTTTCCTGTTCCAAGCCATGTGGCCAGTCCATCCATTATCTTCTCCCTTTGTCTTCCTCTGCTTCTTTTTCCTTCAAACTTTCCTGTTGTTACCAAATGTTCCAGTTTTCCTCTTCTCATCACGTGGCCCAGAAAGGTGGCTTGACGTTTCCTTATAGTTCTGACCAGTGATCTTCTTTTATTAGCTTCATTCAGAACTTTCTCATTTGTTTTCTTTGCGGTCCAAGGTATCTGCAGCATTCTTCTAAGGAACCACATTTCAGTTGCTTCTAGCTTATTTTGAGTTTGTTTTGAGATTGTCCATGCTTCGCATCCATACATTAGAACAGGTTCTATGTAGCACTGGAGGGCTCTTTTCCTCGTTTCGATGGAGATGTGTTTATTTGTCAGGATTGTTTTCATCTTTTGAAAGTTGATCTTTGCCTGAGCAGTTCTTGCTGATATTTCTCTGTTTGTTTTGCCATCGTTTGAAATTATTGTTCCTAGATATTTGAGCTTTTCCGTTTGTTTGAGTTTTACTTCATTGATGAATATATCACATTTTGGGGATTCTTGTTTGCGACTGATTACCATCACTTCTGTCTTTTTACTGTTCAGTTCTAACCCTTTCTTTTTGCTTTCTTCTTCAACGATATTAAGAAGTTTTTGCAGGTCTTCTTTGTTTTCAGCTATTAGCACTGTGTCGTCAGCATATCTTAAGTTGTTTATGTTCTGCCCGCCCACCTTAATCCCTGGGTGATTCTCCAAATTTCGCATGATTATCTCATTGTAGAGGAAGAAGAGATCTGGGGAGAGAACACAGCCTTTCCTAACGCCTCGTTTTATATCTTGAAATGTGCTGGTTTTGTTTTCGATTCTCATCGCTGCTGTTTGTTCTCAGTACATGGTTTTTATTATTCTTAAGTCTTTTCCATCAATGTTAAGTTGTTTCAATTGCGTTATCATCTCTTCGTGGTTAGCTTTATTTATTTCTTGTTTTTATATCCGCTACACATATCTTTATCACACTTTTTAATCTAAGATTGTTATCAAATGCGGTATTCTATGCGCTTCTATGCTTATTTCTTAAACACCCTATTTCATGGAGTTCCGAGGGAGGCACATCACATAACTCCAGCCCATAGGGGGATGACCACTCGTAACTAACCACCCTTTTATACGTCTTGTGTATAGGTATTGGCCGCGGTCTAACCCTAATACCAGGTGTTTTCATTGTGAACATGTACTTTGACAAGATGCGGGCCAGGTCTATTGGGATTTCTATGGCTGGTGCCGGACTGGGAACTTTTGCCATGGTCCCACTAAACCAGTGGTTCTTCGACAAATTCGGCTTCACGGTGAGACCTAACCTACACTCTAGAGATAGCTTTGTTGATGGAAATTGCATGGATGCACATGAATAGATTAATAGGAGGAGAAAGAGGGAGAAAGGGAACAGTTGGAGAGAGGGGAAGGGTGAAAAGAAAGAGAGTGATGTGGAAAGAAAAGGTGACAGAAAGAAAGAAGAATAAGATCAAGAGAGCGAGAGAGTGTGTGTGTATCAGACGGACAGCCAGAGAAGCAGGCAGAATAGAGGGTGAAGAGAGAGAAGGAGAGAGAGAGGAACAGAGAGTGATTATAGATCGCTACCGGTCCACTTTATCAAGCAAACTAACAGATATAGATGTAGATACAGAGAGTTTTGTCAGATCTAGAGTTTTCGAATTGCATAAATGGCTTCAGTATTGTATTCATGCACATGCAATTTTTTTCTCCTTCATTTTTCCCTAGTACGCCTTTTTGTTGATCGCATCTCTGGCCACAAGTGGGTTTCTGATGGCTGCGCTGTTTAGACCGCTCTCTATGCATGTAGAGATAAAGAAAGCTGAAAAGTAAGTTGCCTAGAGCAGACCATTGTTTAAACCTTTTTTTTAACAAGATACACATGGTAGAGCATCACCAAAAATAGATAGATAGCTGGCGACTGTGATTTTTATTGGAACAGATTATTACTGCAGCAATGAAATATAGAGCGTGGAGTGGTAACAAAAATGAAAAAGTGAAATCTATTTTTCCTTCAATTCGTTTAGCAATCTTTTTGTTCAGTTTCATCGCTCGAACAATCATCAAGGAAATCGAAACCAAAGTTGAGAGGCTGCAGAGAGCAGAGATATGATTTACGAATATTGTTGGGCCATTCGTTATTCAAATTAAAAAGACGTAATTTTTTTAGTTTTAGGTGAAGAATTGTTTGTGAGAATTCATAATTATAGAACATAGGGAGATATTAATATGTGACCAGGTGCATAACTTTCTTAATGAGAAGAAAAAATATTTTTTAAAAGCCTTTTAGGCTACGTGTTGACCATTGCAGGCTTATCCCCCAAAATAAAAATACCCCACACCTAAGTATGTCCATGTGAAACCTGGTCACAAAGTTCTGAGCTTAGCTTTCAAGACTGTCAAATCTGGCAACAACCAAAAGTTCGGCGGAAGCCGCAATGATCTCTGGGAACACTGCAGGAGTTGTCATGGAAACCGCGATGAAGGATATTTGACTCATCAAACTATTTTGAAAGGAGGATTATCCTTTGAGAAAAAAAAAGCCTTGCATGATTATCTTTCAATGTTTCTAGACCTGCGAGAGAAAAACAAAACTTTTCCATTTGTTTTCAAAGGCCGATACCACAGACATTGTCTATCGAAAAGGCACAAGTTTTATTAAAAAAAATATATCGCGTGCGATTATTTTCTGTTCTTCAGTTGATGCTTGATAATTTTTAACTTCTGATACAAACGAATATTTCAAAAGAATATTTGAACCGGGGTGAAAAAGTGAAAAAAAAAATGTTTGTCAAAAAAATACGGCAAGTCTTTCTAACGTCTGAGGATTTCGCTCTAGATCACAGTTTTAAAGTTTAAGGAACGAATTTAAACCCATTGAAAAAATCCGCGTTGCATACTGTAACTGTCGATAGAAACAAATTTATGTGGATAAACACGTAAGTTCAGATTAAAGCAGGCCGCCCGCTAATCAAGGAGAGAAAGTGTGAGTCGCTTCTAACTTAGTGCGTGACGCTTGAAGCTGATAAAACTAGGTCAAACAGGGAGAGGCAATCTGATTGGCTCCTACCTCGGCATGTGACGTTTATGTAAGCTTAGTTACTTCGAGGAATTTCCTTTACTCATGCAAGTAAATTTCAGTTTTTTGAATCAATTGTTGTTCTGTTGGATATTCGTTTCTGTTTTTGAAACTAGATTTCTGTGTGTATAAAAAGCGAGCTCGTAATGAACCGCAAAGAGAAGTTGTGAGAAAATAATTTTAAAGGCAATTTTTACAATAGACTTCAATATTTTGAGCTGCCTGTGAACTTAATATTGAAGAATTCTTTTGCTTACAATGGATCTTTAGACATCGACTCGAGCATCTATTTACTTTGCTCTCTATTGTAAAGTGTTGCTGTTATCTGTCGATTTTAATGCTTTTTACTATTCTATTTCAACAATTAGAATTATTCAAGCCCTTATATATATATATATTCAAAAAACCCCACTAGTGCAGAGAAATCCCTCCTTTACCCTTGACATCCATGTGTTAAATTATCTCGGTGATTCATTTTACTTGTTAAACCGTTCGCTCCTTCGGTGAAATTTTCTATCATTTTTTGTTTTACCAAAAATTATTTTAGATTCACAATTGAACTTAACAGATTATTTGAAGGATAGTGATAACTATTTTTAAAAAGGTTAACAGCAAAATTAACTAGAAAGTTCATTTTATTCCTGATCGACGTTTCCTTTGCGCATGAATCGGCTGACCTATTTTAAAGTTTGCTGTTTTACTACATGCGGAGATCTTTCATACTCCATCTTTGCCAAGGTGATATCAGTCGCGATAAGTATTTTGATGTCGAGGTTTTAATGTACGCGAAACCCTGATTTAACTATGTTTTAATTTAAAAGGTTCTTAATTTCATTCGTTTAACTCGCTTTCAATATTCTTTGTGGTATAATGACGAAAAGAAACCATTAGTGCAGATGCCAGACGTCATTTGTGATTAAAAATCAATTTGAATTTTTTTTTCTCTTAAGGCTAAGAAAAATGGCTGCTCTCAGTCGAAAGAAGGAAATTACTGAAGGTGTATTAAACGCTGAGTTTGTTGGAGAAAAGAAATGTACTAAAACCAAAAAAGCAAAGGCTAACAACTTTGGCGCCCCAGATGCCGAAAAATCTGGAAAAGGATTTTGCATCAATGAGCATCCACAGGAACAAGTTCAGCATGAAATCACTTGCTTCAGAAGAGTTATCACAACCTGCTTTCCTGTTGAACACAATCAGCGGGGGAAGGGTGACGGGGAGAAGGGGAAAATCTTTCACTTTGAACTTCTGAAAGATGTACCGTTTCTCATCATGTGCACCTGCATGGGGTTCTTCAACCTCGCCAACAAGACAGTGTTCAGCTTTCTGCCCGCCATTGGAGCCTCCAAAGGACTGACCCATTCGGAAGCTTCCTTGCTGATCTCTGCCGTGGGCATTGGAGACACGGTCGGCAGACTTTCTGCTGGTTTTGTTCTGGACCACCACTGGATTCTGCCGGAGACTCTCTGTGGCGCTGTGCTGTTTCTGTGTGTTGGAGTCGCTCTCATGATCGCGTCTGTACGAGGCTTTGCTCTGTTCTGCTTGGCTGCGGGCCTGTACGGCTGCTTTGCTGGGGTGTCCATCTCTCAGAAATCAACTTTGCTGACCAGGCTCTTGGGCAAGGAGACACTCACAACCTCCTTCGGTGTCATGTACTCTTTCCAAGGACTGGGAACCATCTCTGGTCCTCCCATATCGGGTAGGCTCTATCTTGGTTTTCTTATTGTTGTTGTTGCTGTTGTTGATGTTGCTGCCTTACTGGCTGTTGCTACAGTATTGTGTTTGCTGCTGGATATTTTGTCTTTGAGAGAAAATAATGATGGAGAAAAGATTTAGAATTGTCGAGAAATGATATTTTCTTTGTTTACCGGTTCACTGATACTCTTGAGATGTTGCATGAAATTGCATTAAATATTACCACAGAGATCAACGCTATCGTTCTTAGCTTTTAATTGCCAAGCAAAACCACATTTTCAAACACGTTTTTTATTGCTAACGATTAATTTTATCCTACATGAAGCATCGCCTGGACTACATATGATTTGAGACAGGTTAAATTATTTTATTATGGCCACAGTCTAAAAAAATTGCTATTTTTCTCATAACTTGAGATAGATAGATAGATAGATAGATAGATAGATAGATAGATAGATAGATAGATAGATAGATAGATAGATAGATAGATGTCTTTCTCAGAGGTGTAAATTAAATCCATAAACTATAGTTTGGGGCCATTGACTCAGTCATAAATTGATTTAAGATCACAAAAGCACCGAAGAGCAACCAAAGTGGCTGCTCAACTGTGCTTGAACTTTCAACTTTCTTGAGGACCAGCTATTTTCGGACATCAGTGAGGTGTATTTCAATTCCATATATTTCGATAGTAGAAACTCTTACGCTGGGCGTCCTTGCGTTCACCTGATATTTTTATGTAAGCAGGAAGCTCTTCAAAAGTAAAACTTTAAAAATTGAGTCTATTTTTATACCAAATCGGATTTTGCATATATGTACTACCATTGTAATTTTTTTCTTCACAATCTGCTTTAAGTGTAACTTCCATATCAAATGTCTTTTTTTTCTGATCGCAGGAGCCTTGCGAGACTCGCTGGGATCTTATGACTACGCATTCTACATGACCGCAGCCTGCATGGGATTCGCTGGCGTCCTTTACATCATCAGCTGTATCCTCTTCACGCTCAGATCTCGGAGGGAGGCGAGAGAGGCGGGAAGTTGCGAGAGTACAGAGTCGGACGCTCACTTTTCGGCTAGTGCTGCTGAGTCTTATCAACCATTGTTGAAGGGTGAGGCTGGCAGAGCCCAGGGCGCTGAGAATCTTGTACAGCAGACAGCTACGGCTCTTCACGATCCAAATGTTGGTGACGAAGACATAGAAAATGATGGTGATGGGGATAAGAAGAAAAGACGACATGTTTTAAACCCTGAGTAAATTATTAATATCCGTGTAAATTGGTCTTTCATGTTTTTATGATTTAGGTGGTTTTTTCATTCATTCAATTAATGCCATTTTCAAATGGCAATTATAATTGTCTGCCCATCTCTGCTTTTAGCTTTCCTTTTCATATCAACAAAAGATTTGGATTAATGCCAATATGACATCACATGTCCATCTTTGCTTTGATCTTTTTCTTTCTTTTCTTCCCTGGGTTCATCTTTCTTACGCTTGGATTTAGATCTCTTAAATACACCTGTCTATTTTATATTTTATCTTTATTCTCTTCTCGTTCTTCCCTCTCAGCTAACACCAAGAGATATCCCAAGCTTTCTCTTTTCCCAGTGTCCTCACATCCTGCCTTTCTCCTGTTTAGCTGCTGTGACAATCTTACTGTGTTTTTTCTTCTCATTGAACCCGTTACGATCGATGCTGGTTTTTTTTGCTATTATACATATATATATATATATATATATATATATATATATATATATGCACATATATTATATGTATAGATCTATATATTATATTTAAAGTCTTGGCACGGCCTACTTGTATTGCTCAGAGTTGGTTGACCTTTTCTTTAGTTGTTATCAAACGGTCAATAGTCATTGATTTATCACAGCGGTAAAAAAATTTTTCTTGCTCTTTTTTTAAAAATAATTTACAGCTGTATTGTTCAGAGTTTTTTGACTGTTCGTCATTTGTTATCAAACTTTTCATGATGATGAAATAATCAAAACTATAAAAATGTATTCCTGTTTTGGTGATTTTGTATGGATTCTTCAGACTAGATACTTTTGGGAGAGAGAGAGAGAGAGAGAGAGAGAGAGAGAGAGAGAGACTTAATTATTCAAATTTTTATTTCGCCTTTACCTCCACTTTAACAAAAAAGCCCCTAAAAAATTATAATGTCTATGCTTTTTTACATTAGATTAGCTCTAAAAAATGTGACAATTATGAACACGGTGAACGAAGTTTGTTCTAGATTTTTTAACTTTATTCTATAAAATAACTTGTTTTAGTCATCTGCCTTCATTTAGGCCAGCACATGTGGGACAAAACTAGGTAGGTAGAAACAA
>BLXT01008548.1:344801-355611 GCA_019648995.1 Plakobranchus ocellatus | reverse complement strand
TTTTTTTTTTTTTTTTTTTTTTTTTTTTTATAACATTTTGCATAATTTCATTTCGATCTTTTTTTTTCCTTTATCCTCAATTCTTATAAAATTAAGTATAAATTATAGACAGAGAAAAAAATTGAGGCAACTGACCACATCACAACCTACAAATCTAAAGCCTGAAGCTATTAACACCAACATTCCTTTATGAAACAAAAGACAGCTTTAAAAAATTTACCAAGAAAGTGATGCTCTACAAGTTCAAAAAAAAATCTTTTTTTAAAAATTGGAAGATGATAGCCATAAGAGTTTGATTTTTGTTCGTTTTATTTTTGCTTAGGTACAGAAGTAAATAGCAGCCTACACATTTATAACGAGACAATTTTTTCTGTCAAACCTGTCTGAGTCTGTCCATTTGCTCTGCCTCCTCCCTTTGATGTTCCTCCCTTCTCTTCATCGTGAAATTTGATTCCTCCACTTGGCGGTTAGAGGCTAGACAGAAGGAGTAGACAAAAATACAGATGAAAGTACTGCAGCAAGAAGGTGGAACAGATGCATGTGTGAGTAATCAAATATTACATTTTTTTTTTAGTTGTTGTTCCAATAGCTAAAAAAAAGATATCTTAATCTAAATATCAGCTTTCAAGGATTATAAACCCCCCAAAGTTGAGGAGTTGAAATAAAAATTAGGAATTCTTCGGAGCCGAATTAATCTTTGTATATCCATGTAGCAAGAGAAGGGACATACACACACACACACGCACAAGTTAGAGACACAGGTAAAAAGTCAAGACAGAGTCAGGAAGTTTTAGTGAAAATGTTGCGTGACTGAAGCTTTGAGGCTCATTGGCCATATGCACGGGAACAGTTAATGTAAACTATCCTTTTCTCTCTCTCTCTTTTTTTTTTTATAACTCACAGGTAACAGACAAAAGCTTACAGATCAGTGAAAAACAAAACCCACACACACAGACACACACTTACAAGAACAGGCGACATATCCCTGAACCCAAGAGGCTTACCTGCCCTTCCCCTGCCTGAGCCATAAGTACTTGTGGGTGGTCGAGTGTTGATTCGTTTGTTATCTATACCATCAATCTGGGCAGTTTTCTGTGAAGACATACACACACACATACAGAATATGTAGAAAAGGTGTAGTAAATGAACAGGGCAATTTTGATGATTAGCACCACGTCATAAACACTCATACTTTGCGAATACTGGAATGGGATTTTTTTTGCTATCATTCCCACTGAGTATCAGTGGGTTGTTTACAGAACATAAAAGAAATTCACAGGCTAATCATCTATAAGTAATAGCAGGAATCCAGGCTTTTATATTTTTCACTACAGACCAAAAATGGTGACAAGATTTTATTCTAATCTGTGGAAAAACTAACTGGAACTAGTTTAAGCCTTCATGCTATTAAAAGATCTCAAATGAGCGAGGGGTATGTTTATTGTAAAAAAAAAATTTTTTTAAATGAAGTGACTCATAATTTTTTTTAAAAGGGTCATCAACTGTGGCTGTTATCAATAGTGCTTTAATGCTAATATATTGACTTTCAAGAAAGATCTATAAGTAACATTGCAACTCCAACAGTCCTACCGCTACCAAGTTCAAAAACTTTTAGAAGCAACTTAAACCAAAAAAGGTCTATATGCAACATTCTACCTCTAACAGTCCTACATCAAGTTCAAGGACTTTTAGTAGCAACTTAAAAGTACATCCATGGACCAGTAAAGCAGCATCATATCAATAATTTCACAGCAGAGTACCAAGGTGAAGATTGCAAGGTTTTGCGTTTTAACCCAACTTATACAGTCCTAGTCTCCAAACCAGGTGTTAAACATTTGAGAGGAGATGGATATCATCAAGGAAGACAGGCATCAACTTACCTTCAGCCCCAGTGGCTGTAACCCTGTGTTGTGTTTGGGCTCAACAAGGCGAGACTTGAGTCTTGAAGTTTCCGTACTTTGCATACCTTTTTTAGCTTTGCTTTCATCATCCTGAGGAGCAGGGCAAGATATATATATAGATATAAATGTATATATAGCATTTTGAACATGATAAAAATATCAAAAAAGCAATCTGTCACAAACAAGTAGTAGGATGTTTATGTAAACACACTCTTGCACTGCTGTTGTTTTTCTTTCACACAGCAGAGCTGCCAACCTGGAAAAACCAAAAGCTGTAATTTCAAGAATCAAAACCTGTAATTTGGGACTCAAAACTGTAATCCATATATTTTATTACATTGAGTTCTTCCAATGCACAAGCATCAAATAATAGACTACAACTTTGAAGCAAACTGCACACTATAGAAAAAAGAAAAAAACATAAGGTAAGAATGTAAGGGTAACCAAGATTCCTCTACCTGAGTATCGCTTGAAATTTGTTAGAGGATGCAAAATGAAACAAGAATCAAAATCACGATTTTAATACTAATCCAAATTTCTGTTACAGAATAGAGATAGTAAATGTAGTTAAATAAATTTTAGAAAAGAGATTACTGAAATTAAAAACGATTATGGAAAAAATCCTGGAATCTTTGTTTATATTTGTATTGAGGCACTTGTCAACTTAGTTCACTAGATCTAAACTACATGTAGATTCTAGACTGTTTGGGGGAACAAGATAAACTAATGATGATCATATGTGTTGATCCTTCAAAATACAATTTCCTTACTACATAAAAAAAAGGAAACTGCAATGAAGATGTCCCTGAAATCAAATTATGTTATATTCATGTTTGCTCGAGGGCATTTTTTATTTACTAAGTGGCTGATTATTTTGAATTTCTAAAAATTAAAAATAATGTCTGAGAAAAGGAAATTTGTTCAAACTACCTTGCATGACCTGTGAAAAAATCCTCCTCAGGTGGCTGGAAGACTTTAAGTCCTCACGATAATAATTAGATCTAGGCTTTAGATTTAACGTATTGGCAAATGGCAGGACCCTTAAGTTGTTTCTTTTAGTCCTGATTGTTGTTACTTGTCTGAATGCCTTCTTGATAATTAATATTTGTTGCCAATACATTTCTGCTAGAGCAACTGATAGAGTACTATAATTAACTCTAGGCCCTATATATTTAAATCTATTCCACATACGGGTAAAGATCTATAAGTAGATCTAGGTCTAGTTCATGTATACTCTTCATTAAACAATAAACGTGTTTGGCCAAAGTAGATCTTATTCCAGAGTGGAGTCTAAAAAATTATGGACATATAGATCTAGATCTAGATTGTCAGAGGTGTCAATCTAAAAAATTCCATAAAACTTTTAAAGACACCGTTGCCATATTTAGGCTAGTGAGAAATAGAGCAAAAGTTCCAGCCCATCGTCTCAGTGAAAACACAATAAGCATATTCCTGCTTTACAAGCCACTAGGCCTATTTGAAGTACATAACCATTTTTATTGTCGCAAGTGCTAGTTATTAGTATTACTGACATCATAACAAGTAAAGTAGATTACTGGTAATGATAATTTCAAGTGCCAAGCGAGGGAGAGAACTAGGAGAAAAGAAAGTAAGCATTGATTACAATATTGAAAGTAGGCGTTTCTTCAAAGCTGCAAAATCGATAATTGAGTACAAATAATAAAAACTATTTTAGGAGTTATAATATTTGTATCCATATACAATTGTATCGACCGGAAGCATGTTAAAAAATATAAACCACCTTCACTTCCAGTACAAACACGAAACTAGAAAGAAGCAAAAGTGAAAGTCCAGTAAAAACGAAAGTAAGTTAGTCTAGATTCATCTTATGCAAAGTAAGAAAAATCGCAATTTTGACCTAAAAAACGTAATTTATTACCTTTTCTCGTAATGGTTGGCAGCTCTGACACAGGGTCCCCACTCAAAACGAGAAAAAAAAATTCCAGGGCCTACATTTCCTGGCTGTGTAAAATTTGTACCCACACTGTAAATCCTTTCTTTTTTTTTTTTTGCTTCATCATTTTTATACTTGCTGACCTGGTCCCAACCCATGGCGGACTGAAAGCAACTTCAAGACCCTTTTACCAACCCGAAACACAAATAGGTTTGTCCTGACTTTTTTGCGCTTTTCTGACCCAGTTGTAACCCTGTTCACAAAATGCTTTGAAGCCAAAATAGGGGCATCTACACGCACAAAAATATTACATTTGATGCTGTTACAGAAAAATTATACTCAGTCTTTTATAAGTATCAAGATTCCACATTTGAAATGAAGTTTAAGATTTAGAGCGACATTCAGGAAAACAGAAAATATGGCTTTCACAAGTCATTGCATGGTAAAGCAAAAGTTGGAATGATTTTGAATTTTTGTCCGGCATCACATGCTTAAGTTTTTAACGCAAATTTTCAATTTTCCTCCTGTAGTGAGTGGCCACAGGGATTGAAAGTGTAACAAAAATTTTTATTATAAATACTATTTGAAAGCATGTTTTAGGATCTTATTTTCAAAGTTTCGACGTGGAAAAGATTTACCGTGACACTGCTGTTGCTGCCTTGCCTCAGGGAAGAAGTTGCTGGTGTGGTCAGACTACCCTGTGTCCTTGCAATACTCCCGGGTCCGGCCATCCGTGCTGACCTAACTGTCACAGGGCTGGACGTATTGGACCTAAGATAAAACAAAATATGTTAGTCAATGCGCAAAATAGTTAAATAGATTATAACGAAACGGTTATCTGAATCTAATAGGCATGCATCAGAATTAGGTTTGTCATTTGTATTCATCCATAATTCTGGGTTACAAAACTTTCTCTTTAGTAGGAAAATTGAGCAACAGAACTTGATAAAGACAAATATAAAGTTACACTTACAACACACATACACACAAAAACTATCTCTCTCTCTCTGTCTCTCTCTCACTCACTCACTCACTCGCCCACTCACCAACACAACAAAACTTAGTGATTGAAATTAAGTTTTGTGTTGCACCACTAGAAAATGAGAGAATTCTGCAGAAAAATCAGGCTTCCTGTTTCCTAGTGACAACCAACCATGCAGTACCAACGACTGCTTACCACAGATATCAAGCGGTACCAATGACTGCCAACCAAAGATATTAAGCATTACCAATGACTGGCAAACTTAGGCGTTCTGACAACTAGATGCCTACCATTTTTGCCCTTGTCGCAAAACGCTGTGTTTTGGGATATCAGTATTATTATCACTACACATTTTGAAACACAGCATTTTAACTCAACAAGATTTCAGGCAATCTCAAAAACTGGATAGAGCAGGTAAAATTTTAAATTTGCAAGAAAACAAAACCTATTTAAGGCAAAATTACCAGGGAAAGCCATTTTTATAATCACCTCTCTACAAAAAAAATACATGAACCGTGAAACAAAGACGTCTTTTCTGAAAAGTGATGGCACAAGGAATCTTCCTAATCAAAGCAAGACTCTTTGGCAAAAGAGAACACCATCTTCAGTGATAAATAACTTACCTATCTGCGGCAGCCTTAGTTCTTCGTACCACTTGGCTCTGAGCTGGGGCCGCGGCAGACGCAGGCCCATTGGTCGTGGCTGTCGAGTTTGCTGATGCCCTGGGCACTGAGGACTTGGGTTTCGCCAGGTGCGACTGTGACCCCATGGGGGATCTGTTGGTGGACGATGCTGACCCTGTCCCCTGACCCTGTGTTGTGGCGGTGGGTTTAGCCAGATGTGAGATGGAGTTTCTCGGGCTGGGACCAGGTGAGACGGATGGTGTTGTGGATGTGCTGGACTGACGAGACCTGGGCTTGGCGTCGGAGGCCACACCACTGGGGAAAAGTTTGGGTTTTACACAAAATAGAATGTTAGAGCGAGGCCCTCCTGTTACAGAAACACTGATGTTGGCATAAAACTGAGCGAAATAAATTGGGGGGTTGGAGGCTGTGTTGGTTGAGGGTAAAGATAAAAACAAATTTTTTTTAAATTATCAGGACAATGCTAAACATCTGCTACAAATAAAGAGAAAATAATTCTGAAAAAACACTACTTAGAATTCTTCAGAGATGCAACATGAGCATGACAAAATTTCCTGAACTTTAACCAAGGACCTATGATGAATGGTAATTGACGGTCACCCAGGCAGCAGCACATGAACAACAAAAACAAAACAAAAGTGCCAGCTGAGACAATAGTTTAACTAATTGTCTTCCAAAAAAAAAAAGTCCATCTTTTCTGATTTCCAGAATTCGGGAAATTTCTGGAAATACTGTGTCTCTAATTTTTAAAATCTGTGTGTGGATGGTGAAAACTTTTCCAGGACACCAGCTTTGGACTCTCACAAAAGAAATGTGAAAAAAAAATTAGAGGCCACAGAAATGTGACCTGACAATCACATAGATTGAGCAGAAGAAGGTGATGCATCAGATCTACGAGAGCCCAACTTAAGATCTTTCATATTAAAATGCTACAGAAACAAATGATGGAATTTTAAAGACGCAAGAAATTGCCATGCAGGCCATGAAAATGTATTTCTAACTGGGAAAGTGCAAAGGCATAGAGAGAGACTTCTTAAATGTTTGAATTTTTTGGACAGGTAAATTATTTGAAGACAGGATCAAATGGAGATCTTGTATAATCAATGCCTATCACAGATCAGAAGAAAGATAGGAGAAAATATAGGCTTACTCAAAAAGCCTAGAAGCAGCTGTCTCAGGGAATAAAAAGAAATTTTTTAATAAAAAGGGGAAGGGGGTTGTGCATAGAGCCTGACCACAAGGTGACCTCAGGCTTGAGGCCTCTGCAGATCTCAGGAGATTTTATTAGCCATTGTGCGACCAAAACTGGGGGAAAGATTTAAAACAGCATGGTAGTCATCAAAATAGAGGCCTCTGCAGATCTCAGGACATTTTATTAGCCATTGTGCGACCAACACTGGGGGAAAGATTTAAAACAGCATGGTAGTCATCAAAATAGAGGCCTCTGCAGATCTCAGGACATTTTATAAGCCATTGTGCGACCAACACTGGAGGAAAGGTTTAAAACAGCATGATAGTCATCAAAATACTGACAACGATTTATGTGTTGTGGCCACAGTCACATTTCTAAAAAAAAAAAAATGTTTTCCAGTCGTTTCTGATGTACAAAAATATGAAAACATCTCCTGATTTGATTTGTTTTGTGAAATCATTGGTTCTGTTCTGGCCATTTAAGCAAAAATATTCCACACTTTCAAATATTTGTTTGCTTTTCAGGTTTTGTTCTCAAAATTAGGTACAATAGCAAATTGTGCAGCCTGGTTAGCCATATGATATCACATGGCTTTAGGATATGAAAAATAGCAAGCCAATTGAATCTAGCAAAGCTTTAGAAGCTATCAAAAGATTATCAAATCCAATTAATAATAAATATTCATAAAAAATATTATCAAAGCAAAGAATAAAAATACATGCTTAGCCGTGACTGCACAATGCACCTGAAAAGTGATTTTAAAAACCCTTTCAGGTTCAAAGCTTACCATGCTAAAAAAATATATAGTCTCTTGAATTTTCGCATGCGAGTCAATTCAATAAAATATATATTTTTGAAAAATCCATGTGCTCGACAATATGACCTAACAGTACACTATGAAAAGCTTCCAAATTAATATTGATCTAACAATACACTATGAAAAGCTTCCAAACCAATCAAGTTTTTCCCCCCAAAAAAACACCAAAAAAAAAAAAAAACATAAAGAATAAACCATGAAAATTAATATCCAGTACCTTAAACAACTCAAGCAGCCTTTATAAAAAAAAAAAAAAAAAAAAAAAAAAAAAACAAGTTTTGGCCTGAAAAAAATATTTTTAAGGCTAACAGAGTAATGTTCTTTGCATCTGCAAAAGCTAGAAAGATCAGCAGACGCATTTTTTCTCTACCTTAAGCCGTAGATTTTCTAATGTATAATTATATTGAGAAAAAAAAAATGTCCCCTCGTGTCAGCAAATGAAGTTGTCAGAAGTCGTGAAACTGCAGCACTGACAAACCGACCTGGAGACCTGGTCTCTACGCTCATTGGAAATATGACATAGGAAGTTTCAATAAAAGAAGTGAAAATTTGTTTTTTAGATTATCCTTCTTCCCTCCTCCTCCTCTTCCTCTCTTTTTCTCCTCCCCCCCCCCTTGACCTTTGAAACCTAAGATGCCTTTTGAATGGCGCCCAATATGCCCTCGTCTATGGTCAAAGTTCAAAAGACTGCTAGCTGCATGTAATATTGTAAGTAAGTTTAGTCGAGACACATAAAATAAACCTCACTTTCTGTTGATGTAATTGAGGCTGTCCACCTGTGAGGACAAGGGCGAGGGTTTGCGCAGGCTGTCAGACGCAGCACGCCGGTACTGCTGCGGAGCACGGGTGCTCCCGTTGCTACCTGTGCTGCCCAGTCGCTGCTGCTCCTTAAGGCTCTGTGAACTGAGTGTGTTCCTGCAGAGCGGGGGTCGATGGGTGGGTACATTGCAAACAGTGCATGAATAGCATACCCTAAACAAGCTAGAGTGTTCGTGTGTAGTGTGTGCTGTGCTGAGAGCAATTAACATAGGTAGCGCATGACTCTGAAAAAAAGGTTTTCCTGCAATGTTTACTTGATAAGCCTTTTTATTGATAATATCCACAGCTTTGTCAATTTCAGGTGTGAAGAATGGTGCCAATTTTTAAAAATGAGACACACTTATCACAATTACAGACTTTCGTAGTTACAAATTTATGATCTCTGAGAAAAACTTCACTCAATTTTAAATCACTTTGATAAAATGCACACATTAAAAAAATTGAAAATATGACGACAACTAATTTTTTCATAGAACTTATACCAAATCAAAGTATTTATGAAAAAGAAAAACCAATTAAAAAGTCAGTAACTCAGGAGGTGAATCACAATAAAACTTAAGATAATAAACAGATTTATCAGGGTAATTTTATTACTTCTAGTGTTACAGAATCGACTCGCGGCTGAACTTTAATGTTTCTGAAGTTGTACTGTGAAAGCACTGAAATATTGTTGGCTTACGGTTCTAACCTTTTATTTCCCATCACAAAATATTCATGCACATTGCTTAGAGCAAGCATCAGCTTCAATGCTATTTATTCACATGACAAAGCACAGACAAGCGTTTAATCATGCTCAAAAGTTAATCATAAAATTTTGCTGGGCAGGCAAAGGATATTATTTAGTTATAACAAAATGAATCATACTGTAAAACATTTTAAAAAAAGATATAGGCAGTGGCTCTAACATCACATCAAAATGTCTATAGAAACAACACTGGGATATCATCAAGATTTCAGAAAAACAAAGGTTTTCACTATCAAACTCAGAAAGCGTAATTCAAAACCAAAAAAGCCACCAGGTTATACAGAGTATTAAGCTAAGACCACAAAAAAATATTATCAGTTAGCCCTTGGTTCTTTCAAATGTTTTTTTCTTTTTCCTTTTTAAGGAACAAAAATTTATGAAAAGGAGTATTTGCTCATCCAGTAAATGTAAATACTTTTATGTGAGAAGTTTAAATGAATCTTGAAATAGTCTCTGCATGACTGCAAGTGACGTTCTTTTGTATTTTCTCAGCACAGAAGACAAAAATACAATGCATAATGGACATGGGGAAACTAACATTAAGCACCCTGGAATTTTCAGTCTCACAGCCAATTTATGGAAATACAATTTTACACATCATATGTAAGAAAAGTTATTGCCCAAACAGCTTCACCTTACAGATCTGAAAAAAAATTAATTTGTCATGAAGATCTGGCGATCCAAATCAGAAGGATCACAATATTTTTGCTTTCACAGCTTTATCTCAAATTAGGAGCCATCAAGATTAAACCTGAAAATCCAGTGGTGCCACCAAAGTACTTGTTGATACTCAGTATTTCTATACATGTAGATTATAATACAATGTGTTTGTGTGTGTTCACCCAACCTTGTCCACGATAATCCCCACTGGCATTATGAATAAAGAAATGCTATGTTACTTTTAATAATACATAGATTTCCTATTGCAACCTCATACATATATATAAAATAGGAATTATCTTATTGTCGAAAAAAGGCATTTAAAGAATTATGTTTAAAGTATTCCAAAATGGTTCAGACCAAGTTGAAATTGACACAACATAGCCCTACTTCTTTTTTAATTGTTAATTGGCAGAAGCGATTTTTTATTTTTTTACAATTCACCATTGCTTTTTTATGAAATAAATGAAAAATGCACCTTAGTTGGGCTGGTCTCCGGTGCATATGGATAACATTTCAGTCGTCATTCGATTCAATTTAGCGTACTGAAAAAAACAACCCACCTATTGTTATGATGGTTAAGAAGAAAAGCCCACCCAGGAATGGAATACGCAATACAATAGAAGTAAAAAATAAAGAAACTGAAGGGGAAACCGCCACTGAATTACACTGAATGCAAACCAAAAAAAAGGAAAGCTGCTCCGTCGTTTCGAAGAGAAAACAAAAAGAATGAGGGAGAAGAAGGGAAATAGAGAGAGAGAGAGAGCCAGGATGATGCCTACCTATAGTCATTTTCAGTGAGAATGTAGTCATCCTGTTTCTGTGCTGGTTGTTGTTTCGGGTGGTGGCGGTTATTCTGGTGGTGCGGCGGTTGTTGCTGCTGGTGTTGCTGAAACTGCGGCTGCCAGTGAGACAGCTTTGATGGAGACGGAGATGGAGAGGCAGAGTTGCGAGCAGGGTGGGCCAGGGAGCCGTGGATAGGCAGAGAGGAGGGGGGCTGAGGTAGCCGAGAAGGGGGAGGGGGTGGTGGTGGCTGGGCAGGCCTTGTTTGCTGCTGCTGCTGTTGTGAGTGTGGTTGTTGATTCTGTGAGCGATGAGAAATATTGGTGTAGGTGTTGCTGTAGCTATCAAAAAA
>BLXT01008548.1:328917-341640 GCA_019648995.1 Plakobranchus ocellatus | reverse complement strand
AAAAAAAAAAAAAAAAGGACTCAAGGTAAATCTCTGTAATATTTTTTAAAAAAAGGACTCAAGGTAAATCTCTGTAAATATTTTTTAAAAAAATAAAGGACTCAAGGTAAATCTCTGTAATATTTTTTTAAAAAAAAGACTCAAGGTAAACCTCTGTAATATTTAAAAATTCATCATCACTGTGATCCTCACCATCTCTACTTTCAAACTCAACAGATTTGCTAGAGGATCAGTGCTGGGTAGACCACAGGCAAGGCTATGAAACTTTCTAGCACAGACTGAGAATTAAACCCCTCAACCTCTGAATGGCAGGCAGGAGCTTTACTGACCTTCCCTGCTCACCCTAAGATAATGAAACGGGCCGTAAGTATGAAAACCTTTCGCTTTTCTGAGGTCAGCTTTTCTTTTTGGGATAGTTTTACAAAGAACTAGAAATCACATCCGAATTACTCCAACATTAGGACATGAGAAAAAGAAAGTCATGAAAAAAGCACTTACTGAATCCTCACTGCCTCCTGTAATCTTTGAAGTTCTTCCTCCCTCTTGCGAGCGGCCTCCTCCTCTTCCCACTTCTTCCTCTCTTCCTCCTGTATTCTTTCCCTCTCTTCTTCTTGTTGCCGTTTCAGTAACTCCTCTTGCCTTTTCTGCTCTTCTTGTTTCTCCATCAACAGTCTTTGTTCCTCTTGAAGTTTCAGGGCAGCTTTTCTTCTTTCCTCTTTCTCTCGCTCCTCCTCTTCTTCCTGCTGTACTCTTATTTGCTCAGCCTGCCTCTTCTTTCTGTCGTAATCTGCTTTCTGCCTCTTTAGCTCCTATCAGCACATTAAAAGGTACAAAAAAAAAGAGGTAAAGACTTAACCTTTCTTGTGAATCGAGCGCAATGAAAAACAGCTGATATAGCCAAAAGGTCATGTCAAACACATTCAAAGGACAAACATCTTGTTACCAGACAAAATTTATTACGTATTTAAAACAGGCATATAGATTTTCTTATTCCAACCAACAATTAAATATCTTATCAGCTTTCCAATGATAAAAATTGTACAGGATTAAGATTAATTCTTTTCTGAGATATCAAAATTAAACTGTTTTAGAAAATAGTAATAAAAGAATTAAAGAAGCAAAACATCATTCAACTGCCTCTCTCTATTATAACAACCATTTTTTTTTTTTTTGCATATCCACCTGACTCATTAGGACTGATCCCCATACCGATATGCTTACTCTTCAAAGGTAACATTGAAAAAAAAAACATGAACATTAACATAATAGATTTATTTAAGAAATGTAAGGACCGTCAGTAATAAATACAAAAGTAAAAGAAAGGGAATAACTTGAAGGCTGATCTAAATAGCCTTGGCAAAACAAAATGCTTTAAATAAAAAATTCATGAGAGAGCGTGAAAAAGCAGTTGTAAATTGATCATACAGTAGTTCAGCATCATAGGATTTAGTCATTGATTATCAGAAAGTTTCAAGCAGCAGAGGGTATTTGGCAAATAAGGAAACCAGCTACAAGCTTGAAAGAAAGAATGATGTAGTTGATTAAGCTGTAAAAATTAAAATCATAACTTCAGAGAGATTTCTACAGTAGCCCATATTTATTTTCAACAAGAACAGAATTGTAAATACCTGGGGGTAAAAGTATTTTCTGGCTGTGATCTCTTTAAAACTCATTTTCTCATCAAAGGCTTTCTTACCAAAAGAGAAACCCTGCTCTAGACATATTAGTTTCCATTGCTGGCGTGTCTTTTCATCAGCAACTTCCATCAGCTCTGACGATGCCTGATGACTATTCTGACATGGCTGGTCAGCCATTCCACTGTGTACACACGCATGCACACACACACATACACACCACAACACATACATGATGACCACTGACTTACCTCAAGCCTACATTTTACTCTCCTTCAAGTGATACCTGAAGCAGACATGGGTAAACCTATTTTCTGTTTTACCAGTCATTTTCTCTGCTCAGATGCTCTTGAGGAGATTATAAATTCTGCCCAGGCCCTCTCCCATTAGCAGTCTTCTCAAGTTGTCAAATTTTTTTTGAGTAGCCATGAAGACTAAAGTGCTTAGTCCTTATTGAAATCAAATACAAGTGCCTTGGGAATGGCACTATTTTTTTTTTTCTTTTCTCAAATTACTGTAAAAAGCAATTGCCAGCTTTGTTTAGCACTTACCCACCCTAACAAAAATAAAATCATCAGTATGTATTTATAATTAGTAAAATGATCTTTTGCCATATTCTTCTTCTTCTTCTTTTTCTTTTTTTTTTTTTTTTGTTTGCATCGCTTTGGTCAAAAGTTTTGGAAAACAAGTTTTAAATCCTCACTCCCACACGACAAGGAAAAAAACTGTAGATTCTACACATTACTATCTACATATAAAATTCTAAGGTTGTTACAAGTTCTAAAGTTTTAAAAAAAAAAAATAGTAGCCATTAATGATAAAACCAAAAAGCTGTTCATTCAGCAAAGATGTTTAGTGATTATGTTAACTGCACAAAACTTAAGAGGAAAGCAATTGGATAATATTAGTTCTTCAAAGACCTGGTCTTTTTTCCTTAATATTTTTAGGTTTTTCCCTTGATGAAAAATTATAGGCTTCATTTTTTTTTATTATTATTTAGCCCAATATTTAGTCCAAAATGAATTTCCTTCTCCTACAAACATCAGAAATGTTCCAAAAAACTTCTAAAAACTTTATCAAAGTCATAATTTGAAGTAACTAGCACTCAAGAGCCTTAACAAACAGTATAAATTTGACTGTTTGAAAAAAGATTTTTACGAAGTAGAGTGTGGCTTTGACAGGATAAAGAGTTAAAGGTTCTAGTCAGGTCTATTATTTGTTAGGAAGCAAACAAAAATGAAAGGTTAGGCAAAGCACCAAAACAAACAAAACAGAGGCAAAAGGCAAGTCTATCGTTTTCAACTTGTAACATTTTATGCAAAAAATGCTAAGAACGAAAAAAAATTTTTTTTAGTGTAAAATATATCACAAAAAATCACTTTTTTTCATAGGCATCGTTCTAGTTTTTTCTAAGGATAGCCAAATTGATCTTCTCGATTGCACTATCGCTTTATATGGAAGCAATTCGTTTTTTAAGTTAACATTCACATTTTTAAATTGTTTCTTTCACCATCTTCTTTTCTTTTTTGAAATAAAAAAGAAAACATCTTTCTTTGCTTTCCCTGATTATGCACAAAGCAGTTAAGCCAAAACAGAAAAAAACATAAAGGAAGCATAAAATCACAACAACAAAAAAAAGCAGATATATAGTGCAAAGTTATTCATAAAAACTTACAAAATAAATAAACAGAACAGAACTACTGACTCAAACAAAGTAAAAGAGAATTTGAAGAGAAAAATAAACATCCCGACAGACACAACTGACCCTTGTAAATTCATCCTCCATATTCCCAGTAATCACCATGGGTGGAGTGGGTGGAGTTAGAGGAGGACTGGATCCACCATCTGACCTGTTGTGCAAAGGAGGAGGTGACTGATAGGCAACCTCGTTAACATAAGGATGGGGCGATGGTGGAGGGGGCAGATCCACATCATCTGCCCATGGTAAGTCTTGACCGCTGAGTATGGACGGGCTCAGCTGATGATGATGATGATGATGGGGATTTGCTCTTGAATTATCATAACCTGATCCGCCCTGGGATACAATCAGATGTGGTGGTGGGGGCGGTAAATATGAGGAAGATACGTCCTGCACAGGAACAGATACAGGACGTGCCAGCTGCTGGTAGGAGCTATGTGTGTGTCTGGATGTACTGGAGATATCTGATGAGAAGCTACTGTTGCTGCCCTGGCGAGAGTGCACAGGTACGCTGGAACCCTGCAAGGAGTGGTGAAATCCCCGAGGACTCGCAGATCGATTGAGCAGTGCTGACTGAGCATCGTTTGGTCTGTTAGTATTACTGTAGGTGTTACTGCCAGTGCTATATGATGGGCTGGGAGCCATGGCCCTATTGCTGTGCGAGATGTTTGATGAGGGCGCTCCTGCGGCCCTCTGTTGGTTGTAAGAACTGCTAGGAGTGTGCAGAGAATGTTGTGGATGTTGAGGATATTGTACAGGAGGATCCGCAGTTGTTTGGTGCCTGTCATGTGACATGTTTTCTTGGTATGGCTGATGGTGCTGTTGTATGAGACGTTGAGACTGCATGTGATCGTGTTGATGATAACCAGAATATCCATGATGTGTGTACGGCTTTGACATGAATTGTTCATGTCTGACAGAGTCTGAGCAGTTTCCCTGGTTGACTTGCTGAGGGGCAAATGCCGAGACCTGGTGCTGGGGACCGGAATCATCAAAGCTCCTCCTGTTGTGACTGTTTGCATTATTATAATTTTGAGAATATGCCTGTTGTGGTTTTTGCTCCAAATTTTGCCAATGTTTATTGTTGTTATGTTGATACGGTTGAACGTTTTTGTAATAAGTTTGAGGTATCTGATTGTTTGCAAACTTGTGCTGAGAAGAAGAGATTCCACTGTTGTTGTTCTCCTCAAGAATAGGTTGAGTCTTTCGAAACACACCCAGCAATAATTATTTATGTTTTAATTAATTTTTTTTTAAAGGTTGCACCAATATTGTAGTTGCCATCCAAATATTTTGTCAAAATGATCAAGCAAACGAGCAAAGTGTGTGCCACGCAGAGTATTATCCCATCGAGTGATCAATTTAAAAAAAAGATGCAGATTTGTTTTGTGGGTTTTTTTTTAATTGCGGCAGATAATTTGATTAGCGGAAAAAATATAGTCAGGAGCATGTGATCCATGTAAAAACATTGTAAATCCATTCCAACAGATGAGAAGGCCAGCGCAGTGGAGAAAAAAAAAATTAAAAGGGAAAAAAAGGAACAAAAAAAAAAAAAAAGAAAGAAAGGCATACATTAGTACAACAATGAAAAACCATGCTTTTGAGTTTAATGAAACAAAAATGAACGAGATGAGAGAGTGTGAGATGCACAAAAAAAAAAAATTGATGCAGTGACGATCTCCATGGATGTATTCTGTCATTTAAAGCAAAAAGTGATTGAAAAAAAAAAGAGATAAGGGTTTAAGTTGTTGCGGCCCTTATCTTTTATCCAACAAAAAAAATAATAATTCATTTTCAGGAGCCATGGAAGTTTGGTAGAGAATGTTGTTCTAAATTTTTTTTCAAGCTTATTTTGATCTAAAATAGAGATGTGGTTGTGCTTTTTAAATCAGGGCTGCCAAACTTCTTCACAAGAAAATTGTAACAAAAGCTTCTGAAAAGTTTAATATTTGGGAGGAAAAATCTTAAGGACACCATGGCCCATTTGATACTAGTGTGCCAAAAGGAGTCATATTAAAATGCATTGATTGTTCTAAGGATTCAATTATCTTGCTCTATGATGGAGTCATTAATATAACTTTAAAACTGCAATAAAAACCATACTATTTTTTCTATTTCAATTTCATAAAATGTCAAGAATTCTTTGATGGAAGAAAATATGGCACACACTCAACTTGAAATGATGTATAAGCACAAAACGCTAATATTAATGTTGCAATTCCCATTTTGGCTATTGCAATCCAGCTTTCTTAAAACAGCTAAAAATTTGCCTACATGATAAAACTGTAACAGGTTGGCAACCCTTTTTAACTAGCAGATTGGCACAGCAAAGACAAACATGCACTGGCAACAATACAAAGGAAAGCTGGGATGAGAGTGTGAATAGGGGGGGGGGAAATAAACCAAAGCAGAGCTTTTTGTCAGAATGGGCATACGTCATTCACAAGCATTCAGATGGTGACTTACTCTGACTAAATGATATGTTCGTCTGTTGATGATTTTTAGCCTCACCACAAGGACAGACAACTTAACTATTACTGACAAAGAAACGTAATCATGTTCAAAAGGGGAAAAAAATGTTTCTCTACATACAGAAACATATCACAAAATTTATGAACACCCGCAAAAATGAAAAAAAAAAAAAAAAAATGAAATGAGAGAATGAAAAGGTAATGGGTTATGAAAACCTCAAAAACAAGTATTGAACTATGAACTACAACATGATATCCAACCTAACAGCCTAATATGAATGTCATGAAAAAGTCACCTCTCCGCTCTGCCAGCTATTCCTTTCTTGCAAATCTCCAGTGCTGTTGTAGCCAGAATCATTGCTAAGTACAGTGTGCCTTTTCCATTTGCTTTCAGGAGCACCAAGCATGTTCCGCATTTCTTCAGAGGACCTGGTGAGGAGGAATTAGAAATTGCGAATACAGCAAGAACAGGGGCCTCATTCTGCAGGAACCCTTCCAGCCCTACCACTGGTGCTCTGGTCTGACAGAGGGCCCAAAGGCCTGAAATTACCTTTTTATCAACTGGCCATACAAAAAAAAAACCTTAGCAAGAATAAGTATGCAGATTTTAGTTTGAGGCTTTTCAAATAGAGTTACTTTTGAGTCATTAAATACAGCCCACTTTTTTCAAACATGTCAACTTTTGTGACTGGCTTGAAAGCTCCACTCATGTTCATCAAACCTAGACCAAAAGGTTAAAACCACCAAAGTAATGAGAGGACAATTTGACACGAGGAACACATTAATCAAAAAAGAAATAAAGAGAGAGAGAAAAAGAAGAGGAAACGGCAAATAAAAAAAAAAATTTTTTCCCTTACTGCTGAGGAGGCAAAGACTTTCGGACATATCTTTTCATGTCCGAGTCACTATTTATCATGATGCCTCTCTTTCTGTCCTCCTTGATCGCTTCAATATGTAAAAACTTCATTATGTGTTGTCTGCCCTTGGTGCAGATCTGATTTAGAAAGAAAGAAAAAAACATTATTACATTCAAAGGTTACAGTACCTGACATTATGAAAGATGCATGGCCTCACACTATTTCTAAAGATATGATTAAGAAATGGCATCCAAAGGCTTGTAAGCATCTGTTTTTGTTTTGAAGACACACAAAAAAGGGTTTAATATACATATTTCACATAAAAATTAAAATTTGCAAGCTTCTTGCAACTGATATCTGATAAATGTATGTTGCATTTCATCGCGTCTGTATTGCTTGGCTTGATGTTACCTCAGCTTAGACACATCAACTCAATTCATTTCAATATTGCATACAAAATTTGTCCAGTACTCTTACAGCTAAAAACTGCATAAAGAAACATGAATAATACACTGACCATCATCAGTTATCTCTTCATTGACTTCAATGATTTAACTTGTCATTATCACCAGGCTCTTTTTTTTTTCCACATCTCATTGCTTTGCCAAAACACTGTAAATGTAACCCCAAACCATTCATATCAATTTTACTCTAGAATCAAATAGTCATGTCATTTGGCTGGTTTGTCCAAAAGGAATTCGGCATGCTTCTAACCAGTGAAGAATGATCTACTACTTATATATCTAGTCTCAAATATGTCTCGGAAATGGGTGGTAGTTTTCAGCAAAAAAAATTTAAGCTCCCCATTCACCATGCTTGAATCAGATAGCCACATAAGTAGAGTAGTTTTAGGAAACTCTTTAAAAAAAATAAAGAAAAATTTTGGGTCTCACATAGGCTGGCGGTGATGATAATGGATTATGGTCTAAGATAAATTGCTCCAAAGTTTCCATTTTGCGAAAGACTGTAGGAATTTTTTCAATCCTGTTACTGGAGAAATCCAGTCGACACAGCTGAAGCCGACTGATTTCTGTGAAAAGATGAAAGAAAATCATGATATTTTTTTAGCTTTTTATGAATGGTTAACTATGCAGTGATCTGAAGTTGGAATTCTTAAAATAAAACACATTTATGTGTAAAAATGAAGTTGTTGTTATCACAAAGGATACCTTGTTAACTAAATAATATCACAATTTTAGGGTTTGAGCTATCTTACAACATTTGGCTTTTTTGTGATTGAAAATAAAAATCAAACACATAAGTGAATTTCTCCATCAGAAAATTACCACCACAATCCCAGGAACAGGATGGTGGGTAAATTGCACTACAAACCTTTTCTTCTTCTATGAAAACAGGCCATCTTTGAAAAGCTTTTTAAAAAACTGACTAGGACTTTTAACTTTTTGCCGCTTTAGACTTGATTCTTTGCAAAAGATTTAACTGTGCCATTCCATGCATTTTATCCAATGATTTTGATCACAAAAAAAAAATACCCACTAAAAATAAAGCTGGCATGGTCCTTAGTCCTAAAATTTATTTAACTATGCCCAGGATCATACTTCATCAAGAAAATGAAAAATTCTCTACATAAGATGTCTTGAATCTGCTAAAAGTTAAGAAACACTATTGCATTCTAGCCAGAACCTTCACTTTCTTTAGTTGCCCATTGCAATCAAATTATTCCATGAAAATAAATTTAAACCTAATGATTAGCTGCACTTTATTCCGAACAGCTCATTATTTTATCATGTTACTCAAATGGTAAACAAAATAAAGATCATCTAAATATCTGAGGTAACATTATATGCACTGCGAATACAGATTTACTGAATATGCACAGAGTGATTAAAGTAAACTTACTTGCTGAAGATGATTACAAATTTAATTAACAAATTTCTTACTTTCAGGTCTGGGATTATTAAGAATTTGTGAAATAACTGTATGCCTATGTCCTTATGTGAGCACAGGCCACTTGAAAATTATTCAAAATCTTTAAAAAATCTATGTGTACATACCAACAGGTAACTCAACAAGAAAGTTACGACGAAGATTGAGACAACGAAGAGATGGCAGATCTCCAATTTGCAGAGGAAGGTGGGATATCTCATTACAGCTTACATCCTGATCAGGAACACAAAAAAAAATAACCATTTTTGGCAAATTCTTTTTTATTTTAATTGAATTTCATGAGATACATACCTGAGCTATTTCCTCATTGTTGTTTTTTTTTTTTTTCAAGTGCCAATATTTTGATTTCCTGAATATGCCAATGTAAGTTGATGCTTTTTCAATGACAATCAAAAAGCTTAGTAGAAAGCAAAATGAGTAGAGCACACCATCACACAATGTTAAATGCTTTTTTTTTAAAGATTAAAGAAGCAAAAAATGCTATTTAAATCAAATAAAAATAAGAGCATGGCATGGCAGTTAAAGAGTAATAAATCTTGTGGGTCAGTAAGATCAACCCTTGGTTAGTAGATTAGTTAACTCATGGTCCCCTTTTCACTTGTTCTCTGTAATAATTTTGTTGAAACCCAACAAAATACAAAATTGACTTCAAATATCCAATCCTATCAAATAGCCCATTCAACTTTTATGCTCATGAAATGACTTTTTAGAAAGCTGGATCACTTTTATACTTCAAATTTTGTTGTTTTTTTCTTCTTTTGTTCCAGGGTATAAATGAATCCAACACTCCCCCCCATTACATCATGTAAACTCACCAGATCCATGAGATTTTCCATCTTCCCTATTTCCTCTGGAAGAGATACCAGCTTGTTGTTGCTTGCAGAGAGAACCTCCAACGCTCCCAGCATACATAGGGCAGGCGTCAGTACTGTCAGCTGGTTGCGACTGATGTTGCATGTAAAGGTAACAAAAAAAAAATTTGCAGATGGAAGGTAATATTTGTAGAATAAATTGTATTATGACATGAGATTCACAAAATCGATTTTATTTCTTTGAATACCTTAATTTTTTGTTTAAACTGATATTACTTTATTTTTTCTCTCCTGGTTGTGTTCTCTACATAAGTAAACGCTACAAATTTTGCTTTATTTCTTAATAAATTAAGTCAGGAAGAAAAGACTTATACAATGATGAACATTATTTATATCATGTTTGTAAATTATCTAAATAAGACCAAAAAGAGACTGAAATGAAGATAGAAACAAAAAATAAGTGTGTTTTCATCACAAAATGGCACAGTTTGCAGCAAAAATGCCTATGAAATATGGATTCAATGTTTTCTGGAGAGCCTGACCCATGCCAATAAAAACTGCATGGCCCTTTTAATGTTTTAAAAATCTATTTGCTTCTAAACTTAATTTCGGATTGAATGAAAAATATTCAGATATTTCAATATCTTAAAACAAATTACAATTTGTAAGATTATTAAAATGCCTGCCACAAGAAATGACGAGAAGAAAAATTAATAAATATTTTTATGACCTATTTTTAATCATTTTTTTTTCTCTTGTGCCCTTTTCCAAAAAAATGAGAACTTTATTTTGAAAAAAGAGATTACTAACACAAGACACATTGTTGATTACCTGAGGTTCAAATGTGTAAGAGACTGAAGCTGTGAAATGGCATCAGGAATCGACCTGATGACATTGTGATAACAATTGATTCTTTCAACATGTAAATAATCACAAAATTCGGCCGGGACTTCTGTTAGGCGATTTCTTGATACATCTGTGAATAATAAGAAAATAAATAATTGATATTTTACAAAATCTTTAACAGAAAGATTTTTCAAAAAGAAAAAAAATGTGGCTTAAATTGAAATGGGCCATTTTTCCCCTTGGATAGATTTTACAATCTTAACTCTGTTGTGACTGCCCGTTTTTGAGTTTTTTCATGAAAATCGTCATAGGGAATTTTTAAAGGATATAGGGTCGAGTTTTCATCAAATATAGCCTTATCATATATCCAGAGATGGGCACAACTCCGTCCCAAAAAATCCTGAGGTAGTAATATGTATGTATATACATACATACAATATATATATAGTCAGTAGGAAAAAAAATCCGGAATTCAGGAAAAATCCTGAGAATGCCCATATATAGTGTTTAAAAATGAATAGAGATCACATATAGACTACTTGCTTTATAAAATTGCTTTTTTTTTTCCAACCTGACTTTGTTGAATTGTTACTAAAAATAGAAAAAATAACTACGCAACAAGCAAATTGGGCAGTCACAAAGAAGGAAAAAAAAAAGTATACCAAGATATGTTCAAATAAAGAATATTTATTCAAACTATAACTATTCCTACATGTCATATGCAAAAATGATGAGGATGCTGCAAAAAATAATGGAATTGGAGAGGGGGGGAAAAGGTGTGTAAAATCAAGAAAAATAATAACAGTGGGGGAAAAAGCAGAATATATATAGGCCTATAAATCTATATATCGTCACTGTGCTAACCTTTTGGCCTAAGTCGATTTTGGTAGTTTTGAGTAAACTTAAAAAAACTGATTTATGACCGATTTACATGACTTAGGTGTACCAAAAGCACATTACTTTGACCGTTAGGACTAGACAAATACATCCGATGACTTATTTTATACAATCGCGCGTTTATTTAATAATATTTAATAATAAATCAACTTAGGCCATAATGCACTGATGGCCGCACGACTTAAGCCAAAATGTACACGACTTAGGCTATAATGCGCGCAGGTAAGATGACTTAGGCCAAAAGGAGAATGACATAGGCTATTGTATTTTTGTGCGCTAGGTGACTATGGTCAACATGATAATAGGTTTGACCACTATTATTACATGGTATTTGATATGCGGCTTAACAATCGTTGTTATTAAATGTTATTTTTTATAAATTAGTCTAAAGTTTAGTGGCTCTCTTTGCGCATCTTAGCTGATTCTGAGATTCCAAGAGCATCAAGTTTGTTTATTTTTTCCCAGCAAGAAAGTATTATTTTTGTAATGATTCTATATCTTTAAACACTTTTAGTTGTTTCAGTCTAGATTTATAGAAACTTTAAAAAAAGAGAAATATTATAAGTCACTTTTTTAAAAAAGAGATTATTAGTATTATATTTATTTCGTGGACCGTGTACTTACTACAGTCATATTTATAATGAATTATTATAGATAAGTTGTGTAGAAATAAGGAATCGTGTACCGTAGCAAGGCCTAGTACTCACCACTAAGCGAAATTTTCAGTGGTCATGTAAATCTAGTTCGAAAGAGCCTACATCGAGACTTTAGTGCTTACGTTGGATGCCTCAGCAAAAATAAGAGAATGTTATCATACTCATTAAATTTTCATATGTCTTTATAAATCAGGGTAACTATGTGAAGTCTTCATAACGCCTTGATTATTATTATAACTGAGTAATAATATATATATATATATATATATATATATATCTATCTTCCGACTGGACACCCACATTCGAAGAGGGAAAAAGGTTTCATGAAAATTGAAATGCATGTGTGTATTTTGGACGGTACTGGTACTACTGATGTCAGCCTTAGCCTTCTTTTTATAACGCTGTGCATTGAATCGCATTCCACCAGTGTGTATCCCGGAACGAGATACTCCTGTTCAAAAATGACAGATCGTTCCAGAGCAATATGACTTGTTCTGATAGCCACAGCCATCACTCCAAATAATTTCTTATTAGCAGGATTTTGTTCAAGGTACCGCAGAAAGTGAGGGAGGCAAACACATCCTCCTAGCTAGGGATCTCTATGCGTTTGATCGTACACTTGGCAAAAACCTTTTTTGCTTTTTAGGTTAAAGAAAGTCATGCTGTGGGAGTTTTATCTGCGTTTTAGGAGTTAGAAAGACCTATTGAAGGTCCATTGTCCACACAGAGATGGAATCATCAGCAAGGCCTTTGTTTTATGCTTTCAACTGCTGAGCATTGGCTTTCTTTAATAGAGAAATTTTTGCAATTTGAAAGTAAAAATGTGGCCTCTCTTGGCACTAAAATAGTACATAATCAAGAAAATTAATTTCCATTAAAAAATATATAAATAAGAAAGGTCCATCCACACGAACAAAACTTTTGCAAAGGAGGGATTTCCTGG
>BLXT01008548.1:262220-282808 GCA_019648995.1 Plakobranchus ocellatus | reverse complement strand
TCATTTTCCTACAAAGGAAAAAAAACTTTCATATAATCAAATAATACAATTCAGAACGCTTTGTTTATCTATCTTTCATATTTAATGAAAGATTTTATCCAATTACATTTATTTCCTACCCTATGCAGCTTATTACTATTTTCTATATCAGCATAAGAGTCAGGTCTGCACAGTGATGTTCACACTAGCATGACCGGGCGAATCAGGTCACCTGGACCTCGCCCAGCCAAGCAGCATCATTCTATATTAGCTTTCACTCGCCTTGAAACCTCCTGCCCTAGATCCATTTTGATAACTTGAACTTGGGACCCCACAGGCATAATTACACTTTCCCTCAAACTCCCAATTCAACCAACGCCCTTCTGAGTATACAATGATGGTGTGAGTGTGGAAAAAGCAGGGGGGGGGGGGGGNNNNGATATAGGTGGAGGAACATTCAGGCGGTGTAAACTGTGTGTGTGACAAACATTACAATGTGATCTTTTCCTATATAAATCACCCTTTCTGTTACTTACAACCTAGATGTATCTCCTTCATTTCACAGCGATTCTTTAATCAATTTGATTGTCTTATCGACCAAATAATGTAGGTTAGACTGTCACATTCTTATTGGCATTACTGTACTGATTTGAAAAAACTGTATCGTCACAGAGAGAGAGAGAGAGAGAGAGAGAGAGAGAGAGAGAGAGACAAAAAGAGAGAGTGAAAGAGAGAGAGACAGAGAGAAAAAGAGAGATACAGAAAGAGAGAGTGAAAGAGAGAGACAGAAAGAGAGAGTAAAAGAGAGAGAGATAGAGAGGGAGATAAAGAGAGAGAGAGTGGGTGAGAGAGAGATAGAAAGAGAGATGTGAAAGAGAGATAGATAGATAGAGAGAGAGTGGGTGAGAGAGAGAGATAGAAAAAGAGAGAGAAAGAGAATAACTATACTCATAAATTATTATTTTTTATCTTATAAGCGCACGGTAAGTGACCGCGTGATCAACTGAGTGACCAAATGTTACAAGAACCAACCCAGAACCCATAAATTGCATCCATCACACCAAAATGCACTCTGTGTGTGTGTGTGTGTGTGCTGTAAATAGAAAGGAGACGCTTGCCAACTAAATATTATATTTAAAACAAACAGTACTCACAAAGTTAATTAATATCCAAATAAAACATCCACGCGTATCGCCTATACGGCTTCATCAATGTAACATAAAATGTGAGTGTGTATTGTTAGTCTAGTCCGCTCCAAAACCCGCAGAAGGAGGTTGCTTTATCACTACGACGGCTGCAAGTGTGTACAACGTGTTTATCTCTCTGACACACTCGGAGTATAAGAGCATTCAAGCCCTCTAACGTTATCCATAACATATCTACATCGCCCCGTGCTGCACAAGGGTGCAAATACAAAAGTACCATTGTATTACAATGTAACAGCAGTTTGCTAAGTGGCCACAAAGAAAGGGCAATCCTGGGGCAAGTCTTGGAAATTCAGTAAGCCTGAGTTGACTAGTCAGAAAACGAGTTGTATTGAATGCACAACCACCTCGACTCTTTCCCATCTTTCAGAGTCATTTACAAATGTAAATGAAAGATAAGCAACAATACAAGAATGCGGGTCACTTTAATAGCAAAAATATAGTATTCTATATATGGTTCTGAGCATTGCCTTTCTGATGGTTGCGGTAAAGTTATCATCAACTAGGCTTGTTATGCATAATGAGGGGATGAGTGAAAGCAATCCACGTTCGGAGACTGATGCTTTCAAGATATCATCATCATCATCATCATCCTCATTGTTGTTATCATTTATACTATTGTTATAATCATGTTATCATATCGTTATTATTATTATTATTATTATTATTATTATTATTATTATTATTATTATTATTATTATTATTATCAATAACAATGTTATTGTCGTTACTGTTATTGTTGTTGTTACAAATAGACTGGACAATATACATGTAACTCGGTTCAATAACATGCCATCTTGATGAGTTGCACAGCAATAACATGAACATTTCATATCCCACAGAAGAAAAGGTAAAAGAGGAGAAAGCGTGAATGTAATCGATGAAACATGAATCTAAACGGGGAGGGGCGCCAGGGGGGTGGGGGGTGTATAGACATCATTTGTTTTGGCGTCAAATGGCCCGTTCTCTAGATGGTCTCACACTTTTTGGCCTTCGTTTGCAGAGATTAAGAAAAAAATACAGATAGACTGAGGGCGAGAGTAAACAGACGGCAATGGTTAAATACAATAGGTGGCTTGGAACAAAAAAAAGGGATCGAGGGAGCGAGACAGAAAGAGAGAGAGAGAGAGAGAGAGAGAGAGAGAGAGAGAGAGAGAGAGAGAGATAGAGATAAAAAGCAGTGTGTTTCATTGAGGCAGGAGGAGGCGGTAGCTAGCAGTAGCAACATAATACTATATTACATACTTTTTTTATTTTTCCCGAAGCAATCAATAGTTTCTAAAATATAGTTGAGATCAAACTCTTCATGGTTTTATTTTGCTTTTAATCCACCTCTCTTTCGATTTATTGTAATTAACAGTAATTGTACCGGACTGCTTATCAATCATCACGACGGTGATTCAACAACAATTTCTTCTACCTCTCCTTTTCCCACAAAGTTTCCTCTGGTTTTTTAAAAATTTTTTTTGTGTCTTTTGTTTTGTTTTAGTTTTTTAGCAAACACTTGGCAACATGGGGTTTTCCCCATTGTATCTCCCGAGATCACCAGGCTTGAGGTTTTAAGGCTCACCCTAGCCTATAGGACTTAAGGTCGCCTAGGCAGTAAAGGTGCTAACAATGGGGTGAGGAAAAAATGAAATAAAAGTTCCGCCGATTACCTTTATGTGATAGGTTTATAATATATAATAAGCTTTTAAACTTAAGTGATGCAGTCTGTAGCGCAATTTACCGCCAGGGTCGACCTAGACGGCGTACAATAATAGCGAGCATGCGATCGCTGAGTCATAAAAATCACGCGCCATGCGAGAGCAAAAAATGAGGTGACACCAAAAGGTTGAGAGAAAGTGCGGAGCGGTCAACATAAAGAGCATCTTCATTATTCACGATCGTAACGTATTTTCCAAACACACACTCAAACATAAACACACTGACACACACACAGGCGCACGCACGAGCTACAAGTGTAAGATACTGCATATGATTGGTGGTGAAGAGTGCGACTGACCTATTTTGACACAGCCTTAACCGTGAGCATGTGAGCATCGCAGTAAGAAGACAAAGGTTTTATCCTTTGCTGATTTTTAAGCCAGTCGCAAAAAGTATTACTACAAAAAAACAACAACCAAACAATAACAATAACAAAGAAAAAAATTAACAAAGGATAAGGAATGAGAAAATGAACCAAATAATTCGTTCATACATAAAGGCTGCTCTATGCAATGAGACCTAAAAAAAACCAATAATAATGACAAAGAAAAAAATTTTTTTACAAAGGATGAGCAATGTGAAAATGAACCAAATAAGGCTGCTCTCTGCAATGAGATTAGATTCATACCAGTCACTATATATGACTATTATGGACTGGACGTGTCAGCATAAATGTATCATGTTAGAATTCTCTCTAATGTATGCACACATATATATAAATACAAATAGAACTCATCCCCAGCCTTAGCAATTAGGCGTAAAAGGTGAAAAGAAAATAGTCAGGATAGTTTTCATATATTACCTAAAGCAGATAATAAGTCTGCCAAGATGGATAATTTTAGATATGCCTCATAAAATGGATAATTTTAGATATGCCTCATGAAATGGGTAATTTTAGATCTATATGCCTCATGAAATGGATAATTTTAGATATGCCTCTTGAAATGGATAATTTTTTATATGCCTCATGAAATGGGATGTATGGATGATACACATTTTTATAATGTCTGTATAATTTCATTTGATCATAGCGGTTCATCTTTTGTCTTCCACCTGAGCCAGAACTTTGCAACATTCAATAAAATTAATCTCACTTATCTTTCCTTATTATACCATGCCCTGAGTGGTTTCAAACATGTAGAGACAAGTTCTCTTAGGACATGACATAAATTTTTTTTAGAAATAATTAAATTTTTTTTTTCATGTGGTGAAAATAATGCAGTAAGCATTGTGACAAGTGGCAAAAGCTGATTGAACGTTTGTCAATTTTCAGCATTAATATTTGTAATGAGCTAAAAAAGAAGAAAAAAAAAACAAAAAAAACCCATATTCTGTGATTGCTAAGGGTCTGATAGTGAATATTGAGTACAAGGTTAAATTTGATGGTTAGAAGTACGGAAAAAAAAAAAAAATAAAATCTGGTCTGAATTAGAATTTCAGGTTGACCCAAAATTTGATTCAGAATTTGTTCCAGAACTAATTATAAATGTATCACTTACCACTGATACAACGATGTGTCTTTGAGCAAGAAGATTGCCAGCACAATTGTACTTGTAGTGTATGCAGCCTTGACTGAGGAAATTGTCAACACAATTTGCAGTCAATATATATACAGCTCTCTTTATTTTTAAACTGAATATCAGTCTCTCAGCAGTGTTTCATTAAATTTTAATCTTATTTCATCACAGCACATAAACACCTAGATAAAAAAGATTGCATTACAATTATTAAAAATTAATCTGTATGATACCCTACTTTATGCACACAGATTCTAGGAATGCAATGCCTTGATCCATTAACAAATATTAATATGCAACAACTTCCTCACTTTATTAAAATGTGATGTAATGACAGTAAAATGGAGTCTTATGGGTTTTTTTTTACCTACCAGTCCTATGTGCTTGAAAAAGGTATTTTTAGAGGCCTTTTTACTGTGTTAGAAGGTCAGCAAAACGACTGCTAATGTTATATAGTAAAATACTTCCAGTTCTTAACAAAATGGGACTAAACTTACACTTAAAAACTTTCCTTCTTTCTCCCCAAAATAAAAAAAAAAAGATTCCTTTTGTACATTGTTTTTGAAACTTGAGACTCATGCCCCACAGGGCTAGACCTTGTAGTCAGAAGTTTATCATTTCTTTTCTTTTTTTATCTATTATATATCTATAGGCCAAATTAAATGAATTTTAACTTTATATAGATCTAGAGTTTGAATATTCAGAAAACTCCTTTACTCAGATATATTAAAAAACTGAAACAAAAAATATTCATGTTTGTTTAGGTTCTAGTAATCTAGAACTGTACTGGATGCATGCTTTCAAGCACATCTACACAACTGAGACCGATTTTTTGTTGGATGCTGACGTAATTTTTGCCCAAGAAACAAGAAGAGAGAGACCCATCTGCAACGATATTTCAGCATACCTCCAGATGGAGGTGAAAATAGGCGCCAATTTATCAGCATACTCCGGAATCATTTAATAGGTGGATTATCAAAATGTATCGGAGCTAGATCTAGATTAATACTGAAACCTTTTAAAACTCAAAATTAGCGATTACAAAAATAAAAAAATAAAAAAAAAACACCACCAACAGCGAAACAATCCGCAGAACACAGCTGGATATAGATTTGTCAGAGCAAGTACAACCTCACGATATTACAGAGTCTGTGTAACCTCTTAGCCTTGATCTAGATATAACTAGGGCCTCATCTAGAATTTATAAGCCTGCAGGGCAGACCCTTTGTCACCTTATAGAGTCTAACATGCATTGTTTTTATTTATAAAATTATTTTTAATATACTTTGGTTCTAATATAATCTTGAACAAGATACATAGGAGTCTAGATCTTGAAATGTAGAACAAATTCTAATATTCTTATTGATCTAGACAGATCTAATCTAGCTCTTGATCGAGATATCTCTAGGTTGAACTAGAATTTAAATATCAAGTATACCCAATACACAAGTTCAGACCATTAATCACGTCCAATCTTGTTTTTCAATTTTTATAGTTTATGACAGATTCTAAAGCATTAAACCACAAATTTCTGCTTTCGATCTACGTCTCGCAACACGAACAGCTGGAACAATAACGGGTGGCCTCAATACGGCTCAACTTTGTTTAAATACGTATGTATAACAGTGAGGTCACCGTTGAGCAAACGGGTGGATGACTGTGCCAGCAGACTTTGAAGAAACAAACACTGCAAACAACACTGTGTCCTCAACGGCCCGGTTCAGAAGGTCATTTCCTGCTGGTCTGGTTGACCTCAAACACGAAAAAATGTCAATAATGTTTTTCTATATATACGCAAACGTGTAGCAAAATTTTTACGGTTTAATTTTAAGACTGCAAATAGCGTGAGTAAAACTGTTTTATTTAAAAGAATAGTGCTTTGTGAATTTTTGTCATCAAATTCGAAATGCTCTCATGTTTTATCTATTTTTTTTTTCATTTGCTAGATAGATGGCTTTCTGTTTAATCTGGTGCCGGATTTAAAATCAACATTGACGATCAAGTTTCTCCACTCAAAATTCGCAAGGGCTTTGATAATGTATGTATATGTTATACTTTCCGTTGCCATTTTGTGCAGTTCTTAAGTTAAGCTATCTTTATTAAAAATATTTAATCAATCCCTACCCCTTTCCAAAAAAAAACAACAACAACAAAAACAAAAACAAAGCCCAAAACAATAAAAATAAATAAACAAACAAACAAACAAACATAAAAAACAAAGCAAAAAAAAAAAAAAAAAAAAAAAAAAAAAAAAAAAAAAAAAAAAAAAAAAAAAAAAAAAAAACAATAACAAAACAGACACACACACAAAATAAAAATAACAAAAAGGGAAAAAATCTGGATTTGATATAAATTGCAATTGCATTGTTACACAAGTTATTTTTAGCCATTTTTCCGATTTCCGATTCTAATTTTCTATCTGGTCTGATTTTTTTTTCTATTTTCGAAATTTAATCTTGCAGGCTTGATCTTTTGTGTTGATTCACTATACTTTCTAATCTCTTCGAAGTTAATGCCAGGAACGAGGTGATGACGAGTTTGCACGAGGCGCGATGCACGACGGTGATATAGTAAACTAAAGGATGTTTTAATATAAAATATTGTTGGGCTTAATCGCTGACACGCTGAGCTAGTATGTAAGCAGAAAAAGGCATTAGTGTCCTCAAGGTTCAACGCCAAGAAGCAGAGTGATCACGAGTAGCGACGAGGAATGGTGCACGACGGTGATCTAGTAAACCTTAAAGATGTTTAAGTATAAAATATTTAAAAACACAAAAGAGGCAATGGGAAAAGTTGATTGAGCATAGTAATTATCCAATGAAAATAGATTAGGCGATTTCTCTCATTATGTGATATCACCGCAATAAATTATCAGGGTAAAAATAACAACGGTAAGCTAAACTAACTCATAATTACAAAGAAAAACTGGGATAATTTTTACAGGTTTGTATCAGTTGAACACTGCCAAGGTATATGAAATCTATGATATTTCTGCGTAAGATAATTTGAAAGAAAACTTGGAGAATTTCAAGAGGTTTGTATCAGTTGGTATCTGCCAAGATGAATGAATTCTATAATGTTGTCGTATTCTGTATATGAACGAATCCATGATAGTTCTACATTATGCAATTTCAAAGAAAAACAGGGACAATTTCTAAAAGTTTATATTAGTTGGTCTCTGCCAAGATGAATGGAATCTTAAATATTGCTATGTTATGTATGAATGAAATCTACATGAAATGATTATATAATATTGTTGTATTAAGTATATGAATGAATCTGTGATATTTCTGCATTATGCAATTTCAAAGAAAAAAACAAGGGACACGTTTTAGAAGTTTGTGCCATTGATCTCTGCCAAGATGAATGGAATCTTTAATATTGCTGTATTATTATATGAATGAAATGTATGATATTTCTGCATTTCTAAATTGTATAATTACAAGGAAAAAAATGAGAGAGTTTCCAGAGGTTTGCACCAGGTTGGTCCCTGTGAAGATGAATGGGATATATTATATTGGTGTATTTTGTATATCCTAGTTTTGAATCATGAACACTGCTTTTTTCTCGTGGTCTTTATTGTTTTTGTGGGTGCTGCTAACATAACATATCTTTAGAGCTGTTGGTTGTGCATTTGTTATTGTTTCTAGCGTAACCTGATATTAGTCCTTACATTGATCATCATTTGTGGCGATGGCAACAGTCATCATGTAAGCAGAATGAATTTGAAAGTTGGACGGTAAGAGAAGCAGAGTCCAAAATGGCTCATAATCATTGAATTTTTGAAATAAGAAGAATTTTATATCAACTCTAATCTCTTGATTGATAATTGAGCATATAAATGAATTAAACGATCAAACAAGGGTAATGCCAGTCCACAGCAAGGTGATCTCAGGCTTTCAGGCCCTCCGACAGGCCAAAGCGTTGAGTAGAGTCAACCTTAATCCTCTCAATATTTATAATGTGAACATCGCGCACATAATTATATTTCGGAACATCTGAATCACCGGAATTGGTGGTTTTCAGGTGTGTGGGGGAAGGGGGTGAGACATAGATAGTTGATATATTGATATTGAAAAAAGAGCAAGCTAAAACAATTTATAAAATAAATAAATGTATCCCTGTTCTTATCGTCAGACTATTAGGCTTTATTAAAATGATGATTTAGAAAAGAAATTGTGACACACTCATCACGAATGTTCTCAAAATATGGCAATGATAACAATTGCATCTTTAAGAAAATTTTGTTATGAAATACTTTAAATTTTATATCGATATAATCCACTTTTGACTTTTCCTTTAGAAACCAAAACAAGCGGCAATCGCAAACTCTGAAATTGAAGAAAAAAGTCTCAGGTCTGTGTCGAAGTGTTGTTTTGAAACAAAAGAAAATTTGTTATCTTAATGTTAGTCGTAAGGTTTATAAAATGTAAGATTGAACATTTTTTAACAACGAAAAATTATAATTTTAATTAAGATCGTGCTGGAATCAGAAAAAAGAGCAAATAGGTATTTTGCAATGGGCACTGTCGTCTTTTTTCCCCAATTCTAATAAATCAAGTCGTATTCAAGGTCTGTATTGTCTAGATTTAGATGTTTTGAACGAATATTATTTTAACTATCACAGTTGATCAATTTTGAGATACAGACCTGTTTGATTGAATGGCACTATTCAGAACAAGTGTCTACATTTATATTATTATATTAGAGACCTTGGCCTCCTAGCTCACTAGGTCTCTAGCCTATAGTCTATGGAATCTATCTCTTCATTTTCTTGATAGCTGAAAATAGATAGGTATAAATGTATATATTTATGTCTTTGAAATTTCATTGTAGGCAATCATTAAAGGATTTGTAAAGTAGACTAACCGAGTAAAAACGACTGAAGGTTATGTGAGGCTAAAAGGAAAAGATTTTAGTTTAAAAGATTATGCAGGCAGGGTGAAGTGGTTAGTTTAAAAGAATTATGTAAGATTTTTCTTATCATTTGAAGAAGCCTTTATTTACTTGCCTAACTCTATCAAGGTCTAGTACCAGACTTATTTTCCTGTCCCAGTTAAATTGATTGTAATGAAACCAGCAGGATTTTGTCTGCAGATCAGATTATAAATGAGGGGCTAAATGTACTAAGCATGAACATACTACTGATGTTTTGACAATAAAGTTGATATTATTTGTTTGTGCGCAGGGTGCAGGTGATTTTTTTATTTAAAAAAAAATTTTTAACACACTGAACTATATGTAGGCCTATCGTTTTATCTTTGTTTAAATTTTGTGAGGCCTTTCGTTAAAGTAGGGAGGCCTAAAGCCATAGAATAGATAGATCTACAGGATGGCCAGTTTATTAAAAATAAAAGTCTAAATCTATGTAAGAAATGATCCCAGCTCCAAAAATTAAAAAAAAATTGTACTTGAACTTATTGATATTCTGTGGCATTATTATTAATTATCACACTAAGCTAATAATGGTCAACTAAACAATTTTAAGATCTATCCAAAAATTATACACTACAAACTGATTTCCTTCAAAATATCTTACACCCATTTGGAGAAATGAATTTTAGTATTGACTAGCCCTGATTCAAACGATCAAACAAGGGTAAAGCCAGTCCACAGCAAGGTGATCTCAGGCTTTCAGGCCCTCCGACAGGCCAGAGCGTTGAATAGAGTCAAATGATGCAAAGAAAATGTGTCTCCGTTTTTTTATGGTTTAGTAGTTATACTAATATACTGTAAAATGTCAAGTTGATAAATACCCTAGTAGCCAAAAGTCTTGGCAAGAAATGCTCTAGAGTATTATCAATTTTCTTGGATTACAGATCCTACAGTAGAGAGAATATTGTTTAATCCAACTTTAACAAAAAGCTTGAAAAATCTAACACTCCTTGCTTCACTTTTTCTAGATCAAGAAAATCTAGGCATAATTTTTACTTTCACACTATTTGCCTATTTTTAGCTACTGACGAAATGAAGAGTTAGTGCTTCAAGTACTGATTGTATTTGTAATAGCTCTATGCTATAAAATTTGAAAAAGTCACGGCAGTTTACATTTACAACCGAAATGGTATATTTTTACTATGATACCAACTTTCTGACGTAAAGAAGACATAGCATGCTGGGTTCAGCCCCATTCACAAAGGAAAAATGTAAAATACCTCAATTTTACAAGCTTTAATCTTTAAAACTATCAATTTGCGACATTAATAAGTTTCAGTTTCTTGCTCAAGACAGGTAAAGTTAGTGTTAAAATAGGAAAAGATGCAAAGAAGCCTAGCAATTTCCTTTTGATGAACACATCATGACTCACAAGAAAGGTATCAGTCTATAAATAAACATAACATGGATGTAAAAACATACTTTATTAAACTTAGTATGATAATCCTCAGGCTAAGAAGTTTAACATTTATTAAAAACAGTCATCCGACATCAGCAAGAGTTCAGGTTACGGAGAGGGTTTGAATTGAGGCATAGAGTTGACTTTCATTTCCAGCCATTTATTGGAAGAAAGGATGTTTGTTGTTGTGGCCCTGGCACCTGGCTCGACAGAGTTAACAGGCCTGAAATCACCTAGACAGATATCACATATTAGCAAGATAAATCAATTGTAAAATTTTCAAATTGTAAGCTTCATCCAAATAAAGGAAATGTTTAAAAATTGTAGGTGGCATATATGTGATTATTGTATCAGATTCTCTGATTTTCACTCTATATTTAAACATAATAAAAAAGAAAACAAAAACATTATTTTTTTTTTTCAGAAATAGATCATTGATTGATTCAAGTGGTCACCATGGAAGCAGATGAGCAATGCCCTGCAGGTGATGAGCCTATGGATACCGAGTCAGCAGCAGCTCCCATTCCAAGGGCACCACTTGTGTTTAACCCTGAAGGTACAAAAAAAAAAATCTGCAATTTTGATTTCATAAGCTCATTATAATGATCATTCAATTTTCGCTGTTTCTTTCAATTCACAAATCTTGTCGGTTTGAACATTTTATATTAAAAAAAGAAAGTTTTTTTTCAGGTTAAAAGAAAATATCTCTTCTTGTGTGATCTGTGAAAAAGAAATTGAAAAGTAGATAATGTAGTTTGGGTCAGTTTTTTAACCAATTAGTTGCTCAATGTCTGGATTCAGGTATGCCAGCTACTTGCTCAGGGCTTTTATTAGAGTGCTCATGTTGATTTGATAGTAAACTGATGAGTATCTAGCAGTGTTAGTTCATTGAAGTTCAACTAAAATGATGCCAAAATGAATGCCATATCACCTATGTAGCCATATTTTAAATTAAGTCATGGTTTGGACAGAACACACTTTTTTTAGTGACCAGTCAAGAAGTAAACTCATAGTGTGAGAAATGTTTTGTTTTTCATGGTTTTATGAGCTTAAATGTGAAAGGCAAAGTTTATTTTGTTGGATATTTATTTTTAGCGTTTAAGTGACATTAAGATAAACTTTATTTGTAAGCCATATGAAAATGATCATAGGTAAAACTATGATGAGGAAATTATAATTAAATGCTGTATGGTACATTTTTAGTTCATTTTGTCATAATGAAAAGAAAAAAAGGCACCATCAATCTTTCAGATTGCATTGCAGTTTTAAGGATGCGTTAGTCATACTTTTTTTTACAATTTTCCATTCTGTAAAAATGGCACTACATTGTTTTATCTTCTTTGAGGTTAGGCTTGAATAATTTTATTCATGTCCAAACTATGATTCTTCCCCTGTCCTCCCCCTCCCTTCCACTAGACTATGGTCCTATTGAGGTCCCAGAGGCTGTACAATCTGTGGCTAGCTATGCTCCTGATGGTCCGCGGCTGATGATCACACAAATTGTCAATGAGAATTTCAAATCATATGCAGGAATCCAGACTCTTGGACCTTTCCAAAAGGTAAAAAGAAGGCAAGATTATTCATTATTAAGTTTCAGAGATGGGCATTCTCCGGATTTTTCTGGAATTCCGGATTTTTTGCTCCTACTGAATATACATATATTGTATGTATGTAGACCTGCCTACAATCCCATATCTTTTTTTCCTCTCATAAAAGCCTTAGTAACTAAACACGTTCCGAAATTTTATCACTTCCGGTTTTCATTTTCTTACTGCTAGAAAACTGTTACAAATGTGTTACACTAATCATTCATTGTAAACAAGACACCAACAGAAAACTCGATCTTTTTAAATCCCAGAAATGTATCATAACCAATAGATACACAAATAGTACATCCCATTAAAAAATAGCCAAGGATTTAGGCCCTTCAATAGACTCTTGAGAAAAGTGGTTGAAATTTACGGAAATGAGCTTCTATTGGGTGTAGGCCTAACTTGCAATCAGAGAATCTGGATTGATTGTGGGATTGATACAAGTCTAGTTTTCTTGAATTCGACACTTTTTTTTTCTTTTAAAAAAGTTAATAGGTTTCAGGATACTTCACATTTTAATCACATCTTTAATAGGCATATATCTAGATCTTAACTTTTCCCTAAGACACATTGTCATTCCAGAGGAAGTCTCCAGTTTTTATTATATTATAATTATTAATATGATTATTTAGTTTTAAAATGCATTTGCTATCCTTTTATAGGAAGATCATTAATTATAGATCCTGGCACACAATGTGGACCACTTGAGGATTAAATCATGCGTGAAAAAAGAGACTTAAATTTTCTTCCAGCTGAAAATATAGAATAGCTATTGACCTTCCTTCAAATTTAGAAATGTGCTATTTGAGATTTAGGAAGCTGAAGATTGCTAAGGACTCGGTGACTTTATCAGTATGTATTACAATAATATTGTGAGGGTTATTGAATGGCAAGATGAAAAGCATGCAAAGCCATGTTATTATTATAAATTTGCTTGAGATATGGATAAGTCTGATTGAAAATAAAGATTTTCTACATTCTTGGAGTTCTTGTTATGTGATAACTATTTCTGAGGATATAAGTCTAGGCCAACAAAAAAGCCAACCTAACATAATGTAGACTCTGTTTTAGAATATTTTGACTTACATTGAAAAGAAACAATTTCTGTTCCATATTAAGCCAGTTGATAAGGACTTCAGCTCAGTCTTTGGGATGCTATTGTTTCTTATATTTTTTGTTTTGTTTTTAGGCTTGAGGTATCGCATTTTATTTTATCAGGATTTGATTTGTTAATACTTAATTCAACACATTGGCAGTTCATTAGTTGTAATTTTTTGGGGGGGGGGGGGGTAAGAGGGGTACGCCAAGACCCCCCCAATTTTGCTGAAAATCCCCCATTTCTTACATCTTGATCCCCCAAAACTGTTGTACAAGGTCTGCTGATGCGACTACCTCAGGATTTTTTTTGGGGAGTTGTGCCCTTCTCTGAAGCTTATTTTGATATACAGCCATGTTTGTTTTGATATTTGTTTGCGTGCAGATTTTCTGTAATTGTGATCATTTTTTCATGATAAACTTAAAGGTATGAGTGAGATTAAAAGAATAAAAAAAAGGATCTGATATAGAAGCCTAAATAAATCTCTTTTGCATGTTATTCTTTCTATCTATTGAAGTAATCATTTTTATGTGAAGCAAAAGTATGAACTCTAGTTTATACTGTTGGACAGTTTTTGAAATAAATATTTTTAAATAGTAGAACTTCTTATCACTGGTGAGATAAATATTTCATAAATATAGACAAAATCTTTAAATACATTTTCCATAAGTTGACACTTTTTTTAGTAAGTTAAAGGTGGCTATTACATTTTTTTTGTTACAACAATCCATATGTGTCAATCACCCAAAAATATCTTCATATGTGTTTCCTTATTTGTTTGCTGCTGCAGCTCAGTGCTTGTGTGTACTCCTGACTTCAGAGTGAAGGAAGAACGCTATTAATGATAGTGATGGAAGCCAGAGTGCCTTCAGAGTTAAATTAAAAAATTTCAAGAAACAAATGGTCCACTAGTGACATAATTCTTTCACCTTTCAGAGAAAATAAAAAAGTTATACCATAAACCAACATTCTTTGTTTATTTTCAGAATTTCACCGCCATCATTGGCCCAAACGGCAGTGGGAAATCAAATGTTATTGACTCCATGTTGTTTGTGTTTGGTTACCGTGCCAACAAGATACGCTCCAAGAAAATCAGTGTGTTGATTCACAACAGTGAGAAACATAAGAATGTCAATAGCTGCTCTGTGGCAGTGCATTTCCAGAAGATTGTCGACACTGGGGTACGATGCTTTCCTAAATACTCTACATACCATGTTCAACTTTGAGGTTCACTGAAAACATTTTTTTTCATTTCTCAATGAGTTGGATTGAAATGTCTTGACTAAATATTTTACTTTGTTTTTTTTTCCTTGTTGAAGACAATTTTCTTCACATGAAACGTTTATTATTCATTTCATTTTTTGTCTTTAAAATTAAAAAAAAAAGACTCAGTTACGCTTCATGGGACTGCTTTTGTAGTTGAAGTATTTTTTAATTTGCTGCAATCGTTTGGGGATGCCATACCTTATATTCCTTATTTTTTTTACTGTATCCAAGTTGTTTGAATTGCCATTTCATGCTGAAGCCCATACAGTGAAATGTTTTGTGTTTATTTACAATTAATTTACTTCTTGAGTACATTTAGGTTCATGTATATTATCTAGTTGGCAGCTATTTACTTTGTCATTGTTATAGCCCAAACAGTGTGGTTTTTTCCCCGATTTTTTTGCCAAGCGTATTGCAAATTTCCATACAATTTGTTTTGGTGCTTAAAGTGCTTGATTCCCATGTTATCCAGCCTGGAGACGATGACTACACAGTTGTTCCTGACTCACAGTTTGTGGTCTCTCGAATTGCATATCGTGACAACAGCTCTAGCTATTATCTTGATGGGAAAAAGGCCGCCTACAAGGAGGTTGCCCATGTCTTGAGAGGCTGTGGCATTGATCTGGATCACAACCGCTTTCTCATCCTGCAGGTACGGCTGCCATCTCTATACCTGTATAGTTTTACCTATTTATGGACTTCCCAGGGCTCTACTTATACTCACGAGTTGAAAGAGTTGCCAGTTTGTTTAGTTTTTGTCATTGAAAAATAAAAGTAAATGTCTACTAATACCTAAAAATAATATAGGCTGATTTTTTTACTTTACAGCTAAAATGATAATGCAGACTTTTCATCTGTCAGATAGAAACCTATAATGTCTTTGCATCTGTATCTTTGCCACTTGCTTGATTACATGGTAAAATTGTATGTGATATTTATATGAATCAAGCTTTCAATATATTGCAAGGCAGTGTTTTCAGTTTTGGAATTATTATACTATTCTATACATTTGGCAAATGTAAGGTCTTTAAAAAAATCCCCAGCAAGGATCACATATATGCCTGCAATATACCACCTTTGATTCCATGCTGACAATTTCACAGACGTTTAAGTCAATCAATCCTGACCATAATGTAGTTGTCATTGCTCTCATGCAATCCTTCCAGTGCATCATGTCTTTTTTTTTTTTTCTTGGCTCAGGATCACTTGTCCAAAAATCTGGTAGGGAATTTTTAATGTATACACTAATATATACTAACAGGAGATTGTTTTTCGCTTTTTTTATGGCTATTTGCATGTTTTTAGGAAATCTATAAAATTACCCAGGGCCCAGAACTAAAGAGCTAAATCCTGCTAAAGACATCTCTCCTCCCCCCCACCCCGCAAAAAAACCTCCCAAAAATTGTAGTATGCAATATTATTTGTAAACCAAGGCAAATTTTTGTAACTTTTGCTGTACAGGGCGAGGTTGAGCAGATTGCCATGATGAAGGCCAAAGCCCAGACGGAGCATGAGGATGGCATGCTGGAATTTTTAGAGGACATCATCGGCTCCAACAGGTTCAAGACTCCTATTGAAACCTTGAACCAGCGGGTGGACACCCTGAATGACCTCCGCTCAGAGAAGGTGGTTATTATATCATAGTGTTAAATCCACTCAACCAATAATAGTGTAAATTAACATAGGAATTTTTTTGAGAGTTATCGGTTGCTACAAATTGCTTAGATTAAACCAGTAAAAATTCAAAGTCTGGTAAAAGGCTCTAATATATCTAGTGATGAGTCATAATGACTATGATTTAGCATCTAGTAATTTAGGAAAGAACATATTCATATTCTATCACCTCAAAATGAGATGTTGCAATGAGAAATTGATCAAGGAGCAATAAGCTTTTAACACTGCGGGGAGCATGATTTCTAGATTGTAAATGGTATCAAACACAACAAGATTCCTCTACAGGTTGAGGGAAAATTTTGCATGTGAAAAAGTTGATAACTACAGCAACTGTATACATATTTATTACACTTGTTCATGCCGCAAAACTTCTAATTATGTAGCAACTCTGCATACTTGTTACATTTTTCCCTTCTTTGGATCTCTTGCTTTCTCTCTTGCAGCTGAATCGAGTGAAAGCTGTTGAGAAAGAGATGGAAAGTCTGGAAGGCCCCAAGAACGAAGCTGTTGAGTTTCTCAAGCTGGAAAACGCTGTCATGAAGTTGAGAAACAAGCTGTACCAAAAATACATGTCAGTACCAGCATTGCTGCTTTTCCTTTTTTTTAATAGTCCAAGACTGTTTCTAGCTTTGCTGAGTAGCTGAGTTCACCCATTTTCAGTCGTGTTTTGCCAGGCCAGAAAGGCTGATGTTTCAATCTGATACAGGGTTAAGCAGGATAAACTCAATTCAACTTGTGTTTCTTTAAAATTTGCTTTAAAAACTCCTTCCCACTTTGTCTGCTTTAGTTTTCAGCTAGTTCTTGTTTGATTGTGAGTTGCTTGCATTTTTATCAATATTTTGCTAAATTAGCTGTTTTGAACACGTGTTCATCTTTTCCTTTAAAAGTCACCACACTTTGCATGTAAGGGGCTTTGTTTGTCATTTATGACAATCTTTTAAGCCTCTTTCACTATTATATGTTTCAAAATCTAGAAGTTCAGATATTTGACCCAAATGTTTAAATTGCAAAATATATTCTTTAAATTGTGTATGGTGCCAACTGTTCATTAACCTTTAAAAATTGGTCATCTTTTTTTATAAATGTTGTCATTAATAAAAAAATTCGTTTCAGATCTAACTCAAGTCATAGTCTTTTATTTAACTAAAAAAACCAGCAATGATTCATTCTGAAAAAAAAAATCCTTTGAAAAATGTAGATGTTTGCATACTGGGGATGAAAATCTGATAATTTCTCAATTTTTTCATATTTTCCAGAATGGAATGCTCTGAGATTGAGACGAAAGCTCAAACTGAGTACGACAGAATTGATGGTGATCTGAAAAAGTTCAAGGAAAAAGTGGCAGAAATCAGAGAGAGCAAAAACACCAAGAGCAAGGAGCACAACAAGCTGAAAAAGTAATGGGATGAGAAAAATACATGAAATTGAAATGTCCCCTCAAAAAAAAATGCTCAGCATTGTTATGATCAATATTTTCCTTAAGGCACTGAGGGATTATGTACAAGCTCCACAAACCTATTGAGGTATGGGTGGCACAGTGGCAAGTGAGTCCACCTTGATATCTGCAGGGATCCTTCTGTCATGGGTTCGAGCCCCGCCACCGGCACCCTGGCCTGATGGAGGGCTGGAAGCCTGAGATCACCTTATTGTGAACTGGCTGCACACAAAAAAACATAAATTTTTTACCCAACTCTGTTACAGTCCCGACAGCAAAGCAGAGAGCAATTGCAGTACATATTTCATGAAAAAACAACATTATTCAGGGGACTAACCGTAATTTATTTAAAAAATAATAAATGACTTGTGGACTCAACTATTTCTTTATATGCTCATAAGCTCTTTAAAGTTGGCTAGTTTATCTTTGTTTTATAACTCTGTCGGATATACAAACCAGTTTTTTCTCCTTTTTCTTATAAAGAGAAAATGTATTTATCGTTATTATATTTTCATAGTTTGGGAGTGTTTTCAGGAATGCATAAATAAAATTATTTCTTTGCCTCTTTATCAAAAATCTTTTTAGAGAGTATGACAAGCTGTTGAAAGCTTGTGAAGAAAGCAAAGAGAAATTTTCTGAGATGGAGAGCCAAGATGCCAAGTGTCACGAGGACATCAAGTTGAACAAAGCCAAACTGAAGAAGCTGGAAAAATCTTTGGAGCTTGAACTGACCAAGGTTAAAAACCTTCTCTTATTATTTTCATGTTTTTATCCTGTTAACAAGGGTAGAATATTTAAGACCAATTGTGAGCTTCATTGCAGATTGATTGTAATAAAGATGCAGTTGTCAGAATTCCCAATTTTTCGTTGCTGAATTTTGGCGTAAACTTTGCAGGAATCTTCCACTGTTTATTGCCACTTAAAAAATTATGGTCAGCGGCCTCTGGAAAGGGTAAAACTTTTTTCCATTACATATTTTTTCACGAAACATCTCTTTCTGTAATGACACTACACAAATAATAATGATAGGCCAAGAGTGAATTTAATTCCTGCAAAAGTTTTTGGTTTTTTTTTGCTTTCATGTATTTGCCAATTATTTTTAACCTATAATTCTTCTCCCTCTACATTTATTTTCCTATGTGAGTTCTATGGTGAAATTCTGTGTCTTTAACAACAGATAGAAGAATTGAAGCTGGTTCCAGAGCAGGCAGAGAAGTCTTGTGAAGAGCTGAAGAAAAAACTGGCCTCTCTGGAGAAACTGAAAGCCAAAGAGGAGGAGAACGAGAAAGCCATCATGGATAGCCTCAAGGATGAAACAAAGGTCAGGATGAATGTGTGGCTGCGAAATGTCTTAAGCGAGACTCGAAATACACTGCATCCAACAAGCGTAATAACTAACACATGTTTACTGCCTCTCTGAGATCTCTGTAACGAAAGCATACCTACTTTGCATAATGTGTAATCTTCATAGCCAATGTAAATAAGCTTGACTACAGAGAAAAAGAAGAGGCGATAAACATGTCATATTAGTTACCACACTTGTTGATGGCAGAGAAGTTTTAGCCAGAGGTGCAGGTCAGAAATTATGTGTACATACATTGGCTTTTTCAATACCATCCCTTTATTTTTTTTCTCATTGATAGAAAATTGCTAAAATTTCTGATGAAACTTACAGGGTTAAATATCCATATATATGTAAAAGAGAAAAATATTCATATCAAAGCTAATTTCTTAAAACCCTATTTTACAATTTGACTCATTCCTTAGACTAAATCTAAAAGTATGTTTAATGTAACAATTTTTTAGGAGCACCTGTTAAAGAAGTGGTTTCACACTTTCCTTTTAAAACAAAAAGTTCTCAATGGTGTTTTTAATTTTTACCATTACTTTAAAACCTTCCCATCAATTAGAAACGTTATGGGCTTTGCTTCATTTTTGTAAAATTTCACTTACTATTTTCTTGTCCAAAGATGAGTAGGATATACCTATCTTTTACATAAAATTTTTATGAAAAAAAAATATCTCATGATATTTAAAGGACTTCACAGAATCAAATAATTGTTTGAAATAAAACTGTTAGTTAAGACTGCCCCTCACATGAGTATCACTTTCACGGGACACCAAAAGATAAGGGCATTAAATTGTCAGTGTTCTTATGTCTGGGATAGTTTTGAATAAAGTTAGCAGAGCAGGGTCTTCTTAACTGTCATCTGAAAAAAGGAATTTCCAGCGAATTGACAAGGGTTCAACATGTTAGATGGGCTACTTGCACTGGGGTCAGCATACAGACACTGTATACTGAAGACTCTTAAGCCCATTAGTAAAAACTTTCATATAAAATATAAAGTCATTAATGAAAAGTCTGCTTCATGGACTACTTAATATTAGATTGCAAGTAATCAGAATTATAAGTTGTGACCTTAGATCTGCTAAAAAAGAAAAGGCTCTTTGAAATTTAGTTGTAAAATGCATTGGTAAACCTATATTTTCTATTTTTTTCTCTTCTATTTTTAAAAAGGAATTGCAAGAGGCCAAAAATGTGAAAGAAGCAAAACTTTTGGAGCAACAAGAAGATTTAAATGGGAGAAAATCTAAGGTAATCCTCTGTTATGAGCATATGAATATTGTAACATCATCTTGTCATATTCACTGTTTCTGTTTATTCAAATAAATAGGAAATGCATGTTTTTATAATGAAAAAAAAATTACTGTATGGTTAAGATTTAATGTAGACTGTTGGTGAAGTTGGGGCACCCTGTCTTGGCGGGGGGGGGGGGGGGGGG
>BLXT01008548.1:238629-262193 GCA_019648995.1 Plakobranchus ocellatus | reverse complement strand
AGGGGAGAGGGGAGGGCAGCAAGAAGTAGATGTTCTTACAAAATAAATTTTTGTTAATTTATGGAGAATAAACTGAAAACAAACTTGAATGGTAAATCTTCTGCTTTTTAACTGTTCCCTTTGGCTTCAAAATGAACAAACAAGAAGAAAGTGATAAACAGAATGAAGATTTGGCAAGCAGAGAATAAAGACAAATCACCATGTATGACAAAAACATAATGCAAAGCCAATGTGATTAAATCAATTCACCAGCCATGCACGTCAGTAGATATGAAAAACCTGTTGCAACAAAAAAGACGGGTTCTATCACTGTATAAAATTGATAAAGCTTGGATCAGGAGAGGAGATTTTGATCTTTCAAGTCTTCAAAAAATGAACATGACTGAGGATCCCCCACAGGTCCAATAAAGATACCAAAAATGTCTGAGATAGTTTTCTAAGCAAACCAAAAAAGGGCTCGAGTAAAATTTATTATCACTAAGATATGGTGGGCGGAAACAGCCCGACTATTCAACACGACAGTGTGGAAAATATATTGAGTTTTTACTTTCATTATTCTCATTTATTTTTTTGGCATATTGGTTTTTTGGGGGGCCTACAAATTTTTGTTATAACTTTTGTTGACTTACCTCACTTTTAAAATTTTTTTTTTAATTTAAAAAGTTTGCAGCTCTGCTGTTTCCACAATTTTATAATTTCATAATTTCACTCTTCACTTATTCTTACTTTCTTTAAAGTTTTATGTTGTTTTTTTTTCCAATATTCCACCTTTTCCTTTACCTTTCCTGGCTGTATTTGGATTTGAACTTTATTGTGTTAAGAGGAAAAAAATTTGAAGCTAACACTTGGTTTATCTGTTGTGTGTAGCTTCAAGTTGCTGAATCTGAGCTGGAAATCTACACTAGCCGAGAGCAAACAGAGACAAAAAAGTTTGAGACCCTCAAGAAATCACTGAAAGATGCCGAGGAGCTGCTGACCAAACGTGAAAAGTAAACGCCTAGCAAGCTTTTCTTTGTTTATTTATTTATGGTTTGTTTTTTTTAATAAATATTCAGCTCAAGATAAGTGTAATTCATGAGGTTTGATGAATTTTAGTTTTAGGTCTTCTATAGAGGATTATCCAAATGATTAATTTCAGCGGCCAAATTTTTTTAAAAGCCTCTCAGGGCTGCATTAAAGAGAAGAAAAGTGAAGTATAAATTCCTTGATTCTTTATTTTGTTTCCCTGGCAAGATCCAAATCTACTGCTAAACTTTCTTAATTTTAATCTGGTGGCATTTCTAGGCTAAGCCCACCTAACCTACTGTTTTAAGGAAAGAAAGGTTTAATGAACTGTTCATGTTTTGTTTTTTTTGGTACACCATTTTATTTTCTAGCTAAACAACTATTTTATCACTGACAAAAAAGTAGCAAGTAATAAATTCAATGTTCATTTCATATAATTTAAAAATTTTTTCATGCAGGAGCAACTTATTTGGCATTAAACATTACTTGATCTTAAGAAACATTTTCTTTCAAAAAAAAAAAAAGAAAAGGTTTTGTAAATAAGACTCTAATGTCACAGTTCACTGTGCATACATTTTTCTTCCTTTCAGAGACCTGAAACGTCTAGATGAAGAAGTTCCCAGAGTTGAAGGTGTCGTGTCAAAAGCCAAGCAAGAGCTGAAGCAAGTGCTCAACTCGGAGACCCAGTGCCAAGAAAAGGTTAGTTTTGTAATGAGTAAGCAAGTGCTCAACTCGGAGACACAGTGCCAAGAAAAGGTTAGTTTTGTAATGAGTAAGCAAGTGCTCAACTTGGAGACACATTGCCAAGAAAAGGTTAGTTTTGTAATGAGTAAGCAAGTGCCAAGAAAAGTTTAGTTTTGTTATGAGTAAGCAAGTGCTCAACTCGGAGACACAGTGCCAAGAAAAGGTTAGTTTTGTAACAAGTATAGCAATGAGATTTTTCCATAAACATTGCCATGACAGAAAAACTACTGTCCCAGCTCTCAAATTCTCTCTCTCTCTCTCTCTCTCTCTCTCTCTCTCTCTCTCTCTCTCTCTCTCTCTCTCTCTCTCTCTCTCTCTCTTTCTTTCTGTTTTTACCTTTCTTTTTTCTCTGCCTTGCCCTCTTTTACTCCTTCCATTCCATAAAAAAAGGTGATCCTTCTTGTGCTCAATACCCACAGAGAGCAAGCATGTTGAGCAAGGTGGAAGAGGTGAAGAGTTCCATGGCTGCGTCAAAAAGCCAGAACCGAGTCCTGAACTCCCTTATGGCTGAGAAGAAGAAAGGGACCCTGCCAGGGATCCATGGACGCTTAGTGAGTGCTTGGGATAGGAAATCCTTGCCTTTTCATTTATCAAATTTTTTTAAATGGCCAAAAAAATTGGTGTTTTATTTGCATTATTAAATTTTTAAAAACTTTTTCTTCACTTCTCTTATCTCATGTTATAATTTTAAATTTAATGCCGCCTTTTTTTTTTCGTCTATCCTTCCTTCGTATTTGCCAACAGTTGTCTTGGTAAACATACATTAAGTCAGGAAACAATTTTAAATGTCTATTTATCTAATAAATACATATTTTGGCAAGAAATTCTTATGATTTTTAGGTTAAAAAAAAAAAAACAAACCAAAGAGGCTCAGAAAGTTGTGTTTATTGACTTGCTGAATATTTGCTGTTTTAAGATGGTTTGTTCCCGTATGTATTTCAGTGATATTTAAAAAAAGAGTTACAAATTGGCTGGTGTCGACTGCTTTTGGAAGGTTGCTGTTTTTGCTCGTAAGATTAGTGCCTATGCCTGTTTATGTTACCTGATTATCTCTTGCTCAAGGCAAGATACAGTAATAAGCATTTTTTTACGAATGGTTTCAAGGGTGATCTTGGTGCTATAGACAGCCAGTATGACGTGGCCATCTCAACCGCCTGTGGAAGTTTGGATGATATTGTCGTTGATACCATCGACACCGGCAAGAAGTGCATTGAATTCTTGAAAAAGAACAACATTGGCCAGGCACGCTTCATCCTGATGGATAAAATGGAGACTTGGCGAGCAGAAACTAAGAAAAAAATCACAACGTGAGCAAAAACATATTGCAAAGTTTAAGTGATTAAGCAGTGTATTTGAAAGCTATTGTTAAACAAAATAGTTTTGTGAGAATCACAGACGTGAGGCCGTGCTGAATATCTATAATTTAAAAAAAATGCAAATTATTTTTTTCCATAGATTTGATATAATTTAAGGGTTTGAAAACTTTAGAGGCATTTATCAGTAGGAGCAAAAAATTAAGGGAGCAAGAAAAGAAAGGGAGAATCGAGAATCAGGAAATAGATTACATGGGCTGTGGCAAATAAGCATTTGAGATACAATAAGGATTAAACTCATCAAAAAAGGGCGGATGACAAAAGGCAAAGTTTTAATTTTTGTTTTGCATGCAGATTGTTCACCAGGTGATCTCAGGTTTTCAGGCCCACCTCAGGTGATCCCTGTATATATCTGAGGGTGCGTTTGTTAGCCATTGTGTCTAGTGTGCCCTGGCTAAAGACATAAACCTGTATGGATAGGTGGTTAACGCTGCTCTACTTAGCTTTGAAACTTTCATCTTATTGTTTCTCGCAGCCCAGAAAATATACCTCGCCTTTTTGACTTGGTGCGGGTGAAGGATGAGGCAGTGAAAACGTGTTTCTACTTTGCTCTGCGTAACACACTCGTGGCGAAGGACATAGATCAGGCCACACGGATTGGATATGGCAAGACACGCTACCGAGTGGTCACTCTGAAGGGAGAGCTTATCGAATTGTCTGGTAAGTTCAACAAAGAAATCCTGCACAACCCAAGGAAACCATTACAAAACTAGATTTAAAAAAAAAAAATTCACCATTTACAATCGCTTTTATCCATTTCGCTCTTATATCTTGTGGGCATTTGCTGAAAAGTGACTTGTTTTGTATGGATGGGTCACACATGTCTCAAGATCAGTCAAAGTAAGATGTAAGTGGTACTTTGAATGTTTCAAACAATTTATACAAACTGAAATTGCATTCTGTTAGCTTTTACGATTAAATTATTTATGGTTATTATCCTATTTATTAAAATAGGAGGGAGCAACATCAATAATCTGAGATATGCTGATGACACTGTTCTAATAGCAGAAAACGAAAAAGATTTACAACAGCTACTTGACATAGTTAAAGAAGAAAGCGAAAAGAAAGGGCTGGAATTGAACAGAAAGAAGACGGAAGTAATGGTTGTCAGTCAAAAACAAGAATTGCCAATAATCAACATCTATATTAAAGGAACAAGGCTGAAACAAAAGGACCAATTCAAATACCTAGGATCCTTGATCTCAAGCGACGGAAGAAACAACAGCGAAGTTGCATCAAGAATAGCTCAAGCAAAGACAAATTTCCAGAAAATGAAAACAGTTCTGACAAATAAAAACATATCCATCCGGACAAGAAGAAGAGCCCTTGAGTGCTATATAGAGCCCATCTTGATGTATGGATGTGAGGCCTGGACAATATCAAAACAGACTCAGAGGAAGCTGGAAGCGACGGAAATGTGGTTCCTCAGAAGAATGCTGCGAATCTCATGGACAGCAAAGAAGACAAATGACACGGTTTTAGAGGAAGCTCATACAACAAGACTACTCATAAGCAAAATCCGTAAGCGTCAAGCAACCTTTTTCGGCCACGTTATGCGAAGAGAAAAGTTAGAGAATCTTGTAACAACAGGAATGTTGGAAGGAAAACGCAGTAGGGGAAAACAACGAGAAAAGCTCATTGAAGGCCTGACAGACTGGCTGAAGGCAGGGAAATCGTTGGAAGCAATAGAAGCGACAAAGGACAGGAAAAAGTGGAGGACCATGATCGCCAACGCTGTAAAGCAAGGCACCTGATGATGATTTATAGTTAGTAAAGGAAAAAGAAAAATCAAAAAAGTTTTTTTTTCTCAACACTAATATCTGTAATGTCTGGATCATTAGGACTCCTAGTCTAAGAGAGAGATTTTTACTTATTGTGCAGGTGCCATGAGTGGCGGAGGTAACACAGTCTGCAAGGGCAAAATGGGCTCGGCAGTGGTGCAGGACGTTGATCCTAAAGAGCTGAACACCATGGAGAACACCCTGGAGAAGGTTGGTTTGGGTTCCGAGAAAAGCCAGTTTATATTCTAGGAATTTGGCATATGAATGGTTGTAGTCTGTGGCTCATGCTTTTTGTGGGATTTTTTAAATAACTTTTCTTCCCCAGAACCACTGCTGAGGACATAACCCAATATATCTAAAAGTATCCCCCCTCTTACGCTCTCTTGCTTTCTCTCTCTCTCTCTCTCTCTCTCTCTCTCTCTCTCTCTCTCTCTCTCTCTCTCTCTCTCTCCACACTTATACAATAGTTGGCTTTCCTCTTATAGTCATCTGTTTTTTTTTTTTTTTATAGAATTCCTCTCTGGTAGGGACCCAGGTTTTTTAGACATTTTCTCATCATATAATATAGTCATTTAGCACTTTCAGTGCATCATAACATCTCAAATGTACACAGGATACATTTCAAAAATATTTTTAAAAAAGATGCTATCAATACAGTTCAGACCTTTCCTTCTTTCTCAGATGACCAAAGACTTGGAAACTTTCCGCCAGAAGAAATTTAAATTGGAGGACACGATCAATCAAAATGAAAAGGACTTGTCCATTATGAGGCATGATCTCAAAAAATTCTCTATGGAAGTGAAGGTAATTTGGCTCAAAAATGGTCGTCAATGACATAGACCATGGGCTGCTTTGCAAGTGTTGTTAATGACATAGACCATGGGCTGCTTTGCAAATGTTGTTAATGACATAGACCATCGGCTGCTTTGCAAATGTTTTCTTAACTCTTTTAATTTTTAATTTTTTTAAATACATTAGGAGTTTGGAACCAGAGAAGGCATTTGAAGATCTTAACCTTGAGCAGTTTTGACAGGTCTGCAATTCTGTAAATTGTTATTTAGGGGTGGGAGACCTTCCGTATTGATACAGAATTCTGTAGAGAAAAAAAGCTGGTCCAGGATCCCGACAAATTTTCAGTAGAGCTCATGTTTTATGCTCCCACCTCTGTGTTAGCTGCACCACTCTCTTTGTTTTCCGATTGAACAAGAAAAGTGTGTATGGAAAACTCCTCTCTTTTTTGTTGTCTGCCAGGGTCTGCAAGAGCAAATCTCGGGCCTGCAGAAGCAGTTGAAGGAACAGGAAGCAGTGCTCAAGACAGTCGTGCCAGACCAGAGCAAACTGAAAGAACTGGAGAGCACAGTGGAGCAGTGTCGGGCTGGTAGGGCGATGGCAGACTGACTCACATTTGAAACCTTATGGTTTTTTGGTTTTTTTTTGCTTGGATAGTTTGAAAAGAAAACATGGCGGAATGAGAAAATCTGGAATAAGGCACCCAAATGTAAATTACAAGTTTTTAGCCCTGATATTCCCTGAAAAGTGTTTCACTTAATTTACAAATAAGAACCATAGCTATGGAGGGTGTTTTTTGTGTGCTGATTCGGAGAATCGTTTTGAAAGTGAAGAGCTAGCAGAGCATTTGAAAGTGAGGGGTCTAGTACAAAACAGAGACTGGTGACTTATCTTGGGTTTTCTCATGTCGTCATACACATAAATTATTAATAGTTGGTTCTGATGATCATGCAATTTCCAGTGAGGACAGTTTTAATGATGGCAGATCTTGGTCTTGAGTGGCAGATGAAGAAACCTTTGTGATCTCTTTACTCAAACATAACTTTGAGAAATGAACATAATTTAAGCTCTTCTTATTTTGTGCTCAGCAGGTAAAATACTGGAATTTAGCTTTGTGCCTTTCTTTTTGGTGAAATGTTTATTTGAGTAGCTAATTTTCTTGAAAAAATGTGGCATTAAATGACATCAGTATATGGGGGAGACGAGTTCATTTTGTCTCACAAATGAGATACAAATTAAAGCAGTGTTGTTATCCTCTATTTCTATATCTGATGTATATCAGTTTAGAATGTTACAAATAACAGGTAGGAGTATGTAGAGAGGTTTGTGTAGTGGGATGTGTGATAATTATTATTTTTTTTTCTACTTGTTGTTACACAAGAGCTTTACAAATAACATAACAATTAATAAGTCAAATGTTTGGAAGCAAATACTGCAATGTTTTGGTATTTTGTTTTTAAAAACTGTAGCACCAAATTTTGCCTTATGTTTTTGGTGGAGAGCATTGCTGGAATGTAAGGATATCATTTGAAATATATTCTCTAAATTTCATTTCAGATTATGAGAAAGTTGCGAAGACGGCAAATAAACTGGAGGCTGAAATAAAAAGGTTTGTCGTATGCTTTTATTTTGAAATAGAATTTAAAGAGAATACCCCAAACATTTAAAAAATCTCTAATCATCAGTGCTTAGAGCTGTCTAGATTTAGTTATGATTGACTTTGCTTTTCCCCTTAAATCTTAATGATTTTAGTTTTGGTTACAATAATAAGAAACTAAGTGAATTATATTTTGTTTTTAGTTTCGTATTATACGATCTGCTTGTTTACCTTTGGTTGTTGAATTGAACTTTCATATTTCAGCTTGCATGAGCAGATTCTTGAGATAGGTGGGGCGAAGCTTAGCGTGGTTCAAAGCAAGCTGAAAACCTACAGCAATGACATTGACAAGGTCACGGGCATGATAACCAAAAACAATGTCGGAGTGAAGACATCGGAGAGGTGAGTGTTGAGACTGAGAGAATGATTTAAAAGAAAGAGGCATGAATATCTGTGCTTTATTTTTTCTGTAGCTATGTCAGGAGAAATGGGCAAGAACCCAGGCAAACATTATGATTGTGCCAATGATAGTTTAATGTGGCTTTGAAATTTGGGCTAATTTTTTTTCCCCCATTTTTACCTAGCTAGTTCATATGTTAGCTAAGGTGACTGGGCAATAAACTGGTATCCTAGAACAGGGCAACACCTGTATCGATATGCCTCTGTTGGTGGAAGTAAGGCCATTGCCTGATTTGAAATGACATACTATTTTTCATAAGAACGGATCAACTAGATTTTACAATGCTCCAAACCCTTATGTTTGAAGCTATTCCTCACAAAGCGTACGTTGTGAAATAAAAGATTCGATGATGAAGCTGTTCAGGTTATTCTTACAATGTTTAAGTGCTCACAATTTGGCCAAAACCTGATTTGGTCCTCCAAGGTTTCACCTCCTTTTTAGATACACTCTGACAAATCAAACTCCTGCTTTTAATGAACTTGTCTCATAATCCTGCTTGCCATTTGACTCATATGATTACTGTAGTGCTGAAGCTGTACTCAATTACCCAGTCTCACAAATGTATATCTCAAAAGGATGTAAACTGTTATGATAGTGCTCAACAGAGGAAATTCATAAAGAGCGAAGCACTTTGTCAAAACAGTAAAATTGCAGATGCAATGCTTTAAAGTGATTACATTTTTGTTTGTTTTATTTATTTATTTTTTTTTTGCTTTTAAGACTTATCACATTGAACCGTGGGAAAGAGGGGGACACTAAATGTTGTTCTTGGGCATCTGTCTGTTTTCTGTAGAAACCTGAAACGAGCAGAGGAAAAAGTCGTGTCAGTACAGGAAGAAATGGAAGAGACAAAACAACAGATTGAGCAGCTCACGCAGAATCTGAAGGACATGGAATCTGAGGCAACCGTTCTCCTCCAAACATACGAGAAATGTCAGGTATGGATGGAAATTGTGTGCAGGGATTTTAAAGCATGAGTATTTTTATTCTGGGTTCAGCTGTTTAACTGAATTCAGCTACCTTCTTATGAAATTCTGGACAATTTTTTTTCCACATTGGCTTTTTTTTTTTCAACATTTTTTGTTTTTGACTTGAAACCAATGATCTTAAAATGAATTGCTGACTTTACAAAAAAGCAATCAAGATTCCCCCATCAAAGCAGCTATCTGAATGATGGAAGGGGAAAAGGAAGTTTTCTTCTTTCATAATCTTCCAAGAGAACAATATACTTTTCAATTTCATGGCTAATAGAATTGTATAATATTAACCTTGTCCTCATCTCCTAAAAAAACGAGTTGCAAACTAAGAGTTTGATTTACATATTGATTTAACCATAGCTATAATTTTGTACTTCTCCTGCAACATTCTGCGTCAGTATCGTGAGTTTTGAATGTAGGTAGAGTTGTCATAATTCGGAAAGTTTTGCACTCAAAATTCTTTCACATCTCTGAAAAGCAGGCAGTGTCTGCTATAACTTGTCACCAGTAAGGATTGGGATCAAGATAGATCCTTCCATGATGGTAGTTTTAAGTGTAGAATGTACTGTTATGTGGTAGTGCAATCATTGTAGGATCATTCGATTTGTCACTAGCTTTTGTTATAAATTGATGAAACAAGATTTTGAAAGAACACTTTAACCCTATCCGTAGGAAGTGTATTATTGTCTTATCCGTACGTCGGGGGTAACTGAATGCCCCCACATTTGAATTATGATTCTAGCCTGAACCGATTTCTATCTAATCAGAACATTGAAAAATTGTGCATGAAAATGTTTCACATAAAATGCAAAGAAAATTTTGTGTTTGAACTCTCTCAGGGTGAGGTTCGTGAAAAGGAAGATATTCTTGAAGGACTGAGGAAAGAAGTGGAGGGAATGGAGGAGCAGGAGAACGAGATGGCCAAGGACGGAGTCGACATTCAGCATGAACTGGAGAAGTACGAGGGGATCATAAAGGAAAACAAAGGAAAGATAAAACATTGGAAAAAAGAGGTTAGTTTCTATTTTATAGCTGTCTTTCTCTGCTTTGTTTTTCTCTTTCTCTTCGTCTTTTTTTTGTTTTTCTGTCATTCTCTCTCTCTCTGTCTGTCTTTCTGATTGTTTCTCACTCCAAAGAGAAAATAAGATAGCTGTATCCTTTCGTACATTTTGAACTTGAGAAGGAAAATATCCCAGTTGGTGTAAAATTTTCTTTGACAATTATTGTGGAGTCCAATGTTTAGAGAGGGCTTTTTTTCTTTTTGGCTGCTACAATAGATCTCCTCTATAATTCACAGCTGAGCTGCCTCAAAGTAACTCCCTTAATCCAAGACGAGAGCCCAGAGGCGGAGTTGTTGCCCACTCTAGAGCTGGAAGAGTTGTCTGCCCTCAACAAGAAGGATATACAAGTGGAGATAACTGTGCAGGAGGAGAAGCTCGCTCAGATGAAGCCCAACATGGCCGCCATTGATGAATACCGCAAGAAGGTAGCAATTATTTGCCAAGGTCTACAACTGAATATGTATGAGTTTTATTATTTTTTTCCAAATAATTCTACCACAAAATTTCTATGCAATCTTCATAATTATTTATTAATTTTTGCCACAAACAAAAGTTTGACAGAGAAAATTTGAGTTGAAGCAGTAGAGATGAGTAAACTGCAACTGTAAAGCACTTGAAGAAAATGTACAAGCAAAATGAAACAATACTAGATCCAGATATTTTAAATTATGAAATGTCCGCTTTATCATCTGAACCTTAAGCTTATACAAGTCAAAGCACAGGCCTTTCTTGCTAATTTGACTGCTCTTCCATATGTTTTTTTTTTTTAACCTTTTAACTATTTTCTACATATCTCTTTTACTTCTATATGAATGTTGAGTTTGATTTAGGACGTTACCCATATGTACATGGAATGAAAGAAACTAAAAAAAAAAAAAACCCTCAAAAGCACGTGTGCCACTTAGGATTTTATTGTTGTCTTTTGTTGGAGACTTTAAATATATAACTAGCATGAAGTTTGGGGTGTGTGGGTGGCACAGTGGCTACCAAACCTGTCCTGAGATCTGCAGGGGTTCTTCTGTCTTGAGCCTGGCACCACCACCAAGCTTGACAAGGATCTGAAAGCTGGTGAGATCTCCTTGTTGATGGGCTATAGTCTCACAACAAACATGGGATCAACTTCAATTTTTATTTCATTTTAGTTTAATTTTTTTTTTTGAAAGAAGAACAGTGTCTTGTTGCAATTTGCATTTTCCAAAAAGGGAGGCTATTTTACCTGAAATTCATGTCTGTTCATACCTTTTGGCCTTGACCTTGACATTGAAATAGTCTTTAAAAATCTAGTGAAATATCATATTTTAAAAATTTCGTGATTTCTGTTCTTTTCAATGCTTGCAGGAGGGCTTATATCTCCAGAGAGTTGGAGAGCTGGATCAAATCACAAACTTTCGAGATGAGCAGCGGAAACTTCATGATGGTCTGAGGAAACAGCGGCTTGATGAGTTTATGACTGGCTTTCAAGTAAGAGTTGATTACATGTTTATCCCTGTTGGTGGAGAAATCGTTCTTGCAGCATGAATATCATTCTATGACAGCAGGACTTTAATAACTCCCTTTATTTAAATAACTGAAGAAAAATTTAATAATAATGAGGGTATTCTCTTCTCCACTCAGATAATCATCAATAAATATTCTTTTCTGAATTCAGGCAATCGCCAACAACCGTTCTATTCTGAACTCAGCTAATCATGAATAAACATTCTGTTCTAATTTCAGATAATCACGAACAAGCTGAAGGAAATGTACCAGATGATAACTCTCGGAGGTGATGCTGAGCTCGAACTGGTTGATTCTTTAGATCCATTTTCTGAGGGAATTGTGTTTAGGTAAGTGTAAGAATGCTTGCAGGCAGGGTTTGGAAAGTTTATTTCAGGTGAGAAAAGGGAAACTAAAGCCTTTTGTGATAATGGAGAGATGAACAGAATCAGAAATAGGTGCTTGCAATTTGGCTAAATGTAAGAATTGCTGGAAGCATTGAAGGCAGAGAGAGAGAGATAGACAGAGAGGGAAGGAGAGAGAGAGAAACAGGGAAGAACAGAGAGAGAGATGGCTGTAATTGAGGGATATGATTTCTAAATCCTACAGAGCAATATACTTAATGAGAATGATTATCTAATGACTTATCCCCCTGATCAATCTAATGTGTTGATGGTTTAAACATTGTTTCATGACAGGTCAAGTGAAGAGGGCTCCTGAAGTAACAAATGCTACTCTTGTCTCATGCCTTGTTCTTATTTTTTTTTTTTTGCAGTCACACATTGCATGATTTTTCAAAGTATCTAATCTTGTTCACTTTCCAGTGTGCGTCCTCCCAAAAAATCATGGAAAAACATCTCAAATCTGTCAGGAGGTGAAAAGACGCTGTCGTCTCTTGCTCTAGTTTTTGCTCTGCATCACTACAAACCAACACCCCTATATGTGATGGATGAGATTGATGCTGCGTTGGACTTCAAGAATGTGTCGATTGTAGCAAATTATATTAAGGTATGCAGCAATTTTCCAATGCCAAGTTTGAATTTTCAGCAATAGGTCTCTCGTGGTTTCCTATTTATGACTATTCAAAAAAAAAAAGTTAGTGTAGCTCTTCTGGAAGCTATAAAATGAAAAAGAAATGGAGTACAAAGTTTCTGCAATTATTGCTCAGGCTAATTACTGATGCACTTTCGCCACTTGATTCCTTGGCAAACAAATGGGCTACGACAAAAATGTTCCAATGCACACAATCTTGGCTGTCCCTTTGAGTGGTGCCCCATGCCATTCTGGTGGCCATCATTTTGGTGGGGGGCGTCGGTGGCACAATGGATAGTGAATCTGCCCTGAGATCTGTTTAAGCTCCTCTACCGGCGCCCTGGCCTGATGGAGGGCCTGAAAGCCTGAGATCATCTTGTGGTGGACTGGCTATATACAAAAAACTCATTTTGGTGGGATCCCTCTTTGCAAAATCAGTTTTTTTTTAAGATAAATTGAGCAGCTTATTTTGTGATCTATTCAAGCTCCAAAACTTTTTACAGAACAAAAGAGATGATGCAATTTTATCTCAATAAAGGTCATCATTCCTTTTCATTTAACTTCATGTGACTCAGAAAAGCATGGATTATTGTGTTTGGGAAAAGGATATTAAAAGTAAAAGAATTCATCCACCAACTCAAACATAAGAAACAATTAAACAACATAGAGTGTAGCCTTAGGCTTTATCAAGTGAAAAATATGACGATCACAAATGAAATACTATAGGTACTCTTCTGGCAAACTTAGCCTGGGGCTGTGTCAAGTATCAGAGCTTTGATTTAGAGTGAAAGAGAACTTTATTTTCTGATTAGGCCCTCTCTCTCTCTAAACTATAAATTGTGTCATCTGCTTCATTAGAATTGGTCTCATGACAGAAAAGTCTAATGTAAAATCAATGCAGAAAATTGGTCACTATTGACGCAGACCAGGTACCTCTAAATTTCTTTGTGTCATCTCAGCTTGCAGGAAAAAAAAGGTGTTGTGATTAGGTGATACTGTGGACAGCTTTTTTCCATTTCTCTGTCATGTTTTTTGTGAGAGTGAAAACAGAAAACTGTCAGCCAGTTGGTACAATTGATACTGTCACTTGCCACTGCATCCTTTGGATTCTAGATTTTATAGTGTTTCTTGAGTGGTGATCTTGCCCATTTTTTATTCTATAGGCAATTGATATTTATTCATTAAAAAAATGACCAACAAAAAACAGTTCTACTACCAGTCAAAGATTGGTGAAGCCTTTCATTTTGACAGGACGAAAAAAAAAACATTTCACTATCAAATGCAGATATTTTTTTTATTCATTTAAAAAAAAATAAAATTCTAATTTTTGTTGTTGTCACAAATTATCTCATGTTTTTGTTTCTTTCACTCTTTAGGAACGCACGAAAAACGCCCAGTTCATAATCATCTCCCTGCGCAACAACATGTTTGAGCTGGCTGACCGCCTGGTGGGCATCTACAAAACCCATGATTGTACCAAGTCGGTCACTCTGAACCCGTGGAAGCTGACCTCCAGTTTTGCCAACAAAATTAGAGAAATTCACAACATTGACATTTCTGATTTGTAATTTTTGTTTAAAACATGAATGATTGTCTCGTAACTGAAGAGAAATTAGTATAGGGAGCAGAAAATTGGGGCTAAAGTCTTATTAATACAGTTGTATCTGGTCAAACACATGGTGCACAAAGACTTACATTGTGTGTGTTTGTTATCTGGTGAATACTACTTCATATTCTTTATTAAAACCAAGTATCATTTTCTTATGTTAACAAACATTTACTATCTTTTTTTTATTCTTCCTCACCCATACTGAAGCAATAAATAGTCTCACTCTCAGGCTTTTCCAATTTGACATTGAACTGAAACCGGCTACACTCATGTTTGTACGGCCATGTTTGCTGTCTATTCTAATTCTAGGATCATTATTGCCAAGTGCCTTGCTTCTTTATGCTGGCAGTCGTATCTCTGGCCATCTCCATCTTTCATCGCTATCATCATTTCATCCATCATTTTATGTGCATACAACCATTTTGTAGTTGAATTCATGATCTTAACTCTTTGTGTTTTGCTTTTGTTTTTGTATTCATTAATTTCAGCGTATCTGCCTTCTCATGTTGTCATTTCACATCATGAATCTTAGGTGTTTTGGAGTGGTGAGGGAGAAAGAAAGAAAGACCTGTTGGCTGAGAGGTGGTGGCTGATTCAAATCTTTGAAAAGGCTGACCCTCCAGACTGTAATGCAAGATGTGTTTATTGTTATATTCCTAATGTCCCTGATTGAAGCATATAGGGGGAATGGTTTCCATTGAAATTATAAACTATAATATATTATAAATTTAGTTTGTTGATAATAATAAATGATTGTTTAGTATTTATAATGAAATTTTTTTTTTTTTACCATGTATCAAGGCAAAGTTTATGACCTTTTTTTTGTTGTTAGCTAAATACAGTGGAAACAATACCATTATTGTAGAGTAAGGAATTAAATTTATTTTTAAAAAACTGTCCCATTTTGGTCTCACTCTTTGTTTGTTATAAGAATTAATTTTTGAAATGTTGAAGAACTCCCTCGAAGTTTAAAATAAATTACTTTCAGTTTCACTCGCTAAAATAAGCATTTTACTGTGCTGATAATCAGTTGTCAAAATTGGCCTTTCTGGTTACGTTTTTGCATATTATGCAGATCACACACTTTCTCACCTTCTCTCTAGCCCTGAAATAGTTCACAATACTGCATATTAACAAGTGTTTTAGACAGGGAAGGTCTGATCTAAAAGTTATATACAAAATGATTAATCCACTTGGCTCCTTAAGTTGTTTCACCTTGACAACTGTATTGCCATGGAAAACAGGTAAAAAAACTTTTTCCCTCACACTTTTAAGGAGCTCTGCAGATAAATAAAAAAAAAAACAACAAAACAATGTTTTTGTAAGTTGACATTTCTTTGTCTTCCTCATTCATTCCCTCCTCTCTAACCATTTCGGCTTTAGACAATATTCTTTTCTTTTTTTTTTTTTCAGTGAAAGGAATTGTACATATTTGAACCTCCTTTTTTTCTTGGTGGTTGTTATTCTCTGGTTTTCCTTCCTGCCTTTCTGTCTTTTCTTATTTATCAAGTGTAATCGTGTTGTGTGCACAATCTTTTTGATGCCTGTCTGTCTATCTGCCTTTGCTTTTCTGGCTCAGAGTTTTGTCCCCTTTGTCAACAGATGTCTGTCATTTTTTTTTTATATTTTGTAATAAAGAGAATTAAATCTTAAAAAGTTTGTGTTCCCAATTTTCTTTTTCCACAAAAAATCCTTCACTTTGGGGTGTTTTTTATCTTCCGAAGTTCAGACCTGGCAACAACTGACCTCAGTAATGAGACTGAAGTGAATATCAAATACATGAAAGACTGAAATGTTTCAGATGGAAAATGATGAAATCTAACTCTTTAACAAATGAACTGTTTTTTGCCTGTTTCTGTCTGAAATATTATTATCATTACTTTAAAAACAGATAGTGCATGTTGATAAAATCTTAACTTTTGAAGCCTTTTTCGGCCATCAAACTACATTCATAACAAACAACTCATTTGGCTCTGAAATTAACTACAGCATCTTTCCGTATCTACCGGTACCAGCTGTTTTTCTCGATTGTCTCTGTCAATAAATATACTATAGTCCCAATCCACCCTGAGATCTGCAGGGGCTCACCTGTTGAGGGTTTGAGCCCTGCTACCGGTACCTACTGGCTAAGGGCCTAAAAGCCTGAGATCACTTTGTTGTGGACTGGCTATATACAAAAACCAAACTAAACCACTGTATAGTCACTACAACTGAAATGTATTATGAATTACTGAATTCAGGACTCAAAAACTACTGAAGATGAATTTTTCAAAGTTGGCAGCCCTGAAGAAATTGGCCTGCAAGATGCAGTAAGTTTGACAGACATTATTTTTTTTATTGAAGTGAGCAAGATTGCAAACACAGAGCACAACAGGCAGACGCAGATGCTTGTATTTTGTAATGTCTGACATCAGTAGTGATGAATAAAATTTAAATAAAACAAGGCAAAAGACATTATAAGATGTCGAAAAGAAAGCTTTACTAAGCAACTGGAACTCAACATCGTTAAGAAAATATTAACAATTCTGTATGATTTCAAAGGAATAAGCATGTAATAATAATAATATTGACTAAAACAGGAATGTTGTCAAAACTAAACTAATTTGTATTCACAACATAAATGTAGAAACAGAAAGAAAATAAACTTAGTTCTAAGGAATGACTGATGAAAGTTTGAATTTGAGATCGATACAAAGTTGATAATGTTGATATGACTAATCCATAACTGAAACATAATCTTACAACTTATGTGAGATAAAAGTTTGTATGACACCAGGTTAAGTTATACCTCCAGTTTTTGACTAAGTCTAACGATCAATAACATAAAATTGCCTGCATCTGCAATAGCTTACTGATTGTCAAACAATTACAATCATTAATGTTTCATGTCACTGCAAAATAAGAGGTTGCTTGCGTCAAGAAAAATAAAAAAATGGCAAAAGCTGTGACTTTCCTCAATAGCGGAGATTTTCATCGGACAGAATTTTTCTACCAATGGCAGGTGCTCTGTTAGATGCATTGTTGTCATTATTGACATTTCACATTATAGCCGTGCTCTATTTTTTTTGGTCGACATCTGGTTAGACTTTGATATGTATTACAAAAGATACGAAAATTGTTTTGTTTCTTAATTCCACATTTTCAGAGAAAGAAAAAAGGTTTTATCGTTGTCCTGAAGAATCTTTTTCCTCTTTGGTATTTCTCCAAACAACACCGCCCCTCCTAAAATAAAGACGTTGGTAAAAGTATACTAAGCTTGACGGTATACAGGACATACCTAATATCTTTGGGAGTTTATGCTGCCGAAATCATATTTTTAAAACTTATTTGATAATTTTAAAAAAATGAGGTAGGTTTTTTTTTTCATTTTGTCCCTACAGACCATTTCTGTATCAAATCTGAAGCCTAATCAAAACAAAAATGTATTCATTCTGGAACAGTGTGACTACAAAAGACGACATGATCAAATCTATAAATACATTGTTGTAGGCCTATACGTGTATACACCCATGACAATTGATGGATCTTACTACAACTATATAATATATACATCAAGAAGAAAAACAGTTGAATAAAGTGTCAATCAATGCTACTAAGCGCTACTACCACTGCACCAGCTAAATCAATAGAGGCAAAAGCTAGAGAATGAAAGCAACCAGGTAAGAATAGAAGTGCAAGTTTGGAACACTTAATGAATGATTGATATGGATGGATGTGAAGCCTGTTTTGTGTAGTGGCGTTACAAAGACATTTTGCGATACATGCTATCTCAGAAAAACGGGTTTCTGTGCATCCTGGATTGCGGAAACAAATGAATTACACAAGCAGACTTGTTGCCACACCTCTGGTTCCCCATTCCCAAACATGAGTAAAAGTTAAAAAGCAAATCCTATGCTTGGTACAAGCCTAGAAGATTTCTATTGTCATGTGGCATTCTGAGGTAGTTCGCGATTGTTTTTCCCCCACAGCCTTTAATTTTGCTGACTCTTATTAGTCGTAAGAGGCCTAGCTATCCATTTAGTGCTTGGTGAATACAGAGGAGCAATGAAAAATTGTCTTGGCGTGTACTGGCATTTGAACCTGAGACCTCTCTCAAAAGAGGTTTGCATCTACTATAAAGTATAATGTACCAAAGTATTTTACACAATTTTCAAACTGTCTCATTTTGTGGTCACCATTTACAATTTGAGAATAAAAGCAAAAATTAAAAAAGAAAGCTGAAGAATTAATATGAGTAACAGGAAAAGAATGTCACATGAGCTATTTGTTTGTCAGGATGTGGCCGCTGAATGACTGATGGGCCTGCACACACCTGAATGATATGGGGCGGTAACACTAGGGGCGACATAATTACAGCCACAGAGTTATTACCCATTTCCTCCATTGATCCATGTGAAGGATTTGAGACTACCGTTGCCTTTGCTCGGAGAAAAAATTGCCGCTTCCACTTAATGGAGAGGCGGAGCCAGGCCCTCGTGTTGCGTTGTCACCTTCAATTTAGTGGACTGTCTCATTTATAGCTATACATGGCAAATTTCATTGCAGGCTTTGAAATTATGGGTCATTTTGATGCGAAGAAAGTTTGCCAAGGAAAAGTTACTGCAAACGCTGAAAGAAAATCTTCACACTTCAGTAAAGCATAGCAAATTAAACATTATTAATACGTGTATTATAATTGGTCTAACAGGTAATGTATTTATGTCCAAAAAATTCACATCCAGAAGTCATAGTCATGTAAAATATTTTTCAAGCTCATACATAAGCGACTTCTACAAAATGTTTGTTCATGCTTATGATAATTTAGCAGCAACACTGATTGTGGGTGAACATTCATCTGCAACTGCTTGTTTCTACCTAGTCTCATAATATCGTTGAAAAAAAAAAATTATTACACATACAATACATGCACAACTTTTGGCATAATAAATAATTGATAGGGCATTGAAAATTATTGCACGATTCCCATTGCAGATTTGTTTGTTCTGGTTTTTAAAATAAAAATACAGGGGTTAAAAAAAAAAAAATATATACCAACACCTCAAGCAGCCAAAGTGAGAATCAACAACACAAAACAAACCAGCCTTTGGTTAGACTAATCTCATCACTGGAGCCGACTTGCATGAACTTGTAAAATAACTCACCACTTACAAATACTATCTTAGTTCTATTGTAAAATCCTTTGGTAAAAAAATGTATACATGTACTTATTTGTTAAGATTGATTAGGACATAAAGCCTAAAATTTCTAACAAATATCTATCTGGAATCAGATCCTGATTTCTCCAAAGGGAATTAACAGAAAACTATTAGTATTATTCTCTATATTCTTTTTGATGAGTTAGTCATTTACACAATCATCACGCGCTGCACTATTTGAATGTGATCAGCCAATTTAATTCCCTGCATACTGACTACACACTGTAATCCAAAGTCCTTGAAAACATATTATGTTTCAAATATCAACATCACTATAAACTGCAATAAGCGCATGGGTTACAAATACTTCTAAGGCTTCGATTGGGATCATAAACATAATACTGGTGGCAAAAAAGCACACTTATATAATAATTTTATCCTGTCAAATGAAAATATTTTAGTAAAGTAATCAATCTCAAGAAATTGCTTTATAGGTGCGCATTTCAATATGCAGCCAACCTTCTTGGCATCCCTTAAGATGTGACATCTCTCTATTTATTTAACTTTTTTTTTTTAAGAATTTGTCTGCACATTTGGCCAAACACAAAAAAAAATCACCAATACCTAAACTAAACATAAATAAATTGGACTGTATACGGAGAATTTTTTTTAAAACCGATAACATCAATAAATTCATTTTTTTTCTCTCTGTCTCCCTCTTTTCAACTCTTCATATCCAAGTCAAAATGTATCTAGTGCTGCAACTTCATAAGAGGATGAGCACTGTTGCCTAAACACGAAATGAAATCTTTATTGATCAAACATTTTCAAAATAGCAGAAATATTTTTGGTTAGGTTATTGTACTGTTGAAGCAACACAAAATCAGACTCTGCACAAAAAAATCTACACAGAAATCAACACAGCAATTATACCACAAATATAAAATAAGTTTTATACATAAATTACTGATTTGTGAATGCGACAGTTACAAAAAAAAAACAATGTTTACAGAGAAATTATCTCAGAAAGAAAAGCCAATAAACAATGCATGTTTATATAATCACTAACTAGATTTACCTTGTCATTTTTCTTGCCTCCCATTATAATGTAGAAAACATGGTTAAATGTTAAAAAAATGATATATGGGAAAAGTAAAGACAAAAGAAACTTCAAGAACGATAGTTTGTTCAATTTTGTTCCTTTCGATTTGGGAAAACTTGTGCTTGTTTGTGTTAAATCAAACCATCTACAACGTTTGAAGACGAAATCAACATTGAAATTCATTGTTTTCTCAAATTTTGGCTCTCAGAATATTGAAAAAAAAAAACCAACAAACCAGTACCGGTAAGAATTTACATTGTGTGTGAGACTGGCTTAATGAATGATGAATGCTCATGCAAGCTCTGCATAGCGTTGTTGCCAATTGAGATTAATGTTTAATTCAAATTTGGAAACCTTCTCTCACACAATTTTGTTTCTAAAAAGCTGTTTGTTTTATGCTCTAAAATTTTTGGCAAATTTTGGCAATTAAAAATTATTTAAATTGTTCCTTTCTCTATCCTCAAAAGGTGGGTTTCTTCTTTGTTTTGATATCTGTGCATCATCTCAAAATCAAAACTCTTCCAACGGCTTTATGCAAATCTTGACCAGCGTTTATGATTTAGAGATGTAGTGACATTGCTCACATGAGAAGGTGAAGGTCACTGACATTGAGATGAATTTGTCTGCAGATGAACAGAGCAATTTGTTTTCTTCATTCTACTTTGTAATGTAGTTGTAGACCATGAATACATTAGAGGATGTGACTCAATTTGAGTTAAGAATATCAGCAAATCCATTAAAAAAATTGAATGACGCAAATCGAAACAAAGACCTTCCAGTTTATATTGCACCTTGTTGTTCTGAATAAAAAACAAAAATTTATGAGTATTAAAACGCTGATATGACTTGTCTGAACTCATAGCCACCCTTGAGATAATGTTGTGATAACAAATACATAATCATATCGTTATGATAATACATCATCATATGAAACAAATCAAAAACCTTTCATTATTACTTGTTAATATCATTATTACATTGGAACCCCTTTGAACTAAAATCTTTAAGACCACATTATTTTGTTTCAACAGAGCATAATACTATAAAATCAAAGACTTCACCTGTAATGCTATCTACAAAATGAGACATATCATGTGGCAGGAATGAAAGCGATATATATCTGCCTCAGTTGTTGGAATTTTCAGTTTTTCATGCCCAAAGTCTCCCACAACCTTTGGGGAATCTTGATGTGTTTGACATCCCTTTGAATCTCTGAGCCGTGGTTTCCAGGAAATATAAAACATATTTTCCAAAGCTGTTTTTGGGAAGAGGTCTCGTTTTTGTGCTAGCACTACACATACAGCTTAATCAGATCGACTCTAACAATTTTCCTAGTTTGAACAGTAATTTCAGTTTACCCATTATCGTGAATGCACAAGGAATTCCACTGTCTTGTTATCGAGTCGGGAGGCTAAGACTGACATGACTGACAATAAAACTCGCCTCCATGCCCATTACCCAAGCAGCTCACTAAAGGTACAAAAAAATAAAATGAGTTTTTAATGGTTCTAGACTAGGATTCACAACACCGTAACAAGCAAAATGTTTAGCTTTTTGCATTACAAAATCAAACAGCTGAGAAAAAAAATATCTCAAAAAACAAAACAAAAAGTCTTGCAAAATCCATAACTAGCTTGGTCTCCGGCCCCAAAATCAAAGTTAAGCCTAGTATAGTTCAAATAATAGCAAGATTCTCCCAATACAATATGAACTTTTAATGTGGCCTACATGTTGGTGAAATATAATGGTGGATACCTTGTAATGACAGTCCTTTTGAATACATGATTGACAGTTTGAATTTTCCCAATTTGCATACAAATTAAAAAGCAATTTGTTCCATAGATTTTGTTATTTAAATGACACCTGCAAATGTGCTTGCCTGTAGAAAGAAACCTGGAGATCAAATTACATTTTTGTCCCCCATACTTATACATGTATCATTAATGATACCTTTATCTTAAACCTGTGCGTTTTAATGTCAATTAAGGCAGAATGGCTTTGTCAAGACTAAAAAGAAAAAATGAATTGAAAATGCAAAAGCACAAAATGAACAAAAAAAAAATAACAACTACAAATAAAAAAAAGTCTAGAAATTTAAGAAATTTGCTCTCAAGATTTGAGGGCATCTCGCACACACTTTTCCCTCATGGCCTTCATTCTGGCTTTTGGCATGGAGCCCGTCACGGAGAAGATACTCTGAAAAACATGGGAAAAACAACATTGCTGGCTGAAGAAATTTTTGTTTGTGTGTATAAATGGACCGTTATTTAGATAGAAAGATAGACAGATATAGATAGATAGATAGCAAAAAAGATAGATAGATAGACAAATAAATAGATAAATACACAGATGGATAAATAGATTGATAGATATAGATTAAAAAAACATAAACAGAGGGATAGATAGATAGAGATAGATAGATAGATAGATAGATAGATAGAGAGATAGATAGATAGATAGATAGATAGATAGATAGATAGATAGATAGATAGATGGATAGACAGATAGATAGAGCGATAGATAGATAGGTAGACAAAGAGACAGACAGGAAGATAGATAGATAGATAGACAGGCTGACAGATCGCTAGATAAACAGATAGATGGGGAAGATGCTGATTGACTTGTAGGATAGCTAGAATTAAAGAATGTTCTGATGAATCAGATCTCTCATTGAGAAAAATACAGTTTAATTGTGTTTTTGTCAACCTAAAATAAGGTTGTTTTTTTTTGTTTTTTTTTTTTTTTGCAAAAAGTGAAAAATGCCAGATCTCAACCCAGAATCAGCAGATCTCTATTTCGTTTCCACTATAGAAAAGCCATGGGGAAAAAGTCTCAGATTGTTTCATTGGTTAAAAATGTTTAAAAAAATGTGACTCCTCCTAACTTGAGACACATACATTTAAAATTCTTTTCTCTAACAAAAATATCGCCTACAATATTTAGTTCTTCAAAAGTTCCATTCATTGTTTGTGGTGGCTCACATACCTGCAGGAAAGAGTGGCAGTGGAGGGAGGCGGGTTCGTGCACGATATCTTTGAAGATGTCCATCGCCTGAGGGAAGTTGGTGGCCGCAAGCAAACGGTCTTTGTTCAGTGTGACCAGGGTGAGGGCGACACGCAGAAGAATTTTGGAGCCCTCCAGGAACATACAGTCCCAGATGCGGAGTACGGTCTGATGGAGAAAACACAACAGTCAGTAGAGAAGACACAACATTACTGTTGAGGAGTGACAAGACAAACTTCTATCGCGAGAAAATGAAACAGAGGAACAAACTGCACATTATTTTCTACCTATATCCAAAGTTAAATGAAGGTCATTCACAAAAAAACATGAAACATAAAATTTCAAAAAGGAAAATACACAATCATTCCAAGAAGACTGTCAGTACAATGTGTCGCTTGTTCTCTCTGCCTGGTATAAAAG
>BLXT01008548.1:166560-180074 GCA_019648995.1 Plakobranchus ocellatus | reverse complement strand
GTAAGCCATTTACTCTTTACACTTTATGAAACTGATCAGATATTTAAATCAATATATAAAAATAAGTAACCAAAACAAGTTTAAAGGGCCAATGATTCTACATTAAATTTTGTAAACAGACAGATGCCTTTTCTTGTTATTTAGTTGCCATACATCCATTGCTGGGATATTTATGTTCCAAATTTCATTCTTTGGCATTAAGCTCTACTAAGTCTCTAAGTAGGGAAATTTTCTGTTTCTTTTCAATTCAAAACATAGAGAAGAGGAAGGAGAAATGGTGGGTATTGCATGTAAAGGGAAGCCTGCATATTATAAATATTATTTTTGATGTCTAAATTCTACTTGGCAAAAAAAAATTGTCTCTTTGCTGATATAATAGTTCACAGTTTTTCAAGTAGATAAGCAAGATTGCAGCATTCTCAAACCATATGTGTGACCTGTCCATACAAACTGAGGTGTTTGTTGGCAATCACCAAACAGAAATAAAAATCAAAACAGTCAAATTTGGTTGGTAATACCAGATATATATATATATATATATATATATTGTTTGTTTTGTTTTTAAATGAATATTTCTGTTGGCTTATTGTCAACTTGTTTTGCATGTGATTGTGTCACATTTATTATTTTTTTCACTGAATTTTTCAAAATCATTATTTTGATCAGCTGTGGCATACATTTTAGATTTATGGCTTTGCGCATAGGCAAATCACCAATGTATATGTAAGATTGTCAAATTTTTACTTTTTTTGTGGCAAGTTCTTTCATCACCTCACTTAAGTCGTGCTTCTTTCACACCTACCTAAAATTCAACCTTCACATTTTCTTTTTTATCACTTGAATTGACAGAAAAACTTTGTTCCCTCAAAAAAAATTTTAATTGCTAATTATAGTCACCTAAGATCTGTAAGGATCAACTGGTGCCAAATATGAAAGTATATGTACATCTTTCTCTCTCCACTTGATATTTGTAATAAGAAATATATGTATATATACAATACTGTTAAGCAATTCAAAGCTCATTTTTTATTTTTGAAAAATCATCTATTACAATATAACATTTTACTACTTAATATTTTTCCATTACATGACGTTTTGGCAAGTAGACCAAAAGGCTAATGTCAGCAACTTCATGACTATGTTACAGAAAAAGTGTTATAGAATTTATTGTTAAGGCTTATACCATTCCCATCTATAAGAAATAAATTACAAATTACACATGTATGACAGCAACTGTTCCTCAATTTTTAATGGTCCCAGACCTTGGCTCTCTAGTCCAACAAGGATTTTCAAAGCATATAAAATATTACATAATGTGGGTGGCAATGCATTAAGTCTGAGGTCTCACAATATTTTAGTAAAATGGAAACATTTAGTTAAGGAGGTGTACGCACATTTTGTTGCCTTCATCTTCACCCACGTTCAATATATAAAATAGGACCGCAAAATGTGTCTGATAATCAACATTGTCTCAGCGGAATTCAAGGACTGTATCTTTTTTACAAAAAGAACATTGAAAGTAGTAATTTTGTTCTTTAGGATTGTGAGGGATAGTTTCTTTTTTTACTTATAGTTTTTTAATTTGGTGGAAAATAAATTTTGCCAATCCGGGTTTCACTTTTACAACCGGGGATATCCGATACAGCTCTCAATATTCAAGTTTCTTCCAGTTATTATCATTGTAAGTGCTTTGTTTTGCAATATTTGATTTTAAAAAAAATGAAGCTGCAAATTTCAGCGTTTTCACTTGTCTTTGTCTGCAGGGTGAGGGTGATGTGGCAGAGAGAGATAACGCTGCAGATGATGAGGAAGAGGATGACTATTTCAACAAATATGGGGCAGATGGTGACGAGGGAGGACCATTTGACAGAGATGGAGATGATATAGACGAGGAAGAAGAGTGGGACAAGGAAGGGAGTAGACTCTATGAGTGGACACAGGAGTTGTCTTTCAATGATGACATTATGCAGACACCAATGATGACTGTATGAGTTAGTTTGATCTGTAGTACAAATCTTCAACATTTCTTCATTAATTTTTTTTTTCATGAATCTTTACATATTTGTCTTACCAGTTTCTATTGCCAAAACTCTCTCATTAGGATTGCCATGCCGTTTTTTTGTTGTTGTTTTTTTTTGTTTGACATAGAAAAAAATTGATTTTGATTGCTTAAAGATAGTGACAGTTTCCTGTCTGGTTTCCTGTGATTATGCAGCTGTTTATATGCTGATCTTATCCTTTGTTGTTTTTCAGGTGATTTTTAAAAAAATTGATGCTTACAATTTCTGCACCAAAACAAGAACCATATCACGTTTTTTTGGTTCCTAATTTACAAAAAAAAACCCACTTAACATTATTGTGAAACTCATTGGTTTAGTTTTTAAAGAGAACATACAATTTTTTTTTGTTTCAAATATACAATGATATTCACTGGTGGTAACATTGAAATGACAAAAACCACCACCAGTGTATTTTTTTGCCAGATTAACAGGTATGAAGATGAAAAGATAAATATTATGTTTAGAGCTAAGTTATTGCAAGGCTACATGTATTCAGAATTATGTCTGATGATGACAGTTTTTGCAATTACTTATTTACATTTGAATAATTCATTATTTGATTGTGCATCAATTTAAAAGTAGGCATTGTTCATGCAAACAATTTTATTCTGCTGGGCATTGAGACCTGTAATTATAAATCAAAGCCAAATTTGTTTGTTTATATTGTTTATAATCATTTGAACAATGGAAGGCGATCTATTCACTTGTTTTTTTAAGTAAACCATTATCATGCACACAATAAAAAATATATAGGTTTGTTCAGTAGGCTTTGTAAGCTATAATGATAGAATTTATGTAAACATTGTGTTGAGCTGAGTGGAGGATTAGTCATCTTGAAAAAATTAATTTCAAGATGGAAATATCTTTTATTTACCACCTTTCTCTTTTCATCAACAATGTAAGGTTACATATTGTATAGGAAACAGGCAAAAAAAAGTCCTATGAAACCTAAAACCTCTGTTTAGTCTAGTATTCACCAGCTATATTGATTACTGTTTGACTGTGGGCTCATGATCTTTGAAGCTTTCAGATTTTTTTTTTTTTTAACATCAGTAACGTGAGAGTGAAGATTACATTTTTGTATTTTTAGAAAGTTGAAAAAGATAAAATTTGCCAAAATAAAGCGTTAGCAGAATAAAACAACCTCCCCCCCCCCAAGAAAAAAAACCAACAAAACAATGGAAAAAAAAAAAAATCTGAACGGTTTTTCTATTTCCTTAGACATTTGAGTTTCTATTGTTAAAGCCATCCTGATCCTGTAATAGCACAGCTGTATACACAACTATGAAAGGATTTGTGAATCATGTTGCTTATGGCAACATGACACTATTTTATTACAATATATGTATAAATATTTGTAAATTTAATTTACAATTTTTTTGGAATCGGTTCCTTCTGTGATATTGAAAGCAATAAAATGATTTTGATAATCATTAGTTCCTCAACAGCGGGTGCTTGGTTTTTCTATTACTTTTAAGATGAAAGCAACAGAAAAAGAAACCCGGATTAAATATTTAGCACTTAATGATTTTTTATTTTTATGTTCGTGTGTGTTTGGTTTTTTTTTTTATGGCCAGTCCACAACTAGGTGATCTTGAGCTTTCTGGCCCTCCGTCAGGCCAGGGCGCTGGTGGCGGGGCTCAAAGCCACAACAGACAGGCTCCTGCAGATCTCAGGGTGGATTCCATATCCACTGTGTCACCAACATCCATTATATATAAAGAGAGAACTTGCAATGCCAATTGAATTTGGTATGTTTTACTGGACACTTCAACTTATACATCAGAACCAGAGAGCAATTAACCTTTAGTAAATTCATGCGTGTTTATAGATATTAACCTGTACCTATTTCAAAATTCACCAATTGAATGTTGGACAAGACCATAGTGTAATAGAGGAAATAATTTTTGATTTGCTCATACATGGAAATAAATCAATAGCTAAGGCTGCAGGATTTACTGCACAAAGAAGAGTAATTTTTTCAAATCTTACATTTTATAAGGAAACCAACAAAAACAACAAAAACCACAGTTTTCTCCTCAGATTCACAGAACTTTTATTACCATCTGATCAGAGGGTTGAATTTTTTCAAAGAGCTCTAATGCGAATGTACAACAAAACAAAAATCACAAAAAAAAAAAAAAAGAGAAAAAAAACACAATTCAAAAACCAACTATAGGAAACAGTGGAACTTGATAACAACAGGTTTCGATACAACAGAAATTGCGGTTGCAACAGCTCTATTATTATACCAATTCTTTACAATTCTTACTTCTTGTATTTAGATAAGACGTTTCTGCTTATAACAGAATTTGGATTCAATAATAAAAAAAATATTTCCATGCCCCAGCTTGTGCATATTGCATTGTATAATACAGTGGAGTCTGGATAAAGTCAACTCGCTTAAAGGAAACTCTTGCTTAAAGTCAACTCCTTATGGCAGCCTCCTTTTTTCCAACTCTTGCATAAAGTCAACCAATATTGACAGTCCCGAGAAGTTGACTTAGACTAATTAGATTTGAATGTTTCAAATGGTATGCTAAGTCTCGTGTTAGCTCACACAGATTCACACCTAAAATAAAATCCTCTGGGACCAGACAAAAGGGGTTTACTCTACGGGGCATAGTAATTATCTGAAAAAAAAAATGGCAACAACGATCAGAAAATGCAGGAGGTTCCTTTACCAGAGGTTATGTTACGTGCAGACTCCTGCATAATCTTTTCAACTAAATCAAACACTTTTTTCAGTTGTGGCCAAAGTAAGGAAAAGGATCAGATTGCCAGTACAGAATTTGTTACTGATCTTTCGATAATAAGAGTTTCAGGGGGTACATGCATCAACATACTAAAAACAAAAACTTGTGCTAATAATCTCAGCAAGTGTAACCGCTCTTGCCTTCATTTTCCACAGTTTTTTTTTAACTTCACTATAAAAAAGCTACTGAATCACTGGCCTTTCCCATTGTTGCCGCTTAAAACAGAAAAGTGAAAGTGTCTGAACTATGGATAAAATTTTAGAATTTTTTGTTATTCCTGTGGAAAACTGCAGGAGTTTTGATGATCACTTAAACTAAAAGGCTGTAATTATTTTAGATAATCCTTTTCTCTACTTCTCAGTTTTGGTGAAAAAAAAATTTACCAACAAAAAAAAAGATGAAGTAAGCCAGAAATTGAAAAAAAAAAATTCTCCAACAATACAAATGAAAAACAGTTGTGCATTTCATCATTTTTCCCTACAGTTAATACCACCTGGGGCAGCAATTAGACAATATAAAACAATGAAAAAAAAATGTAAAAAAAAAAAAAAAAAAGTACATCTACAATCATTACTCAAAAATCTTGTAAAACACAGGTTTAAATCTGATCTTTCTTTTTTGAAAAGAAAAAAAAACCATTTATTTTTCTTTATTACAACCATAAGGGTATGAAAATTTGCTTATTGAACTTGAGATAACTTACTTAATAATTTTTTTACTGAAGGCAAATGGAATCGGACAGCTTTCCAAAACAGTCTAGAGATGTCTCAGGGTTAATGATACTCAAATAACGTTAATATAATAATTAATGTGACCAGCATTTTCACTTATCTTTACAATAGAGAAAACAGAATATAAAAAGTAAAGTATGTACAGCAACAACAAAAGCATTTTGAAGAAATACTTTTTACATTATGATAAAAAACTTAAAAATAAAAAAAAAAAATTGCAATGTCTAGTAGTAAGGGTTCAGTGGCAGCTCTGTGTGCCAATAGTCCCATCCATAACCAAGCATTTTAAGGGTTTTGTGTTCAAACCCCAATCTTGATTAATTTACCAATGTCCACCAAGTTCCAACTGTATAACAAGGTCTGCTTTACACTGCAGCTGGATAACTGCAGACGAATAAGTTAAGACTATATTACTAAAACTGGGTACATGTGACTCTTTAGTGAGGTTTGTACTCAAAACGAAAAATCAGGATGATTGAATAAAAAAGTGAACATTTTGTTTCACCCCTAGGCCTACTTTGCGTAATTATACACCAACCAAAAAAACTAAACAGTGGCTTTAATCCTATTCATATGTAAAAAGATTTACCTCACTTCACAACATGATGATGAGATTTTTACAGGCTGCTAGAAAAAAAAAAAATGAGAGAAATTCAAGGAAACTTGAAAGAAGCTTTTGGAAATTCCAGGTTGACTTTTACCAGCTTGCCATGCAGATGTGGGATGCAGTGCAAATACTGATGACTGAAATGTTGTGACATTGGGAGAAGTTGACAAGTACTTTTGCTTCTTCTGAATTTTACATTTAAAAAAATCTGCCACAATAGATGGAGAAACAAAATCAAGAACCAGATGTCCCGCCCCATTCAAGGCATTCCACTAGTTTAATTGCTGAATATAATGTTTGCGTTGGCTGACCAGTTCCTAAGCTTTCAATATTGTCATTCTTACTTAGCAAGTTCTGTGTCCTGTACCAAGAGTCAGCATTCTATAATACTTATTAATAGAAATAAATATGCAAAAAAATAATAATTTCAAGAAAAAGCATATTAATGTTTAAAGTACATATAACAGTAGGAGAAAGCTGCAAACTGCAAAATGCTACTTGTAAGGGATTTCTTTCTTTTCTTTCAGTTTTCTTCATTTGCCTTTATTTTTGTGAGAAATTTAGCTGCAAAACAGAAGATTACTTCTAATTAGCAGTACCACAAACATCCAAAACTTTTCGTCTTTGAAAAAAAAACCAAATAATTTTTCACAAAATTGTGCCTATGCGAGAAAAGAAAAGTTAGTGAAGTAAACAATGGCAAAAAACATTGCATTCATTGAGTACATTGGCTAAGAAATAAAAAAAATTTAGGATCAGTCAATGCAAATTTAATATGTCTGATTAAGAAAGGAAAGAAAAACTAAATTTTTTTTAATTGTTCATTTTTCGATGCATTTTGATCACATTAATTTCAAACCATTTCAATAAAAATACCCAAAATCTACCTGCAACTGCTTCACTTTAAATCACAAAAAAAAAAAAAACAACAAAAAGACAGTTCAATAGTTTTCAATATTATGACATAATAACTATAATACTTGCCGTTACAAAGCGTCAACATTTATCGCTCAATAAAGCAATCTTTTTTTACTGGGCACAACAGATCATACACAGATATCTATCTAAATAAAGAAATATATATACAAAAGTAGAATTTAACATTAGGGGATTTCTAATCCATAATAAATGGTGAAGTCAACAAGCCAACAGAACAATAAAAGGCAAAAGTGAGTTCAAATAACAGAGACTTTCATGAGTATGGCAAGAAGTTAAACAAGTGTAAAAAAAAAAAAATACATATTACTCGGCATTAGCAGATATTCTGATTAAAATTAGTACAGTTATAAATTATGTGTACTGACAATAACAAAATTGTGATAATTTACTGTAGTAGGAGCTATTAAAATGTGGATATTGCCGTAACAACTGTTGTTATTTTAAGACAACCTTGGCCTTTGTTTCTTAGACTCTGCTCACATCTGGGCAATCTCAGATAGTTTGGCTCTCCCAGGCAAGCACTGGAGGCATCAGAGCTCAAACCCACACAGAAAACTCCCTCTAGATTTCAGGGGGATTTCACTAGCTACGGAATTACGAACCCACTCTCTCAGTTTCACAAACATTAAGCAATTTCTTTTAGATTTTAAAACAATTTTTCTAACAGTGGTGGCTGGATTTAGTATGACGTGCATTATTTTATGGGGATACAAAGCATAACTTTCTTTTTCCTGAAAACATTACATACTACTTTTCTTTAGAAATCAATATAAAGCCATAAAATATGAAGCACGTACAATTTTGGTACATATGTGATTAGGCATGTAACAGCAACAGAATTAAAGACTTTTTAAAATTTAAGAATTCATTTAAAACACTTCTGAGACAAAACAAACAATATTTCTTTTAAAATCAACAGCCATATGCCAATCGCAGGTTAATTTCCCATCAAAAGAAAGTCATCCAGAGGAAGACCAATCCCCCATAATAATTAATATATGAAGCTAGACTTCATTAAATCATGAAAATTTAACTTTTGCTTCTTTTTTTCCCTTATTTATTTGCTTTAAATTTAATATAAATAAAGCACTAATGCTTTGCCGAGTCAAATAAACAAAAAAATCGTTTTCTGTTTTACTTGAATTAACCCTTGCCAGCATGAAGGGGGTCCGTTGGACCCCCCTTCACCTTTATTTTATTATATTTTTTTAACCGATCCATTTTTCACCATGGGCCTTCAGATATGCTAATATGGGCCATTTTTAGACTGATTTTTATTAGTGTTATGGATATTTACCCGTAAAACACTTTGATTTTTTGGGGAAAAAATCTCCACCCCAGAAAAGTGGAAGGCCGATGGACCCCCCTTCCCCCTTTATTAATGCACATCTGCTTATAAATCCAATGTATAATATTTGTTTCCACACCTAAACTTTCTAATCCTTTGAGTAAGCCAGAAGAACAAATGTACCAAGAATTGTGTTACATTGATAAAGTTTCTGCATACGTCTCAAGAAGATAAACTATCTGCATTTTTCTACCTGTTGATCTACTCAAATTTACTTGATGAATTACACTTTGTTTATCTCCAATTCTTCTTAATTTATATTTCAGATTTTGAGAATTCACACAAAAAAATTGATCAGTTTAACTAAGTAAAAAAAAAAAAAGACGAAGAAAATTTGTGTTCTCCTTATCATTCAACAATTCAAAAAAAACTTCCAGTATATATATTTATAACACTACAATGAAGAAAAACATTTAAAAAATAAACAAATATATATGTGTATAATACATGTTAATATTATAATTTACAGATTTGACTAGGAGTCAATGAACCGGCATTACGTAGAACGTTCCGTGATGATTTCTTTATTATGATTTGTTAAAGTCAACATAAAACAATCCATCACATGAGAAATTAAATAAAGAATAATTCAACATGTGTATATAATAACTGATAGAAATAAGCAACAATTCATTTGAAAAAAAAAAAGAAGTCAACAAGAATGAAAAAAAAAAAAAAAGATTTCAACAAGTGCAGTTTTTAAACTTAACTGCAGCAATTAAATTATTTACTGCAGGTCAACAAGTCAGTTTTAGGAGATATACAGTGGATACATTTTTGTAGAATAATTTACAGATGCATACATGGTTCTATAGACAACAATGTATCATATTATAACGATTTTACCATATTAATGCATGTAAATACATGAAACAAAAATTGTTTGGCATTTTACGATGTTGAACAAAAACAAACACATAGAGCAAAATATAGGAAGAAAGCCTGTGCTAAAAAGCCTATAATATATAGGAAACAGTAAAAATTACAGCATTCTCTTTTTCAAGCACCTATAGCCAGTCTTTTTTGATGATCAATTCCCAGCTCTCTCTTTATAACTTTTAACAATCTTTTTATTGACAATATATTTCCCAGCTCTGTCTCTACAATGTTTACAACATGTATAGGCTATCTTCTTATTGACCATCCATTTCCCAGTTCTCGCTAATTTTTAAGACATGCATATAATAAAAGATATATACATATTTACTATCCATTTACTTCCCCGTTACCCAAAAACATTGCACAGAAGAAGCAGATCCACATCTTTTCATTCTTTTAATGTTTATTCAATTTCATCAATGAAAAAACGTAGACTAAGTATTCTACATAGGTAGAATAATTATATAATTCACTTACTGAGATACGAAGATATGACATACTCTTAAGAGAAAGGGTTTCAAAGTTTTCTTTTACAGAGAGCAATTTTTTTTCTAATTGTAATCCCAAAGCTTCAATAAGGAAAAACATGTTTGGTATTTTAATTCTTAGAATACATAGGGATTTCAATTCTTAAGATTTAATTATGTGTGGTAAATAAATCTCTAACAGTGAAGCAAGAAAAAAAAGGAAGAAAAAAATGGGCAAAATGTAATTTACACTAAATGTTTTTTTATTTGGTTTCCATGTTTGCCTATGAATATCATAATGATGTATATTTGTACATCTATGTGTATAAAATATAAAAAAAAAAAAGAAAAAGAAAAAAAAAAGACAGCATTAAAAAAAGTTAACATATACTTTGGCATGCATGTACACAGTTGCTTTTCATTTCTAAAAAAGAAAAAAAATACGAAAGAAACCAATTATATTAAATTTTGAATTGAGACACATTAAATCTTTACTGCTTCAGTTATTTAAGTAAAACAACAGTATGGTATGACCCCCCTCCCCACTCTAAAAAAAAATCCTAAGTCTATAGCCATGAAAATGAGAAATTTTTAAATTTATATAAAGCATACATGTATCAAACATCAATACAAAATATCCACAATCAATTTTTTTTCAAAATCAAATAATAAGCCTTAAATTACATCTTTTAAAAAAAATACTCATCAAACTTGTATATATTGAAGTTTATCACAGGCGATATTTAAAAAAACAAACAAGCCAAAACAAGCCCCTCCCCCCAAAAAAACAACCATAGACAAAAAATCCCAGTAAAGAAAAACGAAAAATTAAAAACTGTCAATAACGAAAAGATTTAAAAAAAGTGTTGAAGTTTTTATGAATCAGGTAAGCAATGGTTCAATTTAGATGTAACTGTAATTTATTGCTCTTACTTTTTTCTTCTCTCGGGTATAAATGTGTTTCTTTTGACAACTCAATTTCAACATTGCTGTTTTGCTTATATTATCCCCAAAATCCTTTGGGCAGCAATTTTCTTAGTTTTTCAACATTGCAAACTAATTAATAGAACAAAAAGCATTCATTAACTATGACCAACCTTGCAATTATCTACTCATTGAAAATACAATATTTACACAGTAAAAAAAGCAAATTTATACTTTCAATCAAAATGAGATTCTAGGAAATCACGTGAGAATTAAAAACTAACATCTATCTAACAAGAAAAAAATCAGGTTCGTTCAAATTATTGTAAACATTTTTTTCTTCTCTTCTGCAAACCGGATATATAAGTGGAAAGTTGGAAAGTTGAATCCACTGGAAAAAAAAAGTTACATTTTAATCATCAAGTGTGCTCTATACCAAGCAAAGTTTTAGTTCATGGGCGAAAAAAGAAATTCTCCACTCATTTGATTTCAATAATGCGTGTTGAAAACAATCGGGATCCATATGTGCTTAGACTTTAGGGATAGGAGACAAGCGTGGCATGCTTCTGTTGTGTGAAGGGACATCAGCACTCTCTCTAATGAATCTCATCAAAGGAGGGGCAGAATCAGGAGAAACACGAAGTGGATTCTTGCAGCCGTTGCACAAACAGTTGACACAGGCTCGCTTCTCGCTATAACAGGGACATTTTTGGCCAAAGCAAGTCAGTTGGTTAGGTTGCTTGAATCTTGCACATTTGCAAATATCAGTTGTAACTTTAGGCTTTATATTTCGGCTTTGTCTTTGACGCGATGCAATACCTCGACCTTTTTTGTTGTTGATATGTTTGGAAAGAGACAGATCTGGAGGTGAAAATGATGAATTTTTAGAATTTTTTTTGACAACAAATGAAGTCTCTGCTGAGGATCTCATACCTCTACGAGCACTTGGGTAATTCACCATGGCTCTTTTAGTAATTGTCAGCATCAATCTAGGCTTGTTTCTAGCATTTTCATTTGTAGCAGTGACATCAGTTGAACTCGTAACAGCATTTTCAGCTGAAATATTCTTAACATTTAACTGCGTGAGTGGATGACCATGGGATCGTGTCTCCTTGAAGGGGATATCAGTCACATTTACTGCGGGCTCAATCTTTGACTGTTCTTGAACTGATACTGATGATAAAGATTGGGGACCCTGGTCTTGGTCACTTGAATTTCCCACTTCAATGCCAGAGTCCGGATAAACTGTGTCCTGATGTTCTTCCTCTAGAAACGTCTCTCTCCACAGTTGGCCAATGCTGTATTTACCGCTTCTATCCCTGTGAGGTCGGTTTGAGATAAGATAGCTCGACTCATTTAGGGCATGGGCTTTGTTCAAATGCCTTTTTCTAGAAAAGGATATGTTGGCAGATGCCTTTTTGACTTGGGTGTTCAATGCTTTTTTCTTCAGCCTCTTCACATGTTGTGCCATGTTTGTTCTTGATCTTACTTGGCTGCTTACTAAAGACTTTGATATTGCTGGAGGCCTCCCTCTTTTGACTTTTGGTCCTTTCTTGAAGTTTTGCTGCATGGAGCTTGATGTTGAAGCTGTCACTAGGTCTGTTGAGCTTGGTGGGGTATATTTTAAAGGCTGTGACACTAACTTGGGAACTTTTGGCACTTTAGATGGTGCTGGAGTTAGAGAGATTTCATCCTCAAAATTCCCAACTTCTTCAATTATTTTTAAAACTCTATCTGCCTCACTACCGTGTCCGTTCACAGAAGCCTTTTCAATCTCTTGTCCAAGATGTGAGCTAGAAATATAAAGGCAGAGACGTTTGAAGCAATTTATCAACACTCTGATTCTTTTATTCTCCACAAAAGAATCTTGGTCCTTGCACCAACTGCAGGATGGTTTGAGTCTCATTTTCCCCCCTTTGCAACCCTCACACACGAAATGTAAACAAACATTGTGGTCAGGCCCGTGTGGGCGAAACGCAACGTTTCCGCAAACACAACATGACAACATCTGTCGAAGACTAGGCAGATATTTGAAAATCTCACTCCATGATGATTTATCATCAGGGTCCGCGCTCATCACATATCTTACCGTACAAATGTAAAATTTGTATGCATCCATTTTAAATGCTTGTTGTGGTTATACAAGATCGATCTATTTGAAAACAAAAATCGTAGATCTAGCCTGGCAGCCAGTACTAACCACAACCAGGTTGTTTAGCACCAGATCAAAGCAGCTTGAAAACAGTGACGCATTTTCAAGGGGCGTCACTCTAAATCCTATGATTCATAATCCCAGTCTTGGAGCTAAACTTAGTAACGTCTGCTGCACCAGGTCACGAATTTAAACTGTTGATTCTCCGTCTCATAAGCTGAAAGTATCAGAGGAATTCTCCGGCGCTTTGGTGTCCTCGTGGGTTTGTGTCCCCAGGTTGAGAGGACAACCTGTAAGCGAATTCTCTGAAAGAAAAAAAAAGTTTCCACTAAAACAAAATTTGAACAAAATGAAGTGCTTCCTCCCCCCCCCCCCTGTTTTTTGTTTTGTTTTGTTTAGAAAAATACAAACGTCTCGACGACATCGGTAAATTCTACAGTTTGAAAGGAACGTCCCTCTTGTGTCACGCATCGTTTGGTCGCATGAATACTGTACATTAAATAGAAGAAAAAAAAAAGCTAGGATGGGTAACAGAGTGGATTATTGTTTTAGAGAAGGGTGTTGAAGTTTGATAGGACGGAAAACTCCAAACATTCATTCACCGAAATAAAGCAAACACAAGAATTGAAAAAAAACAAAAAACAAAAAAAA
>BLXT01008548.1:130637-142504 GCA_019648995.1 Plakobranchus ocellatus | reverse complement strand
AAAATTATGTAGATCTATAATGAATTATAGAAGTTCATTTAAAATACCCCCACTCATTCATACTGTTCATCAAATAACTATGTAAAAATGAATAATGAAATATTTTTATAATTCCTCTTAAAAATCTTAATCAATCATTATGATTAAAAACCCTTCAAAACCTGATTTAAACAAAAAAAAAATGCCTTTTATTCTAACAAACAAACATGTAGACAAGGAAAAAAAATCCAAAAATAAAAACAAAAATGAAAATAATTATAACAAAAAAGCCCCTTTCTATTATGAATATCATAAACTCACATCATTTAAAAAAAAAAAAAGCACTCTTTGGCCATAGTTTTGACAATCGATCAATCTGACCAACGAAAAGTCCAGAAAAAAAAAAAACCCACACACAAATTATCAAAACCATTCACATGACTGCCTTTTTTTAACCACCCATATTTAAAAGATGCTTCGTCAGTCATGGTCTTGAAATTCGATCCTTTTAACAGATATTATCGTATGCATAAATACTTGAATAAAAAAAAGATCAATAGTGAAATGGCAGATCACTGTACACTTATGGAGGGTTGATTTAAGGGGAACAAAACCATGAATTACTTTTTGCTGCATATACAACAAAAGTGAACAAACACGTAATGTCAATGACAATATCGTCGTACATTTTTTTTTCATATGGAAGAAATAAAACCTACTGTCTCTACGGTGACATTTCCTGAACAAAGGTGAAAAAAACACAGAATGTCAGTGACAATTGAAATGGCAATGTCATCATAAAAAAAAAATTCTTTCATATGGAAGAAATAAAAAGCTATTGTCCCTACGGTGACATTCCCTGAATGTCACACACCTTTTGATGACAAATGTTAGCACACACAGAGTCATTCTCAATAGAGAATTCCATCTTACAGATACAACAAACAGAAGCAGGACAACTTTCTTACAGATACAACAAACAGAAACAGAACAACTTTCTTACAGATACAACAAACAGAGCCGGGCACCCTTCAGCCACACAGGTTTCTCCTCACGCCTGTAGGGTTTTGCAAGGAGTTTCTCCCTGCCCATCGCCTGGCCGGGCACACTTCAGCCACACAGGTTTCTCCTCACGCCTGTAGGGTTTTGCAAGGGGTTTCTCCCTACCCATTGCTTGGCTGGGCATCCTTCAGGCACACAGGTTTCTCCTCACGCCTGTAGGGTTTTGCAAGGAGTTTCTCCCTACCCATCGCTTGGCCGGTGCTGGAGGACAATCTACTATTGGCTCGTGTGAGCCCTGGTTGTGCTGGAGGTTTAGGGACCTGACACAAGCAGGTTCCTGGTCCAAGGTTTGACTGATCCGTACAGTGGGAGACTTTTTTTGTTTCTTGGGAGCGGAAGGGCAGGCTGGGATCATTCTAGAGAGAGAGCAGGAAAAAAAGAGATGATAAGTGACTATAGTGTAATGCCTTTTACTGTTACATGTAGAAATATGATTTATCAAAAGAATGATGAGGATATCATGGACAGAAAAAAGTTCAATAAATTGATACTGAAAGATGCTAATCTTGAGAGATCACTAATTCAAATCATAAGACAGAGGCAACTACAGTTTTTAAGCCGTATTTGCCGACACAAGGGTTTAGAGCACTTAGCAATTGCTAAAAAGATTGAGGGCAAACGCAGTAGAGGTAGACAGAGAATAACTTTTATTGAAAGCCTTAAGTCATATGCAACAGGCAATGGTAGCAATAACAACTTTTTAAGGCTAACTGAGAATAGATTTGAGTGGAGGGACACGATCGCCAACGTCTGTTCCAGACAAGACGCCTGAAGATAATGCCTTTTAAAGGTACAGAAAGACTTAAATGAGTAAGCAAATGTATTTGCAGAAATTTACTCCGTGCTCTATGTAATGTTAGTTCATTGGTACAATTCTATGCGAAGTGTTCGTCAAGAAATGATTATATATGGCTCAAAATATGATCCCGTGGAATGACGTGGTGGTTACAGCCAATAATGAAAGGTTCCAAAAGTTAATCAAGATAGGAAGATGTTTGTTTGAACTCATGTGCGCAGGGACAGATCAAGAACTTCAGAAAAAAGGGGTGCCATTAATGGGGGTGGTTTTTTTCTCCCCAGTAAAGGTACAGGAAGCAAGATTTTGGGTGAGATTTTGCCAAAATAGTTGTAAAACTATTAAATTCGCACAAAACCCCTTCAAGTCTCATTCTCCATTATAACACTAGGTAACACTTCTCAGGCAATGTGAAAGCTTTTCTGTATGTTGGTAGATTTTATACCTCCATTACTACCATATTTTCACGGAAAGAAGGACTGGCTCTGTCGCAACAGAAATTCCCTTGGAGACTCTTATATTATTTTATCCCCCCGGAAAGGGATTGTGGTTTATGTCGCATTTTAATTTTATTTACGTTTGTAGATTTAACCCCTTTTTCCATATGAAGATTATTGCCACTAAGTTTAAGATCAATTAGAAATGAGCGAAAACTCAAGTCATTCTTGGGAATAAACCTTTTTTAATAATAAAAAATCTTATTTTGTTTGTTTCTTTGAATGAGAAGAGAAATTAAATTTTGCAGACCATAGCGATTTGAGGGGCAAAAAAAGAGCGACTATGGGCTTTTTCTTTTTCTTTCTTTAAAAGTAAAATTGTTTGGGAAGAATCAATGATTTTTAAGGTTTGCTATTCGTCTCTCCGTTAAAAAATGTCCCTCGTGAAGATTAACTTCTGCCTTTTCTGCAAGCAATCTGCAATTCTCGATTGACTCGTCACGTTAAATTCTGCCTGTCCGTTCTTATTTTTCCGTGGCGCTTGCTTGTTGTGATTAATATATAGGAAGTATTTTGAAACGGTACGGAGCAAATCTTGGTCCAGTTATGAGTCTCTATAGCTAGGTCCAATTCTAAAGATATAAAATTTCCTCTTCTTCAGGTACCTTGTCTGGAACAGACATTGGCGACCATGTTCCTCTACGCAAACCTTTTCTCAGTCCACCTTATTAAGTTGTTGTTGCTACCCTTGCCTATTGCCCATGACTTCATCATCATCAGGTACCTTGTCTGGAACAGACATTGGCGATCATGTTCCTCCACTCAAACCTATTCTCAGTTAACCTAATAAAGTTGTTATTGCTAGCTACCCTTGCCTATTGCCCATGACTTAAGACTTTCAATTAAATTTACTCTCTGTCTACGGATATCTATAGATTATTTAAATATTTCCTAGTTTTAGACAAACTTCTAAAAATTCTGGCCCTAAATCACAATCATCTTACGTTCTTCCAGATTAAATGTTTCAATATCTGTTAAGTTTAGAAAACCTGAAACTTTAATTACGATCTTTGCCTAATGTGCACTATGGTACACAGGTGGGGTTATGTACCTCAGTTAAATGATCAATACTTTATGTATCTAAAATGAAACAAAAGCAAAGAAAGTAATGTTACTGTTGCTTAAAAAAAAAAAGTCATTTAATTATGAAAAGATCTAGTGAGAACCTTAGAGAGAACCCTTTACCCTCTAAGGGAAGACGAGGCAAAACCAATCATAATTATATATTTTCAAAGGCAAATGTATATGTGTAAATTGAATGTAATATATTACATTTGTGCACATATATGCCTATGTGCCTATGGAAAAAATGTTTTCGTGTGAATATTTTCAAGTAAGGACTGTAATATTAAAAACAATTATTTTCACAATTCATCGAATACAAGTATCAATTAAAAAAACACAAACAAATTTTTTTCCTCCATATCGTTATATTATCATAATGGAGCTAAACTGAAACGTGTAACGCCCAAACATACTGGGGCGTCGATAAAATGCACAAAAATATAGATATGTTACTTTAGATCATGCCATTTATGAGGGGATATTTTAAAATCGGGAAGCTGTTTTACTTATATTCAAAAAAGAGATTTTATTACCTTATCTAAACCTTATTAAGCACGCGTTTACCTTCATTATCAAAATAATGAAGGTAAACATTTTAATAACAATAATGTTCCGGAACTTTGAACGCCGCAAGTCAAAAGCTAAAATGGAAAAACCAGCATAAAATGTTTGGTGCGCAACTTTTGTTTTCTTGAGAATATGTTTAAGTGAAATAATAAAAATCAGTGATGGGTCAGGTTAGTTTTTATAAAGTTAGCTGAGAGTTTCGAATAGAAATGAAAAGTCAGCGATCTCGATCTGGGCATAAACTTATGATATTAAAGTGTAAAGGTAAAAAAGTCTGGAGACTTGAATTTAGTAAGTCTCTTAAGGAAGTAAGGCGAATAAGTCGTGATCTTTATTGTACCGTTAAACATCTTTGTGGTTTTCATCCAACTACTAAGTCCCTGAATAATCGCTGGCCTCCTTAGCCCAGAGTCTACAGGGACCAGAGCTCTGGCACCGGAACACATTTCGTACCAAAAAAAAAAAGGAAAAAATAAATAAATGTAAAAGATTCACTAGTGATTTGAAATCCGATGATGTGCATTAGTAGCCAAAAATCATACCGAAACATTATCCAGGTTTTATTGTAGGATAGAAATTATTTGATCGTATTACTGTTCAATACATCGAGATACACGTAAGTGACTATCTCTAGGGAATATATATCTGGAGAAAATTTCCATGGCGATAATTATTTATATCTTTCAAAATATCTGATGAAACTTTGGCATCAGCACTATATAGAACATCATAATCATTTAAACCTGGAATTGGTTGATAATACAAAAGCAAAAAAAACCCATAAATTGCTCATAACTCTGTCGTTTTTGGATCTGTAGATATCTAAGTGTGGTGTTATACTGTAATTAAATTGCGATAGAAACAATGGAGGTTTACTCACTCGGCTCCAGGATTGAAGTTTGCGGCCATGATTGTTGGTGGTTTCGGCTCAGTGTTTCCTACTGAGAGTCCCTGAAGAGACAAAATTTCTATCGATAATCGATAGGCCCAAGTTAAGCGAGAATCTTGTGCAAACTTGTAGCGTTGAAACCTTTCGGGTTGTCGAAAGTCGCAACTGATCCAGGTTCTGGTGAAAACTCTCCAAGAAAAAATCCTAATCTAATTAAGCTCAGCAGTTCAATATCGGAATCAAACGAGGAGGTGCGAGAAAAAAAAAATCCAAGTACGCGATGAAGTATTCTAAGGGGGTCAGCAAAGCAGACTGTATGTCCAGTTGGAAATTGTCTCCGTTTTATACTACTTTTCCTGGGCCCAGATGGCTCAGGGGATTATGGGAAATTTCGTCGGAGTGGTAGTTTTCTATTGGTCGCCTCAAACTACTGCAGCAGAAATAGACTCCGCCCACAGTTGCAACTGTAATGTTACCCAGATGTTAGTGGGAGGAGTCAAGTGTCATAGAGAAGACTGAAGACTGCGGCTCGCTTGCCCATTCACGGTCGACTTGACTTGTAGGGATATAAATCTATTGTTAGAAGAAAAAAAAGTGTGCGACCACACGCTGTGAACTTCGAACTACCCCAATCCCGGCCCTCATCCTTTTTCTGCTCCTTTTCCTCTGCGGCCGTGCAACAACGCAAAGAGTTGGGCGCAATTTTTTTTTGTGGTACAAATTAATGCAATGGACAAAAAAAACCAACCTTCCATTGTAATTGTAATTGTTTGCTATCATGATGGAAAAAATTTTTCTAAATTAAAATGCCTACTGACAAGGTTTCATACTAATTACCATCATCACCAGGAACCATGTTCCTCCACTCAAACCTATTCTCAGTTAAACTTATAATGTTGTTATTGCTGTCCTTGCCTGTTGTCCATGACTTAAGATTTTCAATAAAATTACTCTCTGTCTACCTCTACTGCGTTTGCCTTCAATCTTTCCAGTGATTGCTAAGTGTTCTAAACCCTAATGTCGGCAAATATAGCCTAAAGAATTGCCTCTATCATATGGTTTTAACCAATGATGGCTCGAAATTAGCCACTTTCAGAACCAATTCATTTGACTTTTTTTTTTGCTATCCACATCCTCATCATTCTTCTGATAAACCATATCTCTATTGCTTCTAGTTTTTTTTCTCTATTTCTTTGTTTGTTGTCAGACACTCACTGTACTGACCATACATGTGTTTTTATGATCCTTATTTTGATTGTCATACTTATGTTTCTATTTGCCAGTATTGGTTTCATTTTTTAGAATGTATCTTTGGCCATGGCTATTCTTTTACTTATTTCACCTGTGCATCTGCCCATCTGATGTTATCAGGTAACCTAGATTTTCGAATTTTGCAACTTGTTTGATTTGTTCGCCTTTGCTAACGAGATTGCACTTGGGGTTAGAGGATTTCTTAGAGATGACCAAACCTTGCGTTTTCTTTACATTCAAAGACAGGCCCTTTCTTTCGATCTCTAAAACTACAGTATCTAGAAGTTTTTGGAGTAGTTTGCGAGATTCTGCTATTAAAACTGTATCATCTGCATACCTGAGATTATTAAGATTATGTCCAGTTATTTTTAAGCCTGAAATACACAAGATTCCTTAAGATTCTTTCACTATATAAGTTAAAAAGATAAGGAGACATTACACATTCCTGCCTCACACCTCTTTTGATGGGTTTGAAATCACTATGCTCTTCTTCAATTCTTACAGATGCAGTCTGATCCTGGGTATATATTTCTAATTACTCTCAGATCTTTCCCATCGATGTCTAATTTTTCTAGTATACGAAACAGTTCGACATGTCTTACTTTGTCAAAGGCCGTAGAATAACTAAGGAAACAGAGTTGGAGATCTTTTTGCATTTCAATACATCTTTCCATAAGCATTGACAAAGTGAACAGTGCATTTCTAGTCCCTTTATCAGGCATAAAGCCAAACTGTTTTGAGGATATTTATGGTCTTACACTCTTGCGCATTCTATGCATCAAAATGCGTAAAAGGATTTTTGTAAATTGGATCATTAAACTGATTGTTCTATGAAGTTCACATGCTATTGCTCCTGGTGTTTACGCAGTACTATAAAAACAGATTTACAAAGATCTTTTGGAATTGTACCACTATCGTATATTGCATTAACAAGTTTTGTTTTCAGATGTATTCCTAAATTATCTAATGCTTTAACTATTTCTACTGGTATATAATCTGATCCTGAGGTTTTTCTATTTTTCATTTTCGTTATTGCTGCTTCTACATCTTCTTTGAGGATAGTTGGGCCTTCTGTGTCTTTCTCTATTTTGGGCTTTTTGCACCTTTCATCTTTGAAAAGATCTTCAATATGTTCTGACTATCTGTTTAGTATTTCCTTCTTTTCCATTTACATAGTTCCACCTTTTGATTTGATGCGGCCAGGGCTACTGCATTTGATTTTCTTACTTCTGACGTCCTTAATTTTAGCATGTATGAATTTGCTGTCTAATTTTAGCTTTTGCTCTATTTCCTGACATTGTTGATCGATCCATTCTTCTTTCGCTGCGTTGCATTTTATTTTGATGTTTCTGTTTAGATCTTTGTATTTGACTTCTACTTTTTTTTTATTTGAACCTTCCTTCCATTAAATTGAGTATTTCTTTGTTTATCCATTTCTTGATCTTATGCCGTTTTTTTTAAAAAATTTTTTTGCTGAATGTTTTTCTCTATGACTTCATTAAGTGAATTTTCATTTCCGACCATAATTCTTCTACTTCTGAGATGTTATTTAGATTCTCATAATTGTTAAGCACAGCTATATCATTTTTGTTTCCTAGTTTTTCATCATATTTTAGTAAGTAGATTGGAATTGAGAATTAGCTTTTGCTTTTCTTACTTTCTTAAGTTTTATCTGAAATTTACACATTACTGTAATATGATCTGAATCACAGTCGGATCCTGGCAGTGATTTCGATGTTTTGGTGGCGTTTCGGAATCGTTTCTGAATAAGGATGTAATATATTTCGTTTGTACTTCTATTTTCGGGGCTCTTCCAAGTCCACTGTCGTCTAGGGTGGTTTTGATACCAAGTATTTGTGATGGTAAAATCATTGATTTGGCACCATAAATTAGCCTATTTCCACGCTCATTTACAGTCCTTATGCCACCGGTCCCAACAACATCTTCTACTCTTTCATCCCCAACTTTTGCATTGAAATCTTCCATTACTATTATGATCTCCTGAGATTTTAGATAGCCGTTTGCTTTTTCCATTTCTTCATAAAACTTTTCTACTTCTACATCTTCACTGTCAGATGTTGGTGCATATACTTGAATAATTCCTAGACTTAATGGTGTGGCTACCAATTCAGCTACAACTACTCTGTCTGAGATTGGACACCATCAGTTCCCCAGACTTTTAGCCGTTGTTACATCAAATAAGATACCAACGCCTCTTTCATGTTTATGTCCCCCTGAGTAAATTAGAGATTTACTACCTAGTTACATGGAACCTGCCCCTGTCCACCTTACCTCGGCAAGCCTTAAGATGTTAAGTTTTATTCTGTCCATTTCTTTATCTGCACATGGTTATCCCTGCCAAACTAGGGGTTTGGATTGGAATCACAACCCCCCTTAACGTTATTAACTAAGGTTTCAGTATGGTTTTGGCACATGATTTTTTTTTGTCTTGGGAAGCTATACAGCAGTGGTTTCCCCTTGCCTACTGCTGGTTTGTGTATGGGTTCTTCGCTAGCCTTCGTCTTACTACTAACCCGTAAGGCAGTGGGGATCAATGGATGGCGTTGTCCAATTAAGGATCTTTCGCACTTTGCAGATCTTATTTTTAGTCCTACTGAATTCCACTACCTTCCTCATCAATTTAAAATTGATGGGGTTATCGGTTTAATCACCGATTGTCCGATGGACGCAGTTTAACGTTATGCCCAGGACCAATACTAATTACAAAGCTATTTTTTAAAAACAAATTTGACCTCATCATTATAGTGTACTAGTTATAATAGCTTATAATAGTTATATCAATGTATACAGGCATAAATCGTAATGCGCTCATCCAAGGATAGCAATACCTATACACTCATACAACAATACACATGTAATCAAAGAGACATTTTATAAACTCATTCTGAACTGTGCATGCTGAGAATGTTACACATAACGGTTAATTTTTACTGGTCAGTGTTTACACTCATTTTTTTTTTTACTACCCATGGTTTCAAATGTTGTGGGCGTCTTGTTCTCCCCTGGTTGATTTATCCTCTAGTTCTCCAGTATAGTTTAAAGTTCCAAAGTCTTCATGCTGTTCTATACTGACTTAGAATTCATCATCTTACCTATTCTGTATTGCAAACTAAATTTTCAAATATCTAACTTTCATGATAAAGACATCAATAGTACCACTTTCTGCCTGAGCATTATACAGGTGATCTCTGGTTTGTGCCCCACTATTAATCCAGGACGCCTGTGGCGGTGCTCGAACCCGCAGCAAAAGGATCCCTGCGGATCCCAGCATGGGTTCGCTATCTACTGTACTATCAACCCCGAGTATTGTGCACACAGTTTGCTAAGACTCTGATCATAAATACCACGGTCTAGTTTTGTATCATAATTTTAATGTATTTTTTTGTTTCTCTCATAAAATTCCTTTTAATCTTGCATTTCTGCAAATCTCTTACCAACGCGAGCGGCCATGTTTCGCTATCATGATAGGATAACTATCTATCACTCATAATTAACTTCCCTTCCCGCTCCGCTTCAATTATCATTTTTCTAGATATTTTCGTCGTTTTATATTCTGTTTTATTGCAAAAGTTTGATACTTGATCATTATCAATATTTAGAATGTTGTCAAAATGCATTTTTCCCCCTTTAATCTTTGAAAATTGGCCCGGAAATCTATTAGTATTACTCTCAGTAGCTGTAGCATAATTAACTTCTCTTGCCGCTCCCCTTCACTTATCATTTTTCAAGATACTAGCCAAACCCACTGCTGATTTTTATTATTTCACATAAACATATTCCCAAGAAAACAAAACTTGTGCACCAAACATTTAATGCTGTTTTTTTCCATTTTAGCTTTGACTTACGGCGTACAAAGTTCCGAAACATTATTGTTATTAAAATGTCTACCTGCATAATTTGTTTCGCCAGCTTAATAAGGTTTAAATAAGGTTATAAAATATCGTTTTTTTTTATTCCGTTAAATAATTTCGGGATTTTAAAATATGCCCACATAAAATGGCTTGATCTAGAGTAACATATCTATATTTTTTTTATTTTATTGACGCCCCACAAAATTTTGTATAGGCGTTTCGCGTTAGAGCTTAGCTCCATTATAATAAGATTTCCCCCCTTTTTTATCTTCTATTTTATTGCATAAGTTTGAAAATTGATCACTTTAAAAAGTCAGAATGTAGTTAAAATGTATTTTTAAAAAAAATCTTTAGAAATTCAAGCTATAGACAAATTTATGACATGAAGCCATAAAATATGAATTTGCAATCAAAATTCTGAATATAAACATTCGCTAAGACAATTTCGGGTTGTTCAATATTGATTTTATTGCTGTGACACACTTAGATTTTATGATAACTATTGCAGGTACATGCGCCTAAAATTATCAAAAAGTTCGATTTTCCTTTAGATGATAATTTTGAGTAAAATAATGAGAACGATATACTCCTTTTTTTTTCTTTCTTCTTGCTTTCTTTCTTTTCTGTTTAAAATCTTAAAGTTTCTGTTCTGAACCTTTCTATCGCTAGTGTCATGTTATTGTCAGTCTTACTCTGTTATTTGAAATTATTAAAATTGTGCCATCGATGCAACTAAGATATAAAAATACACTGCACATTATTTACGACAAAAAGTAAATTTAAAAAAGCATAACAAGACAGTAAATTTAGAGGAAAAAAAACCTTTTTATTCCACTTTTCATTGTTAACATTACAATTTAGTGTCAAGTCATCTTGTAAATCAAAGAAAAAAGGAAATTGTCAGCCTTAGTTTTAACAATTGGTCTTTATGACTAAAAACTCAAAGACATTAAAAAAAAAGTTCACACATAAAAGCAAAACCTGTCGGTCATCCTGATCATCAGATTTGTAGAAAAAAAAAAGAACAGAACATTTTGATAATGAATTTTTTTTAAATAATCCATTTTAAAATATCGCTTGTCAGTTATTCTGATCGTAAGCAAAATAGATATCGAATTTTTCAATGATTCACTTTAAAATATCACCAGTCAGTCGTTCTGATCATGAGAAAAAAAAATAGATAATGAATGTTTTCAGTAATCAATTTTAGAGTATAGAAAAAGCATGATAATGAATTTTTGAATTATTCATTAAAAAAAACAAAACCGCCAAATAATCATTCTGATCATAGGCAAAATTTAAAAAAAAATGACAGAAGAATTTTTCTTTAATTCATATTAAAATACCGCTTGTCTGTCAATCATTCTGATTACAATGAAATTTTCAGCAATTCACTTGACAGTCAGTCATTCTGATCATAGGCAATATTGAAAAAGAAGTGATAGCGAATTTTTCATTAATTCATTTAAAAATATTACGTGTCAGAAATACTCATCATAGGAAAAAAAAAAAAAATTAATAGTGAATTTTTTCATTAATTCACTTTAAAATATCGCCAGTCAGCCATTCTGATCACAGGCTAAAAACAAAACAAAGCAAAACAAAACGAAAACAAAAACATGAAAGTGATGAATATCTTAGTATTTCTTTTTAAAATACCGCCAGTCAGTCCAATCTCTTACAGACAGATTCAACAAACAGAACAGGACAATCTCTTACAGACAGATTCAACAAACAGAACAGTACAATCACTTACAGACAGATCATTCAAATAGAAGCAAGACAATCTCTTACAGACAGATCCTTCAAACAGAAACAGGACAATCTCTTACAGACAGATTCAACAAATAGAAGCAAGACAATCTCTTACAGACAGATCCTTCAAACAG
>BLXT01008548.1:64741-77731 GCA_019648995.1 Plakobranchus ocellatus | reverse complement strand
ATTTAATTCTATAAGAGACTGGTACGAGCTGTTGTTTAAGCGACAAACCTTCTGCACACAGACAGTCATTTTCACAAACATTTTAATAGACTTTATATTTTAATGCTACACACACACACACACACACACACACACACACACACACACACACACACATATATATATATATGTGTGTGTGTGTGTGTGTGTGATACAACAGAGCCATGATCAGGTCAAAAGTGTCAGGATCTGAAGCAGACGATAAACCGTCATATTCTGCCCTCATGTTCTTCACAAGCTTATGGTCCACGTCCTGGTCTGTCCTTTTCTTTTACTTCTCTACTTCATTTTTCATTCTTGTAAATGTCTTTCAAATCTCTTTTCATTTTTTTCCCATTTACATTTACATTTAGGCTTTTTTTCTCTTCTTTTTTTTTTTTAACAGATTAAATGAATAAAAGTAAGTGCAAAACTCAAACACAACGAAAGTGTTTTCTACCGAAAAAAAACAGAAATTATTACATTATTTTCAAATTCTATTAAAAAACTGAAGTAAGTCCGATTATCAAAACATCCCTGGTCTAAAGTCAGATAAATTTGCCCAGAGAAAGGAGGTCAGTTTAGAATCTAACCGTAAAACTGACACAATAGATACATAATTTTTAAGCTCAAATTATTTTATACTTAGCAATAAAGCGATCATTAACGCGCGTTTATCGTTTTTTGAAAGATTGGTAACTTTCAACATTATTGTTGGCACCTTGTTTTCCTTTTTTCTCCCTTCTCTCTCTCCCTCTCCCTCTCTCTCTCTCTCTCTCTCTCTCTCTTTTTGTCACCCTCTCTCCCTCTCTCTATATATCTCCTTTCTCTATTTCTGTAACTCTCTCTCTCTCTCTCTCTTTCGCTTTCTTTCTTTCCCGCTCTCTCTTTTTCTGTGTATATCTATCTATCCATCTATCTGTCTATATATATGTATATCAAGCTATCTATCTATCTATGTCTCTCTCTCTCTCTCTTATATATATATATATATATATATATATATGTATATTCGACTATCTATCTGCCTGTCTGTCTGTCTGTCTGTCTGTCTGTCTGTCTGTCTGTCTGTCTGTCTGTCTGTCTATCTATTCTCTATCTATCTATCATCAGTCTCTGTGTGTATCTCTCTGCATTTGTCTCTCTTCTCTCTCTCCCCCCCCCCTCTCTCTCTCTCTTTAATATCTTTTTTACTCATCAGCTAACTGTATTTTTTTCTGTCAGTCATTTGCTGAAAATGCCAATATTTTGTTTGAAAACGGGTATCTTTTATCATCCTTGAATTGACTGTGGTTAAATTAAGAGACAAAAAGGCGAAGAAAAAAGTGGGTTTTTTTTTTTTCTCTTTGCCAAGTAAAAAGCCCATTTTTTTTTTTGTTAAGCGTGAATTTGAAAATCTTCTCAGTACTACTTTCTTGCGTCTTTCTTTCGAATCTGTTAATAAAATATTGAGTTTAATATAGAACTAGTTGCTTCTGTTTATCTCAGGTTTTTAGATTTTGCATGTTTCATTGTAATATGTTTTACAGAGTGAGTATGTATGATTTGTGATTAGAAAGCTGTGTTCATTTTCACAAGAAATAACTATCGAAAACAAAAATCAACCGAGTTTAGCTTTAAGCGACCTCCGATACAAACATGCCGCATTCCAAACTTTATTAGACACGCCAAACAATGATGGAAGAGGATTTTTATATTTTAAGTAACTTCAAAAAGCTTTTGAGAATTTTCTATAAATCTCTCTCTCTCTCTCTCTCTCTCTCTCTTTCTCTTTCTCTCTCTCTCTCTCTTTCTGTCTTTTTGTCTCTCTTTCTCTATCTCTCTCTCTCTCTTTCTCTCTCTGTCTCTCTCTTTCCCTATCTCTCTCTCTTTCTCTCATCTCTCTCTGTCTCTCTCTCTTTCTCTCTTTCTGTCTTTCTCTCTCTCTCTCTCTCTTTCTGTCTCTCTCTCTTTCTCTTTCTCTCTTTCTCTCTCTCTCTCTCTCTCTCTCTCTCTCTCGATACAACAGGTTTAAATCATAGGCATCCCTTTTCAACTTCATCAAAATTTGTAGGCAACGGGATAATCTAGTTCTGCGATATTTCAACAAGGAGGTAATCGACAAAAGTTTAAAAAAAAAAAAAATTTTTATCTTACACCAGTCGATGTTTCAAAACAAATTATTGTAACAAGACAAGAATCGAATCATCAGTTTTTCTTGAGTGCGATCATTTACATTTTTATTCTTTTTTCTAACAAGCTAAAATATAATGTGAACACAATTAAGGAAGTTGATACCATAATTAATTAACCCCTCCCCCTGCTCCCATCTTCGGTAAGCTCTACACACCAACAGTGGAAACTTTGCCATATTGTCTCTCTGCTGTAGGTTTTTTTCTTTGCACATAATTTTTCTCCAATATAATCATGAATACTTTTACTCTTTTTTAACGAGCTAGCTAAAACTCAATGCAAACACAAATACAGAAGCTGATACCCTAACTTTTTTACTGCTCCCCCCTCCCCTCTTCACTCCCCCTTGTCCTCGGAAAGCTCTGCACATCAACAAACACTGGAATCTTTGCCATATATTATCTCTGTGTTGTACGAACATCATTAGCACATTCATTGGTTCATTTCCTTCTAAACAAACACGTTGGTCATCCCAGGTGTCATGCTCTTGTGTCGGTCATCTCCCTGACCATTGTCCAGTTGTCTAATCGTGTTATTTCGTATAACCAGTTTTCGCATCCATCTACAAAGTCAAGAGTGGATTCTTAGGTCAATCATTTTTTCACACTTGAATCTATTGAGTAATGTTTGAATTTTGCCCAGCTGGTAAAGATCGGCTCATCGGATGCTCTAGCTATCCACCAGTGTCGGTGATTAGAAGATATTGTCCTCTGTCTACCCAGCTGTTTAGAATCTGCTCATCCGATGCTCTAGCTATCCACCAGTGTCGGTGATTAGAAGGTATTGCCCTCTATCTACCCAGCTGTTTAGAACCTGCTCATCCGATGCTTTGTCCATCTAACCGATAACGAACGCATTGTCCATGGTAAACACTTGTTTGAAATTGTCCAGTGCTCTATTCAACACCTTATCTAATAGAAAGATTTAAAATGTTTAGAAAATTTTCGTAAAGGCTTGATTTTTGTAAATAGCCAGTCCACAACAAGGTGATCTCAGACTTTTAGGCCCTTTTTCAGGCCAGGGCGCCGGTGGCGGAGCTCGAACCTGCGACAGAAGGGTCCCTGGAGATCTCAGGGCCGACTCGCTAGCCACTGAGCCGCTGACGCCAATTTTCATTAAAAAAATCGATGGGCAGAAAAAAAAACCAACATTTTAATCATGAAGAAAAGTTTAGTTCTTTCCACACACACACAATAAATCGAGAATAAACTAATATCTCAGCTGCAATGATAGCACAATTTCAATAAAGTCAAATAACAGAGTAGGACTGACAATAACATGACACTAGCGATAGAAAAGGTTCAAACTAGAAACTTTAAGGTTTTAAAACGTAAAGAAATTAAGATAGAAAAGAAAAAAAAGGAGTAAGTCTTGGTCATTATTTTAACACAAAAAATTATCATCTAAAGGAAATTCAAACATTTCGACAATTTTAATGCGTATTTACTTGTTACACAAAGCTTTAAAACACTTAGCAATTACTGGAAAGATTGAAGGCAAACGCATTAGAGGTTGACAGAGAATAACTTTTATTGAAAATATTAAGTCATGGCCAATAGGCAAGGGTAGCAATAACTTTATAAGGTTAACTGAGAATAGGTTTGAGTGGAGGAACGTGATCGCCAATGTCTGTTCCAGACAAGGTACGTGATGATGATGATGATGAAATAGATAAAATAATAAATCCTAAGTCAGTAGAGGCAGCATGAAGACTTTGGAACTTCCGACTATACAGGGGAACTAGATGATAAACCATGCAGGGAAGAACAAGTCGCCCAGAAAATTTCATTTGAAATCATAGGTCAAAAAAAAAAAAAAAAAAAAAAAGAAAAAAAAATATATATACCTCATTATAATGAACCTGAGCTCAATCACCTACACAAATATTATTTGTAGGGCGTCAATAACACCCACCAACACATAGATATGTGGGCATATTTTAAAAATCTGAAGTTGCATTATTGATTTACAAAACAACATTTTATAACCCAATTAAAACTTATTAAGCTGGCGGAACAAAATATTCAAACAAACATTTCAATAACAACGATATTCCGGAACTTTGTTATCCGCAAGTCAAAGCTAAAGAGATAAAAAACAGCATTAAATGTTTGGTGTGCAACTTTTGTTTTTTGAGAATATCTTTAAGTGAAATAATAATAAAAAAAAAAACACAGTAATGGGTTTGGCTATGGGTGTAAACACTGATGAGTATAAAATAACCGTTATATGTGTAACATTCTCTGCATGCACCGTTCAAATTGGGTTTGTAAAATGTTTCTCTGATTACATATGTATAGTTGTATAATGTATGGGTTTTGATATCCTTGGGTGGGTGCATTGCGGTTCATGTCTGGATACATTGATATAACCTTTAAAAGCTTATATAAACAGCACACTATAAAGATAAGTTCATTTTTTTTTTCTTGTTTTTTCTTTTTTTTTGTATAGCTTTGCAGTTAGTATGAAATTACGTCTTATAGATATTTTAATTTAGAACATTTCTTCCATAATGAAAGTACCCATTACAAATGTTGAAGTTGTTATTTTTACCTTTTTTCAATTTTTAAAAAAAATGACGCCTGCCTCTGTGTTGCTGCCCGGTCGTAGAGGATAAAGAGCAGAACAAAGAGTGAGGGCCGGGGTTGGGGTAGTTCGAAATTCACAGCGTATGGTCGCACCCTTTTTTTTTTTTTTTCAACAATAGAATTATATTATGCCTACGAGTCAAGTGGACCGTGAGTGGGCGGGCGAGCCGCAGTCTTCAGTCTTCTCTATGACACTTGACGCCTCCCACTAACGTCTGGGTAACATTACAGTGCAACTGTGGGCGGAGTCTATTTCTGCTGCAGTAGTTTGTGGCGACCAATAGAAAACTACCACTCCGTCAAAAGTTTCCATAATCCCCTGAGCCATCTGGGCCCAGGAAAGTAGTATAAAAGGGAAACATTTCCAACTGGACATACAGTCTGCTTTGCTGACCAACTTATACTGCCTCATCGTGTGCTTGGATTTTTTTTTCTCGCACCTCTTCGTTCGATTCCGATATTGAACTGCTGAGCTTAATTAGATTAGGATTTTTTCTTGGAGAGTTTTCACCAGAACCTTGATTAGTTGCGACTTTCGACAACCCGAAAGGTTTCAGCTCTACAAGTTTGCACAAGATTCTCGCTTAACTTGGGCCTATCGATTATCGATAGAGATTTTGCCTCTTCAGGGACTCTCAGTAGGAAACATTGAGCCGAAACCACCAACAATCATGGCCGCCAATTTCAACCCTGGAGCCGAGTGAGTAAACCTCCATTTTTTCTATCGCTATCAAATTGCAGTATAACACCACACTAAGATATCTACAGATACAAAAATTACAGAGTTTTGCGCAATTTATGTGCGGTTTTTTTGTTTGTTTTGCTTTCGTATCATCAACCACTTCCAGATTGAAGTGACTATGATGCCAAAGTTTCATCAGATATTTTGGAAGATATAAATAATTATTGCACAAAGTATACTTCCCAAACATTTCCAACATCTCCTTCTTTTCTAATCATTCTATCGCCACGGAAATTTTCTCCAGATATATATTCCGTACAAATAATCACTTACGTCTATTTCGATGAGTAAGATTTATTGAACAGTAATATGGTCAATTAATTTTTTCTACAATAGATCCTTGGGAATGTTTCGGTATGATTTTTTGGCTACTAATGCGTATCATCGGAGTTCAAATCACTAGTGGATTTTTTATATATATATATATTTTTTTTTTTTAAATTTTATTTTTATTTTTTATTATTTTTTTTTTAATTTATTTTTTTTTTATACGAAATGTCTTCCTGGGCCAGAACTCTGGTCTCTGTAGACACTGGGCTAAAGAAGCCAGGGCTTAATCAGGGACTTGGTCGTTGGATGAGAACCACAAAGATGTTTGAACAGTCAATAAAGATCACGACTTATTAGTCTTACTTGCTCAAGAGACTCACTAAATTCAAGTCTCCAGACTTTTTTTCCTTTACACTTTAATATCATAAATTTATGTCCAGGTCGAGATCGCTGACTTTTCATTTCTATTCGAAATTCTCAGCTAACTTTGTAAAAACTAGTCTGACTCATCACTGATTTTTTAAAATTTTGTTTCACTTAAAGATTAATCTTAAGAAAACAAAAGTTGCGCACCAAACATTTAATGCTGGTTTTTCCCCTTTAGCTTTGACTTGCGGTGTACAAAGTTCCGGAACATTATAATTTTATTGTTAATAAAATGTCTACCTGCAAAATATTTTGTTTCGGGTGCTTAATAAAATTTAAATAGGGTTATAAAATCTCTTTTTTTTGTATATCAGTGAAACAACTTCGGGATTTTAAAATATCCCCACATAAAATGGCATGATCTAGAGAAACATATCCATATTTTTGTAGATTTTATTGATGCCCCACAAAAATAATATGTATGGGCGTTACACGTTTCAGTTTAGCTCCATTATAATAATATGACGATATTGAGTAAGAAATTTTATTTGTGTTTTTTAATTGATACTTGTATTGGATGAATTGTGAAAATAATTGTTTTTAATATTACAGTGCTTACTTGAAAATATTCACACGAAAACATTTTTTTTCATAGGCACATAGGCATGTATGTGAGCAAATGTAATATATTACATTCAATTTACACATATACATATGAGTATGACAATATATAATTATGATTGTTTTTGACTGATCACCGCCTAAAGGGTAAAGACCTGTCTCTATGGGTCTCACTAGATCCTTCCTTCTCAAAATTACATGACTTTTTTTTTAAAGCAAGAGCAACAATGCTTTCTTTGCTTTTGTTTCATTCTAGATATGTAAAGTATTGATCATTTAACTGAGGTATATAACCCCACCTGTCTATCATAGTGCACACTAGGCAAAGGTCGTAACAAAAGTATCAGGTTTTCTAAGTTTACTAGATAATGAAACATTTTAATCTTGAATTCAATAAGATGATTGAGATTTACATTCAGATTTTTTAGAACGAGATCTAAATCCAGAAATTTTGTTTAATAATCCATTTATATCTTTAGATTTGAACCCGGATTATAGAGACTCGTAAGTAGATCAAAATTTGCTTCCGTACCGTTAAAAATACTTCCTAATCATTAACCATAATGATCAAGCACCACGGTAATACATTAAAAAAAAAAAGAAAGAATTTAACAAGACTGATCAATCGACCATTGAAGATTGCTTGCAGAAAAGACAGGGGTTATTCTTCACGAGGGATCCTTTTAACGGAGAGGCGAATAGCAAAATCTAGGAATCCTTGAGTCTTCAGGTTTTGCCCCAAACGAATTTAAAAAAAAAAAAAAGAAAAAGAAAAACTCCATAGTCGCTCTTTTCTCCCCCTCAAATCGCCATGGTCTGCAAAATTTAATCTCTCTTCTCACTCAAAGAAACAACAACAAAAAATGATTTTATTATTCAAAAAGATTTATTCCTTAAAACGGCTTGAGTTTTCCCTCATTTGCAATTGATCAGAAACTTAGTGACAATAATAATCTTCCTATGGAAAAAGGGGTTAAATCTACAAACATGTAAATAAACTTCAGATGCGACATAAATCACAACCCCTTTCCGCGGAGATAAATATAAGAGTCTATCTCTAAGGGAATTTCCGTTGCGACAGAGCCAGTCCTTCTTTCCGTGAAAACATGGTGGTAATGGCAGTGTAAAATCTACCAACATACAGAAAAGTTTTCACTTTGCTGAGAGTCTTACCTGGTGTTATAATGAAGGATGAGACTTGAAGGGGTTTTGTGCGAATTTAAAAGTTTTATAACTTTTTTAACAAGCTTATTTTCTACGTTATTAGCAACAAGTTGGATGATCTTTAATTACAATGTTGATTAATAATGTTCTCCGTATGAGTTTCGGTTGTGCTGTATATAAAGATAAAATATGTGGTTTTAATAGGAATTATATTAAGATAAAATTATCTTACGTTTTAAGATGATTAAATAGCATCTCTATTTACCAATTCTCGTGTAGAAAGATTAGCCGATTTCTACCATGATAGGACCTACATACAATTACAATGTCACTGCTGTCCTTATTTGTACAATATCTGTAGTAGTTTTGACCTTTTTTTTGTTTTTGTTGTTTTTTTTAAATATCTTTTTCTATTTCTTTCTTTTTTTTTTTTCAATAAAGTCTCACAAATCCTCTCTGCCATAACTTTCTGGTCTAAAACACCGGGTTTTGTCTGTGTAAGATTCTCGTGGAGAACTTTGGGGGTGCTAAATCTTCGCTTGTTTGAGAAATAGGGTTTCTCGCCTGTAGGAACGTGCCTAGAACTACTACAGACCAAAATCATGGTCGACACCCTAATTCTTTCTAATGTGTTAATTGTGTTTTTGAATTTTTTTTTCTTTTCTGTAGATATTTCTATTTCTTTTGGATAGGATAAAGTAAGGATGCCTTGAAATGTTCACCCTTTCCCGCCTTATTTTTCTCCTGGGTCCGCACTTCAGTTTAATTCTGCGAGGTAATCAAATCCAGACTTGTAGGAATTTCAGCTTGAACATGCATTGAGACAGTTTTGCGATATTTATAAAAACACAGCCCAGTCACGGAATTTGAACACCAGATAATAAAACATGTTTTTACTGTGTCTGACCATTTCTTATTCACTACTTGATATATTTCGAATTCTTCATTGTACCTTTCTGTATGTTTAATTGTTGTTTTCAGTTTTAATCTAAATTTAAAAAAATCTTAAGAATACTTTTGTTGCACTTCTTGTCTAACTAATTACATAAAAGCTGTTGTCAATGTATGCATTGTCTGTAATCAAGAACTGTGCTGAAACCTACTCTCTACTCAGTGTCACCTATAAACCTGCTATATCACTTTCATACACACAGATCTGACTAGATTGAAGTAAGCCTGACATTCTTACTGAATAGAATGCTAGCTGTAACTTTCGGCGATGCTTCCACTAATTCCGTTACTTTTTATACACACACAAGGCCGGATGCCTCGGGAGAGGGTTCCAGGGGTTTCGGAACCTCTCCTCTGTAAAAGTTATGAACCTGCGGATGTTGATTATGTACTATTTTAGTGCCAGGAGAGGCCACGTTTTCACTCTCAAATTGCAAATATTCGTCAGCTTCAGGGACGTTGACCCCTCCCCCCTCCCCAAACAGGGGCATTGCTCCCTGTACCTCCATTGAGGGTTAGGACACCCGCCCCCCCCGAAATCTCATCCCAAAACTTGCTCCCTGTACCTCCACTGGGGAGAAAAAACCCAACCCCACTAATGGAACCCTTCCCCTCTGAAGTTCTTGATCCGTCCCTGCGCACATGAGTTCAAAGAAACATCTTTCTATGTTGATTAACTTTTGGAATCTTTCACCATTGTCTTTAACCAACCCCACATTCCACAGGATCATATTCTGAGGCATAGAAAAACATTTCTTGACGAACACTTCGCATAGAATTGTACCGATAAAATAACATTGCACAGAGCACGGAGTAAATTTCTGCTTACTCCTTTAAGTCTTTCTGTACCTTTAAAAGGCATTCTCTTCAGGTACCTTGTCTGGAACAGACATTGGCGATCATTTTCCTCCACTCGAACCTATTCTCAGTTAACCTTATAAAGTTGTTGTTGCTACCCTTGCCTATTGCCCATGACTTAAGATTTTCAAGAAAAGTTATTCTTTGTCTATCTTTACTGGCTTTGCCTTTAATCTTTCCAGTGATTGCTAAGTGTTCTAAACCCTTGTGTCGGCAATATGGCTTAAAAAACTGTAGTTGCCTCTGTCTTATGATTTGAATTAGTGAACTCTCAAGATTAGTCTCTTTCAGTATCAATTTATTGGACTTTTTTCTGTCCTTAATCTCCTCATCATTCTTTTGATAAACCACATTTCTACATGTAACAGTAACAAGCAATACCTTATGGTTACTAATCATCCCTTTTTTCCCTCTCTCTCTCTCTCTAGATTGATCCCCGCCTGTCCTTCCGCTCCAAAGAAACAGAAGAAGTCTCCCACTGTACGGGTCAACCAAAGATTGGACCAGGAACCTAATTGTGCCAGGTCCCTAAACCTCCAGCACAACCAGGGCTCACACGAGCCAATAGTAGAATGCCCTCCAGCACCGGCCAAGCGATGGGTAGGGAGAAATTCCTTGCAAAACCCTACAGGCGTAAGGAGAAACCTGTGTGGCTGAAGTGTCCCCGACCACGTGATGGGTAGGGAGAAACTCCTTGCAAAACCCTACAGGCGTGAGGAGAAACCTGTGCGTCTGAAGTGTGCCTCGCTCTGTTTGTTGAATCTTAAAGAAAGTTGTCCTGTTTCTGTTTGTTGAATCTTAAAGAAAGTTGTCCTGTTCCTGTTTGTTGAAGCGATAAGAAAATTGTCCTGTTTCTGTTTGTTGAATCTATAAGACAGTTGTCCTGTTTCTGTTTGTTGAATCTATAAGAAAGTTAGTTGTCCTGCTTCTGTTTGATGAACCTGTCTGTAAGAGATTGTCCTACTTTTGTTTGATGAACCTGTCTGTAAGAGATTGTCCTACTTTTGTTTGATGAATCTGTCTGTAAAATAGTGTCCTACTTTTGTTTGACGAATCTCTCTGTAAGAGATTGTCCTGCATCTGTTTGAACTATCTGTCTGCAAGAGATTGTCCTGCTTCTTTAAGTAAGATGGAATTCTCTAATGAGAATGACTCTGTGTGTGTGTGTTAATATTTATCATCAAAAGGTGTGTGACACTCAGGAAAATGTCAACGTAGAGACAATAGCTTTTATTTCTTCTATGAAAGAATTTTTTTTTAACGATTAGATTGCCATTGAAATTGTCATGGACATTACGTGTGGGTCCACCTTTGTTGTACATACGGCAAAATGTCATTCATGGTTTTGTTCCCCTTAATGCAACCTTCTATATGTGTACTGTGATCTGTCATTTCACTATTGATTTTTATTTTGTGTGTGTGTGTGTGACTTAATCAATCAAATTTTTATGTATACGACATTATTTGTTAAAAGGATCGAATTTCAAGATCATGATTGACGTAGCATCCTTTTAATAAGGGTGGATAAAGAATGGCAACTATGTGAATGGTTTTGTTTTTCGGTACATTTTGTTGGCCAGACTGATCGATTGTTAAAACCATGGCCAACAGGTTCTTTTGGTTTTTTTTTAATGATGTGAATTTATAATATTCATAATAGAAAGAGGTTTTTTTTGTTATCATCATTTTTATTTTTTTATTCTTGTCTACATGTTTTTTTTTAGAATAACAGACTTTTTTTTTTAATCAGCTTTTGAGGGGCTTTTCATCACAATGATTGATAAAGATTTTTGAGAGAAATTATAAAAATATTTCATTATTCATTATTCATTTTTACATAGATATTTGATGAACAGTATGACTGAATGGGGGATATTGTCAAATGAACTTCTATAATTCATTATCTGCATGTTTTTTTTTTTTTAATTTTGCCTTTGATCAGAAAGATTGTTTGACGGTATTTTAAAATAAATAATTCAAAAATTCAGTATAATTTTTTTTCCATGCTCAGAATAAATGACTGGCGATAACTGTAAATGAATTAAGGTGAATTTCCTTGCCTAATTTTTTTTTTTTTTTTTTTTTTTGCATTATGCTTATGTTCACATTGACTTTCTGGCGGTAATGTAAAATGTATTTGTGAAAAATTCATGAACTTATGAATGGACTTAGTGGCGGTAATTTAAAATGTATTTTTGGAAAATTCATTAATGTTGATGAATCTGTCTGCAAGAGATTGTCCTGTTTCAGTTTGTTGAATCTGTCTGTAAGAGATTGTCCTGTTTCAGTTTGTTGAATCTGTCTGCAAGAGATTGTCCTGTTTCAGTTTGTTGAATCTGTCTGTAAGAGATTGTCCTGTTACAGTTTGTTGAATCTGTCTGTAAGAGATTGCCCTGTTTCAGTTTGTTGAATCTGTCTGTAAGAGATTGTCCTACTTCTGTTTGAAGAATCTGTCTGTAAGAGATTGTCCTACTTCTGTTTGAAGAATCTGTCTGTAAGAGATTGTCCATTTTCAGTTTGTTGAATCTGTCTGTAAGAGATTGTCCTGCTTCTGCTTGAAGGATCAGTCCGTAAGAAATAATTGTCCTGTTGCAGTTTGAAGGATCTGTCTGTAAGAGATTGAACTTACGGGCGGTAATTTAAAATATATTTTTGGAAAATTAAATCTCTTATGAATGGAGTCACTGGCGGTATTTTAAAAAGAAATGTTAAAATATTCATTAATTACATGTTCTTGTTTCCGTTTTGTTTTGCTTTGTTTTATTTTTAGCCTATGATCAGAATGACTGACTGGCGATATTTTAAAGTGAATGACTGAAAAAGTTCACTCACCAATTTTTTTTTTTTTTTTTTGTATTTTTGCCTATGATGATTATTTCTGACACGTAATATTTTTAAATGAATTAATAAAAAAATTCGCTATCATTTTTTTTTCAATATTGCCTATGATCAGAATGACTGACTGTCGATATTTTAAAGTGAATTGCTGAAAATTTCATTGTAATCAGAATAACTGACCGACAAGCAGTATTTTAAAATGAATTACAGAAAAATTCTTCTGTCATTTTTTTTTTTTTGCCTATGATCAGGATGATTATTTGGCGTTTTTTTAAAAATGAATAATTCAAAAATTCATTATCATCTTTTTTTCCTTCTATATTTTAAAATTGATTATTGAAAAATTCGTTATCTATTTTTTTCTCTCCCATGATTAGAACGACTGGCTAGCGATATTTTAAA